>KK121934.1:44524-116101 GCA_000611955.2 Stegodyphus mimosarum
GGAAAATGTCTTTGCTACTTAATAGCTTACACAAAATCCTTATCTGCAATAAGTGCATGCTGTAAATGCTAATCATTTGCATATCCCAGCATGTTCTACATGTTATGCAAATTTCAGGTTTAGTATGTGTTTTGAAAGTATATATTTTGTCATAAAACATTATGTATCATAGCATAAATTAAAATAATGAAATACATTACATACGTTACCGGCAAAGTATGAAATACCTAGGCATTGTATATAATGTTGGACGTTTTTAGGCAAACTGTGAAATATGAGAAATATTACATACTTTCTCTAAGCATTATATATATAATACCTAGGCATTCTATAGAATAACAAATGCTCTTTAGGCAAAGTATGAAAAAAGGTTACAGTAAGGTTATTATTTAAAAGACGTTCATTCCTCAAAAATGCAAATGTTATTTTGAAAAGTTAATGAAAGAGAGTGCCATTAAAAAACTGTTATTCGAAATATGTAAAAAAAAAGTGAGATAATCTTGATACAACATAATAAATTTGTATTTTCATCTAGCTGAGACTGGGAATCAGTAAAACCTACCTGACAATGGAAATTATATTAAAAAACAATCATAGGTTTCACAACAATGCCCTTTTTAATACCTTCTTGTTTTCTCTGGCAGGGCTCACAAAGGCGGTTGTACAGCTCAATAGCATTACCTGTAACATTTTTGTATTTGATTGTAAGTTCTTTCAACATTCCATCATGTCATCCATGTCCAGTACTCAAATGAGTTTTCATGAAGTATTGGAAATAACTCAGCATCCATGACATATTACTGTATGATACTAACGCTTTCTTTAGTAGGATAAATGAATGCACTTTTGTTTTCCACATACAACACATCCTAACGAGTCAGCAACCAGCAGTTCTGAGTTCCTTCTTAGTAGTCATTTTGACTTTTTCACATCATTTATTAACTTCTGGTAAGTAGTTTCGGTTCCTCGAAATGAATCGGAAATGTATTTCATACTTTGTCGGTTGTGAAATATGAATCATTTCATACATTGCCGGCTAATTTTAGGCATTATATACAATGCCTAGGCATTCTATAGAATGCTGGTTTTCAAACTTTGCGATAACATGTACAAAATAAATTTCATGCTACTTGCACAAGATTTCTGCTCTAAAAACATAAAATAAAAAGATTGAATTTACATAGCTATCAGTGTTTAAATACTGAAATATCTTTTAGAGAGAGAGAGAAGGAAAAAATGTGCATGTCTATTTTTCATATTACCATGAACTGTCTTATTTTCTTTATCAAAATCTTTTACACATATTTCAAAATAATTGCTATTCTTAAATTTAACAAAACACTTTGATATTTTTTTCAAAAATCAAAAATAATTTTAACGGCAGAGTCGATCCCCTTTTTTTGCCTATAACTACAAATTTATTTCATAAAGCACTCAAAAACTTTATGTGAGCATTATAAGCATAAGTTTTCATGAAAATAAGATGTTTAGAAAAAACTATTACAGTATCAGATTTGTTAATTATTTCGCATACTTCAAACCTATGTTTAAATGGTTGACTATAAATTACAAAGAAACACAGCTAATTTGGATACTAAAATAATTTTAACATCTCAGAACTTGAAACTTACCAACAAATCCAATAGTCAGGATATTATCTCGATAATGTTCACCTTGATAAGGGCTTGTGTCATTAACATTTTCTTCAGATTTTCCTTTAAAGTGTCTTATTTCCTCACCTTCTTCAAATTCGGAATCAGAATCAACATACGTATCACCACTCGAGCCTATTTGAGCAGCTTCGACATTAATTTTTTCCTTCCAGCTTGAAAGGTCAACTAAAATAGTAACACATACAAGTTACTACATGAACACTACCATTCTGCACAAATTAATCAAAGCAGTTAGATAAAAACAAAATTATGATTGCTCCCCATTAAAAAAATTGATATAAATAATTTTAAAAAAATCTGAAAGCTTTCAGGTTTTAGATTACACCCAAAGGGGCATATTTTCATTTACACACATATACACATTTTGAGAGAATTTGAGCTAAAAATATTTAAAAATAGCATATCTTTAGAATTTCTGACAGAAAGTTTGCGTGCTGGAGATAAAAATGTTTTTTCCATACAGTGTTGTCATTCCTCGCTTTGAAATTATTGAGTTTGTTAATCAATAATTCATTAAATTTTTATAAAACAGGAAATAGACAATAAAGCAAATTCCAAATTCAGGCTTCCAGGTGTCCACATTCAAGTGGAGGACTACATTATTCAAAATTTGATGGCTGTAGGTACTGTTGTTTTTTCATGATGCGAGAAATATACATATATTCATTCAGATTCTTCATTATATAATTTTTTAAATATAATATAGGACAATAATATTTGGTGGCAACAATTTGAGAAGTGAAACGGACATTTAGAGCGAACTGATGCAAAATGCCATTTCGAGACTAACAGCCCTTCTTAAACTTTCATTCTTCTTAATAACCTAATGCCCCTTTGGGGCTAAAAAGAAAGATACCAATTTAGTTATGTTGCTAATAAAATAATGAAATGAAGCTCCAGAGGAAAATGTAATGCTTTAATAGTTAATCTCACTAAAAAAATTATGCATTGCACTCCTCAATTTTTCCTAAGTTGTTTTCAGTTAATGAAATAAAAAATAGATTTCTGGTTGACATTTTTATCTTATTGCAAACATATATCATCCACTCTTATAGATATGATATTTCTCCCGCTTTTTAGCATGCCTTTGTGGTGTAGTGATCAGCATGCTCGGCGCGTATTCGAGAGGTCTATGGTTCGAATCCCTGCGAAGGCATTGCTCATTTTTCATCTTTCCTGCTTCGAAATAACCTAATGTCTCTATACTTGTTTCATTTCCAAAAAAATGTCTTTCTAAACACTTTCTGATAATCAACACTTCTGGTTTGATGTACTCTTGAATGTACACTTGATAGCAATCAACCATATGGACACAAACCTCACATATACAGAGGCTATTCTCACATCTTTGTAATGGTTTTGCAAAGATTTATATATAAACAAGCCTTAGAATTTTATTTTCTAATATGCTCATTCTGATAGCCCTTTTGTTGCATATTACATCTTAATTTCCAAGACAAAAGTCCTTTTCTTAAAACATCAAAGTTGATTTTCCAAAGTCCACCCAACATTTTGGGATGCCACTTATAAACAGCTTGTTTTAAAAGTCCAAATACACAGTATTCTATAGGAGACACATCAGGGGACTTGGATGAAACGCATTTAAAGGGAACAGCTTCAAATCCAGGTTCATTTCTCATTTTCTCGAAAAATAGAGCAGTAGATTTAGAGGTATGGCTTGGAGCCTTATCCTGATGGAACTAACACAGTGAAGATAGTTTAGATAAAGAGATGGAGTTTCTTCTTTAAAAATAGGTGTTAAAAAGATATTCTTGATAGTAATCCAAATTAATTTTGACATTTTTTTTCTACTTTCCTTATTTTAAGTTTTCCGTTATAAGAGAATCCAGTAATAACCATAAAACCTTTAGAAAAAAAACATTCCTTGTTTTCTCTGAACTAACATATTAAGTCTTTTTCTCCCCCTTTTCAGTAATAAATTAATCTTTTTCGATTGCAATCAGATAAGTATATCCAAGCCTTATCAATTGGAACTACATAATTTCCATTTTTCACCAGCCAAATAATTTTCATACAGCAATCCGCACATAGTCTTATGCTGAGAAACATGTTTCGGCGTTAAGCGACAAACATCATGTGTTTTTTGTTTGTTTGTTTGTTTGTTGTTATTGTTTTGATTAGCTTTATTAGCTTTAATTTTGTACACAATTCTTACAGAGACTTTAGATTTAATAACAGTTGCACCTTTGTTGAGTATGCATTTTTTGCCTTTTTCCCAGTCAGGCGTAAACTCTGATGTTTCTTTCGTTTCAGATTAATTATGTAACTTATTTTACATGTAGAAATATTAAAGACATGCTTTTCCCATCTTTTTTTTAAATAACTGAATAAGAGTATTTCTCTTTAGACAGCGCAAAAATGTAGCCTCCGTTCTATTATTTATTTTTCAGCGACATTTTAAAGAAAAGAATACTTTTCGGATGCTATACTGCTATTAGAGAATACTGCTGCAGATGATAATTAAACCTCATTTCAATTCAATGGCAGTGACGTTTGTATTTTAAAATTGATATTTAAATTCATGGAGAAAATCATTATAAAACATGTGAACACCCTCTGAGTACAGGTAGATTCACATGCTTTATATATAATGTATAAGGCAAATAACAAAACCTACAGATTTTTGTTTCTTTTGATATAATAAGGTATGTATTTCTGTTTTCCCCATAAAATTTCTTGTTTCTTTAAAAATGTTTTACTTTACTACAACTTACAAACAGAATTAGTACTTATGAACCACAAAGAGTGCCAAATAAATATTTTTCACCAATCTGCAAAGGCCTCAATGAGCTGTTGATTTTTCATACGGGTGCAGATAATCAGAAAGTATCTAACTTTCTTTTCATTTTAATAAGAACATTAATAGTAAGGTAATTTTGCCTTTGGTGCAAAGAAAGTCTGATATCTTTACAGCTCTCATGCCTTTGGTGCAAAGAAAGTCTGATATCTCTACAGCTCTCATGGTGCCCAATAGTTGCATGGATAGAAACATCACAAGCAAGCTCAAAGGCAACAAAACTCTGCCTTACCTTTTCCACATTTTAGAGTGCATATTCAGTTAAACTGACAATATAATCAATAATAATACTGTAATTCTTGCTATTATAATAAACCTGACTGTATGGACAAAAACACTTTTTTCAAAAACTTTTTTTACTTTAAAATTTAACTTATACTTCAATTAAAGCATATCAGACACTTGAGAAATGGGATTAAATATTCTGGAGCATTTTGGCTGCAGATCACTGAATATGGTCAGCAACAGTTAACAAATTTTTATTTATTTATTTATTTTGGCAAACACACATACATGCAAGCACATAAATATGTGGAAACTTTGATCCTCTTATGTACATATATATACATAGAAAGACAGAGAGAGATTACTTGACAGGTCTCCAAAAATAAACAAATCTCACTCATTAATAGATTTAAAGATTTTACAAAAAATTAAAACTGCCAGTAAATTGCACTATAATAAATCTCCAGTTAGTATTCACTTCTAAAATTTCATAAAAATCCAATCAAATTCAGATTTATAGCTAATGGAGAAAATAATTACCAAAAAAGAAAAAAAAAAAAAAAAAAGGAAACCGAAATTCTGAAAATAAATTCTACTGAGGTCCAGAAGTAAAACTAATACCGAGTTACACAACAACTGGAGTATCAACAATAATCAGAAGGTTATTAAAATCACTAACAAACAGCAAATTTACAATATTAACTAACAGGATTTTGAGAACTTATAACCGCCCCCTTGCCATTTAATTAAATTTACAATAGTTTAATTAAGCTCATCCCCTCTTTCCCAGTATTAAAATTTAACTGATTTTGATAAATGGGACTCTAATCTTCAATGTACACTTTTTTACAATTTTCTTAAATATTAAAATAAAATTTTTCTACAAATAAATGCTATTCCTATAGGTACTAACTATTCAACTTCCTGTTTTTCTTCATTAAGCTTGTAACCTACAAGTACCATAGTGTAGCCTGTTTCTCTTCATTAGAGAATATAATTTTATTAATGATTACTGTTCCGATTTGAGTAGAAACTTTTCTCTGCCTCGGAATGACAACAGTCTGAATTTGATTTCCGATATGTTTTCATGCAGCTCAAATGCTGCTAATGAGATGTTAAATAGATTCTAGATTAGATTAATTTGTTTAGTATTTTAATAAATTCCCTTTTAAACTAGATTGAATGTTGATTTAGAAATACATAACTCTGAACAGCACATATAGAAATTTAGATTCATTGTAAAATTCAGTTAGATGCGCAGCTCCATTTGTCTAGCGTGTAGCTACCATAAACTGGAACTTTTTAAATACTGGCAAGACTTTAAATATTGGCATATCATATATGTTTATCCTAAGACCTCCAACAGCTGGATCTTTCATCATGACAATGCTCTGACAGTGAGGGAATTTCTGACCAAGAGTAAAATGTCATCACTACCACAGCCACCCTACGGCCATGACCTGTTTTACTGTAGGCCATGACCTGTTTTACTGTAACTTCCTTTTTGTTCTTAAAAAGAGACATGAAAATGAAAGGACACTGGTTTACAACTGCTGAAGATGTTCATGTGGCCTTGATGAGAAACCTCCATAGCATTTCACAAGAGCAGTTCATGAAAGCATAGCAACAATGAAAACAGCACTAGCAGTACAACATAACCGTACAAAGGGTCTATTTCAAAGACTATTAAATGTGTTTGTTCCTACAGGTACCTTAAATAAACTGCATTAACCAGTATCAATCTGGTTACTTTTAGGACCAACACAATAAACTAATGCAACCAGGGATTTCAAAGCCAAGCCCATGTTTGTGTGCCCTCTTGAGTATCCATCAGCCTTCAAGAAATGAAACATGCAGCTGGAATTTGAACTCCCAAATCTTCTGAGCGCTAGCCAAATACCAATCACCATGCAGGCATGCAGTGAGAAATTAGAAAATTCTTTATAATTTATCCAAGTCTTGCTGATATGAATAAACCTCCCCTTATCCTCCAGGCCTTGAGGATGACCTTACTATATGAATCCAAGTTCACTAAGATCAGACATTTTCCTCCTGATACCACTCCACTACTCCAGCGATCATTTTGAACTTTAAAAAAACAATACTTCAGCGAAACTTCAAGGTAAATGAAGAGACATACCTTACCATCCAAGAGTTTTGAAAAATTATTTCCGTATAGTGAACAGCCTCAAGATCAGCAAATAAAACCTCAAGTGGACTTACATTAGAACTTTTACTTCTTCTTGTATAAAATTGTGGCCTGATTGCGTTCTTGATTGCAACTTTAATCCTCTTTGAGGGGTTTGCTGATAACAGGATCTGTCAATTGTTGATGAAATTGTGTCTTCGAGGAATACCGTGAGTCATATAAAAGTGAATAAGATGATACTCAAGAACTATTGAAGAACATGGCCAGCAGCTGACCACTGTGGCATTGAGAGTGACAGCTAGATGTTATGGAGATCTCATCTGAGAAGGAGGGAAAGATTGAAAAATCCCCCTTTTCTAATGAAATTAGAAAAAATAGTAAGATGTGAGAAAAAGGGTAAAATTTAACAAAAAAAATAGCATCAGAATAAGGTTGTAATAGTGCGAACAATGAATCGGTTGAACGGCAATGCAGTGTCACATTTCCACAAAATCTTCAAAAGAAGACAAAAGCAACTGCTATTGGATAGATTTATACTTAAAGTCACAGAAAAAGAAAAGAAATCTTCAGTGAGCCAACAGACAGCAGCCACAATTCTTTAAAAGGTAAAATATGAATTAGTTTCACTTGTCATTCTTATATGATGTATGTTACTATTTTTATTTGCGTCGTATCATTCTTATGTGAATATTTTAGGTTGCGGAATAAATCACAAGTTTCCCTTATTTCTTATCGAAATTTTTGCTTTGATACTCAAGAACTTTGGAGTATGAGCATGTTTTTAGAACAAATTATGCTAACAAAATGAAGTGCCACTGGACAATGCTGACAGAATACAGTTTGCCTCCTTAGTACATATATATTATGCATATGGTATTGAATACATAATCAGACATAACTTTAGTCTTTTTAACTTACTAGTCATTCTAAAAAGTGGACATTTTTACTTTAGAGAAATTTATAAACTTCATTCTATAAAAATAAGCATTATTATCTTTGAGTATAAAATCCTAAACAAATTTATCTTTGGAGAGTCAATGTTACAGTATTTTGTCATGGTACCACTGCCATCAAACTGATCCTTTTCCCTGATAGTTTTCAGATTGTTACAGATTTTAGAGCATTTTGGCAAGTATTAGTCTATAAATTGAATTTAGACTTATCAGTGCAGAGTAAGTAGACCAGTGTTTCAATTCCAAACCATTTGCAAACCTGATCTCAAAGCATAAAATAATGCAAATTTTTGTAAAATTTTTTTTAATGTTTACCATAAATATTTTTTTCTCTCATTAACTAGTGTTTGATTTTATTAAAGAAATATAGTGATATACCATTTTCTCCAACAATATCTTCACACAATTTCAAGAGATTACGAGCGCCAGCAACTGCCATGTGTAAATTTCCCACTCTTCTACCTAAAATTTAAAAATGCAGTATGACATATTAAATAACAAATTAGAATAAAATACACTCAAATGATAAAAATAAAAACAATAAAAAATTTAAATAATAATAATAATAAAAAAATAAATAAACTAACATCCATATTCTTTGCATTAATTAGGCATTAAGTAATACTATGTCATCTCATCTCTACTAAATTTCATGAGTTCTAAAGGGCCATTCACACTGGGGTTTATCTTAGCTAACGGGGACATGTGACATAGCCGACTTACCTCCCAAAGCAGTTTTTCCTCATAGCACAGCGAGTTGAAAAATCTGAACTGCACGCATAGCGGAGCTAGTCGACACATGGAACTCCATTAGCTCAGATCAACCCCAGTGCGAATGACCCTTATAGTTGAAAAAGGAGATGACAGGCAAGCATTTTTGAAGCAACCAAAAGTGTTGTGAATAAGTAGTTAGAGTCACAACCAAGAGAATTTTTACAAGATATTCATGCACTTCCAAAGTACTGAAATACATGCATTACACTTTATGGGTTTTATGTTGAAAAATTATGTATGTGCAAGTTTTCTGTACATCCTCACTTGCCTCATAATAAACAAATAAGCTTTTCACTTTAATAACTGACATCGGTCATTGCAGCTACATAGCGAAGCAAAGAATTTTTGATTTGTGTAAATACTTTTGATCTGATCAAAAACAGCACAAACCATAATGGGGGAAGATCCAAAGATATAAAATGTTAGTCCATCTGCTTCATTAAAATTTCAAAAAGTACAAAAGAAATAATGAATTTCTAAATTAATATTGAACTTATAATTTTGAAATAATATATTAAACAACCCCTAAGTAAAGAAAGTATTACTGTAAAAGCAAAAGAAAGGAAGACATATTACTGAAAGTAAAAGAGACTGAAAGTAAGAGAGCAATATTAAGAAAGTATTATTGTTACAGAAAGAATGTTATGTATTACTGAGAAAAATTGTTATGTTAAGAAAAATATTACTGTTACAGTAAATGCATAAAACTGTAATATGATAGTCGGCATTCAAAAATACTACTTTTACAGGTATATAAAGAAATGATAGCTGTACACATTTTTCCAAAAAAAAACTGATAATTAAAAAAAATAAAAAGGTTAAGGGTCAGAATTTTTTCTGTACCCATGAATATCCACAAAGATACAAACTACAGTTTTATTGAGGTACAAAAAGAAAACAACTGCACTCTCCAAATTTTTATAATGCAATAAGGAACTTGTTATTGAAAAGTTGAATTTAGTGACATGGAAATAAACCAACTCTTCCCAATTACAAACACCATAATCAAAGCTCACTTAATATTTTGCAAAGAAAAAATTTGATATTAGTGGTACACTTATCATTTCAAATCTCATTTCAAAAGATTAAATATAATTTAATTTATGTATTCCATGTAATTTTCGTAAGCCCCATGACTAGCATAAACTATTTAAAGACATTGTTCTAAATATTTTAAAAACAATAAAATATAGCAAGTATCAAAATATCGTTGAGATATGGAAATGGCATACTTTCATGCTACGAAAAATAGCAAATAATATATGAAAGTTAGTTACCAACCTTGAAATATGAAAAACTAGGAGGTTTTGATGCTGTGCTGACACAATTTCAAAAGAATTCCAAATTTACTTAAATTCCTTTTATAATGCACAGTTCAAGTTAATGAACTATTTATAATATGATTCTGACATGAAATATATTAACTGTTAATTAGAAATTCTAAATTTTCTGCTATTTGGGTAATTTCATTTTGTGGTATTTTTATACTTTTGAACTGAATATATCCCTAGAAGGGAAAGAAAGCTTTTATTACCAAAATACTTTTAAATACATTGAAAATAAAACTTTTAATTAATGCACATACTATTGTGTGGATAAATTTATGTACATTATATTAATGTAAAACAAAATTAAACCTGAATATTAACTGATTAAAGGCTGGTTGAATATTCATATATAATTCTACAAATATCTACAGTACATTAAGACAATTCAGATCAAAACAAATTTAAAAAAGAAAAATTATACTGAAAAATCTCTTGAAATTTGCATAATTTAAATTTAATTTGTTGGTGGGAAACACTTTCCTAAATAAGAGCGAAAAATTAAAAACTACGAGACTCAATGATCTGTCAGGGGACTTGGGAGATAAGATGAAAAACCAGCAAAATTGGCAGCTTTAATATAGGATGAAACAGCAACAATGTAAGGTTATAAAACATACCCTACAAATGTTCAATGCAAAATCCTTTTTCGTATGATATACATCCAAGTGGTATTACACTCTGATTAGTATAGAATGTGATATGACAATTCTTTACAGGTACAATAATCCTTGCAAGATTGCAAGTAACAATGACACAAATAATTCTTCTCCAACAACCCTCAGGGAAAGCAGTAGACATATGGGATGAGAATCACAAAGCCCATCAATCAGAAATCATGGAATCAGAAAATTCAATCCTTGTCATCAACCTGCCTGATGTACTTTCATGGAAGTATATATCACTTGCAGCCAAATGAAGCCTTCTAAGTTCCCTGTGGAACTGGAAGAAGAGCCATACTTGGACTACATCATAGAAGCAATTCCACTCACAATCTTTTATATAAAAAAATCTGATGTGAACACCATATGACCTCCTCATACGCTTAATAAATTATACACAGTTTTTGCTGCACTTCATTTAAGTTTATTCACATGAATTATTCTAACTCAATTAACCAATCTCTCAAGGCAAGTTGAAAATGACATCAAAAACTGAAAATTTTAAAATTAAATATCCTGGCCAATTTTTCTCATATTGCTAATACATACATACTTTTGTCATTTAAACACTTCTGCAACTAGAAGTCTATGACCAATGATTGCAAAAATAAAGGCCAGTTAAGGACTTTTAAGCTGGGTAAGGTGATGAAAGAAATTTCATTTAGTTTGTAGACTTCAGATACTGCATCAATTGCAGATGATAAAACATTTGTAGTATTCTTCATGACTTGTTCCATACTGTCATTGATGACATTTTCAGTTCATGACGGGGACAATGCACAGATTTTTTCAAACTGTGAAAAGACTCTATTACACATTCCATTGTTTCTTGTGATATATGTTGTCTTAAAACTCTTTCAGAAAGGTATCTTATTGCCCCAAATTTCTCATACCATAGCCTAATGCTGAAATTGCTCGAGCAAGCTCGCTAAAGATAACTAAATTTCTAAGATGTGATACACAAAATGCTTTCTGATATGACATCATCATTTTTCATAACAGTCAGGTAACAGAAAGAGGGAGAGACACTTGACAAATAATAAGAAGCTTTTACACTTATTATATCATTTATGAATGTTCTTCTGTAAGAATTTTTAGTTATACTATCTATATAAAATTTGACAATTATTTTGGTATATGTTGTAATTAATTTTATGGAAAATAGAAAAATTTGTTGCTATTTAGATAAAGCATATATAGTATGGAAAAAATAAGGATAACATTAGAAATTATTATTATGATAAAAATACTTTAAAGAAAATGAATAGCACATTAAAAAATTCTAACCTCTTTTTCCTTCTTTTAATATCATGCCAGCATATGATGCAAAAGACATAATTTTAAGTTCAGGGAAATGCTGCCTGAAGTATTCTTGCCAAGCCAAAACTAGAGGTGCAGGAATTAAGTCTACTTTATTCAAAACAAGAATCATATTTTTCTTCAAATCTTTTGTCACATAATTGTAAAGAGCTGGTGAAAAATGATAAACCTACATTGAAGAAACAAATAAAACATGTTTGTAAAATAGCAAAGTGAAATTTAAGCAATAAAATTTTTTGTACACGAGATTTTAAAACAGTTAATAAATGGCTCAGAATCTTTAATGCATTTATAATAATATTAGAATTAAAGCATTTTTCTCTTTTCTCAGTTTTTTAATATTTTCTTTATATTAATACTTCTTAATTTAACCTAGTAAAAAAATCTATATGTCATATTTCTTGAATGTGAAATTTACATTTATGTTTTCACATGTATAGGAATTATGGGACAGTATATTTAACATAAGAGTAAAAGCATGTACACAAACAACAAAATGCATTATCTTCTACAAAAGCAATTTTTAATCTACAGTGATTTCTTAAATTATAACTAGACAAAAATTAATATTTTTATCAGCTTGGAAAAACTGTTGATAAATTTTTTTTGGAAGGGGGGGAAGGGAGAGAGAAATTAAACTAGTGGTGAAATTTTAATATGTTTGCACCAATTTGAGAGAACCAATTGATGGAATGCTTTTAGTTTGCTAAATCAGTTGTTAAAATTATAACTGGTAGATTATTTATTTAGACAGCTTATAAATAAGTGTTTATTTTCCAACATTTCATAGCTAATAGGGAAGAACATGTAGCAAGATGCAAAATACTATGGAGAATGCATAAAACTAAGTTGCAAATAGGAGTTGCAAATAATCTGCTCTATTTATCCCAATCAATCATCTAATATTTTCCACTCAATTCCACAAATTCTTAGAAATTCCATACTGTGCCACCTAACTTGTATTTACATCTGAACACCAGTTCTGTTTTGTGGTAAATGGCAATAAAAAATACAGTAACACCCTACTTAACGCTGTTTTGGTTTAATGCTCATTTACTTGAATTGTGAGATTTCACCGAAACTGCACGCAGCATTAGGCCAAAAAAAATCTATGTAAAGAAGGAAAGGTTCCATAGACGTAATGTAAACCAGTTTGCTATTGTGCCGCTAGAAAGCGGAGGGAAAATTCGCCAAAGGATTTGGCGATGGAACCTGCCAGCGAGAAATTCCCCCTCTGCCATGTGAACAGGAAATTGGGGAACATGTGTTAAGAAGAAACGATCTCTGACAAAACGTTTCTTCTTTGACGTTTCGCGATAATTTAAACTCGGATTTTTGCACTTTTTTTGCTCAAAATAACTAATCCATTAATTAATTTACTTTAAAGTTTAAAGAAATTTAAAACGATATTCATTTTATGAACTCTTGATAAACGTGATCTTTGAACTTCAATAACTATCCACTTATTAACAACTTCTTACAGAGCGCAAAAAGAAAACGCAAATTACACTAGATACCTTCTTGATAAAAAGGCAGAAAATTGGAAATACAGAAGAAACTGAATGATCTGAAATGTAAACATACTTAGAATTTTATTTATTTTTATATGTTTCTATATTTGTAAGAAATAACTTTTTTTATTTTTATAAGAAACATTATTAATAAATTTAATGGTAAAATATCTGACCAATTTTCTATCCATCTTCCCCTAACCCCATTATTTAGATGATGAGATAACCTCAATTAACGCTGTTTAATATTACGCTCTACTTTTATGGAACGTATACCCCGCGTTAAGTGGGATCTTATTGTAATACATGTTTAATCCATCTGCAACAGGCAGCTCAATCACTGAACTGCTCTCTTGGGATGGCACCCTAACAGGATACACTGTCTTGTGGGGGTAGGCAATTCGTGCTCCTAAGCCTAACTTTGAGAAAAAATTTGCCTAAATTAAATTTGTTGCCCAACTGTTCCAGTTTTCAGAACATTATGAAAGAAGCACTCATGCAATTACCAGAATTAAATTTTAAAACTTTATCATTATATTTTCTTTGAAATTTTATAAAATAATCAATTCTAGAGTAATACAACTTTTGATCTACCTCGAATAAATATATATGGCAAAATTATCTAATTACAGATTTTATATAACACAACACCTTAATAAAAATAAAGATTATTAAAAATCTCTTTCACAAAAAATTAGAATGTACACTTTTTGACTTACCTGAAATAAATATACATAAACAAATAAATATGTCCATATTAGAATTGTCATAACTATCACTTTCCAATTCTGCAAAAATATTATCACTGTCATCAGTGTGAGAAAAAGTCATTTGTCATTTGTGTATACACTTTTTCTGTTAGATATCCTTTTCGTTTTGCCATTTCGATGTAAAAAATATTTCACCAAATGTTACAAAATATCAGTCTTACGCCCCCCCCCAAAAAAAAACCCAGTGCACCCAGAACAGAACACTGACCCAGTTAAAGAGCCATTACATCATTCACCACCCATGAATCTTGCTCTCATTCCCAACAAAATACCAGAAATAAAAAACACTGCATAGAAATGAAGATTAACATACTTCACTTTTGATAATTTCACTACAACAGACATATAACCACAACAAAAAATACTAACAAAATGTACCTATGTGGTACAACCTGCCACAGAGCGAATTAAATGGTAGTTCATATATGACACATTTCGTCATGAGATAATATTTGCTGTCGATGCACATATGACATGCACGTTGCAAATGGGTTAATATTATTGGCCATTTGCCTTTCATTTCTGAGTGATTGTCATCAGAGGAACAGCACACTAGTTTGCCTAGTAGTCCATAATACTCTTAAGATGGCCCTGAGCAAACTGCTAAACTGCTGATGATGGAAGACATACAAAGGAAATACAATGTCAACAAAAGTCAACATAATTTTAGGATAAACTGAGAACTGACTTGAGAGAAGTCACTTGTTTGATTTAGCAGAGTTCTTATGCAGGCAAAGACAGCTACAGAGAATAACAATCTGATGCAACTGCCAAACAGCACTATTTCCATTGATTTACCATAAAACATACTTTATTGATTTTGCTGACATCAAAAATATATTTTAATGCCAACAGATTTTATAGGCAGCACATTGGCTGGTAGTAGCTAATACCCAAATATCCATTTTATGTAATAAAATCATGTGGGAAGGTATTGTGACTTGTAATCTTACGATGTAATATTTTTTTCAAATTGATGCCTATTATAGCTAACTTATAATATTTTAAAATGATTTGTTTGATAACAAAATGAGTTTAAAATAGAATTCTAAAAATTTCCTAGATCAAGAAAACAAATTTTTCAAATGATGATACTCAATTTTTTGTTTAATACCAATTTTTGAAACTACACTTAACTTTGAGGAACTATATTTCAGAACTACTTATCAACGTCTCATACATAGTATGCAATGTATAGTATCTCATAGTCAAATGTAATAGCAATATTTCTACTTCATGGAGACAAAATTTTATATTTGCTAGGTACCATAATTTTTTTTAAATAAAAGACACATTCAACTATTTTTTTAGAATTCTGACCAGCAGTGTTTCATTTTTCTTTGCATAACAAGAAATTCAACAACTTACGGAGAATCGAATGTCGATTACTAACAGTACAATATCTGAAAATTCCAAAACTCTCCACAATTGACGCCAGGTTTCGAGATTCATTTCAAAGTGGCTCAATTCCTGCTCTTCAAACTTGGATTCTAAAGTGTCAATATATTCCTAAATTAAATTTGAAAGAAATTATAATAAATAAATATTATAGATATTATGCTTTGTGAAATTCAAATCAATAATTTCTCAATTAGAAAATCTTTGTTCTTCACATAGCAATAAAATTAATATCAATAATTTCTCAATTAGAAAATCTTTGTTCTTCACATAGCAATAAATTTTTACAACCAAAACAGATTTTAAATAAATTAGATAGCCATGTCTGGCTTTTACATATACAGTAGAAGTCCAGAAATCCGCAATGCTTGGGACCAGAGATTGTGCGAATTTTAGGATTTTGCGAATTTCAGGACGGAAAAGCTAAATCATAATATTCAGACTAAAAGTGAAAAATAAATAAAAAAAGGCAAATTAGATACATTTAATTAAATTATTACATTATTTATTATGTTATTATTACATTAATTTATATTATATGCATTAAATTATTATATATATGTAATAATAAGTGCAAGGGAAAGACGGAGCAGCGTCCATGCATAATAGCTATATAAAATAAAAAAACTTGCAGTCAAGGCGGTTTTAATTCCATTTTTATTTTCCAGTTGACGTTTATGGCCACAATCACTTAGCACTCTAGTCGTGCCTATTCAAGAACATTTTCATTTTGGAAAGTATTGCCATAGGACGCGCGCACAACGAAATAGCGAACAAGCAGTGAAGAGAGAGCAACTGAAGTGCTTAGCTAGCTAATATGGAAGCACACGAAGATAAAAGTTTTGGTTTGAGTTGAAAGTTTCAGTTTCCAATTATTACATCATCAGCGCTGCACAGGCCATGCAAAATGGAATGAGCTAGAAATGACGCAGTCCAGAGAATTTATTACGATTTTTAAAACAGAGGGAGAGAATTAAAGGGAATTAGGGGTTAATTTAAATTATAATTTTGATTTACATTTTTTTTATCTTACATATATATATATTTATTATATTATATTATTCATTAATATTAGTGATAACAGGAATATTTTAAAGCATTAAAGACATGTAAAAATGAGGGATATTAATAAAGCAATTAATATTTCATTTTTTTTATGTATTTCAAACATTTTTTTGATAGAGGTTTGTTTTAAAACTTTAGGGTGCTCCAGAGTAAGTTTTTTTGTAAATTATATAGAGTCATAATCTCTTGCTCTGTGACACAGCTGTGTTGTTTTAAATCAGGGCTTCGAACCGGAACTGAACCGAAAACTGGAAAAAACCGTTATTTTGGTCGGAACGAAAACCGGAACTGAACCGAAAAAAAATATATGTCGGAATCGTTTTCTTGCTGTGGCGAGTTCAAAACAGAGCCAATGATTTCATCATTCGTTATCTGATATGCCAGTGTTGGCTCATCTGAACACATCATCCTTATTAAAAACCTCTTCTGGGCTAAGATTTTTTTTTTCTGCCACTAGCACAGAATCATTATTCGGTAATCATGACGTCATTATTGGATAAATATTTTTTCTTCGGTATTTCATTCTCCATGTCGCGGTTTCTGGAACCTCTAAATTGAATGTTTATATTTTGAGAGGCAATGTGGATTCAGCGAATTTCAGTGGATTTTTGGTATTTGACTGTACTAGCTTTCAGCTGAAAAAATTATGTTACTAATTGTCTAGAAATTAGTAATGTTAGAAATTAAAACTATTGTGTTTGTGTCTTGGATATTTTTTGCTGCTAAATTAATCTGTTTATAAAATAATATATTTTTTTCAGGTAATAAAGTAACAGATGATATCATACCTTGGTTATCAGCATTCAAGGACTTACAGTTTTTAAATGTCACAGGTTCAGATATCACTGTATGAGTATATTTTAAACCTTTACCAGTAACTCAAAAATTAATGATTATTGTATAACATTTATTTTACGTTTAGTTTTCTAAGATAATTATTACCTTATATTACAATTTAAAAAATATTTAGGAAGTTTATGAAAGAATTATGTTATTATAGCCTTCTGATAAATTCTTCTATATTTAACAATTGTTATTTTGTGAAAGGTATAGTTTTTTTAAATAGTAATTTAATTATTTTTCATACTCTTATATATTTATATGTAATAATATTAAGAAAATGCATTTGATTTCTAACATGTTACTTTTCGGAATACCATAATTTTGGTTGATATTTCTCAAATACATCAAATGTTTCTGAATGAATTTTAACATTGTTTTAAATGCAAGTAAGACAACCTGCAGTATTATGACTTTTAATAATAATATTTCATCAGAGTAGTTAACAGTTAGCTCGAAATATTTTAGTATTATTTTATATAAGATTTTTTACCCCCTATAACTTCACTGACTGTCATTCATAAATTTATATACACTCACGTTTGTGAAAATTGCAACACCATGAAGGACTTACGCGAGTGAGCTGAAATTTTCAGGAAATGCAAAGTAGCACATGATATGCAAATGATTAGAATTGCAAATCCGTAGCGCATGCGTATGCTGAGCAGCGCCCTCTGAACGGCTGATGGATCCGAATAAATAGACGGCTGTAGCGAGGCGTGTATGGTTATCGGTGGTTATCTGCTAGTGGTAAACGTTAACTCAATCTGTACTTATGCCTCGTCGACGAAAGAGAGCGAGATTTGAACAACTTACAGAGTTTGAAATAGCTACCAGATTAAATAGATCAATTTTGGGAATCAATGCTCAGTTGATAATAGGCGGAAGAATAAATTTGTTTACTTTGGGAACGACAGAGTTGAAAGATAAACATACTGGAATTTATATTAAAAATATGGTTGAAAAAGTATTAGAAAAATATAATATCGATATTCAGCAAATTTATTCAATTACTACGGACAATGGAGCTAATATGATTTCATTTGTCAACTTATTAGGATCCGAAATTGAAGACGAAGTTATCGAAAAGGAAAATGAAAATTTCGAAACTAGGGATCACTTTGAAGATGGAGTATTTTTTGATCACAACTTTTCTTTTAATAAACTAATCGGAATAAGATGTGCTGCACATACATTGCAACTAGCAATTAAAGACTCTATAAAAAACGCCGATTTCAATGAATTTATTTCTGATGCTAGGGGGTTGGTGAAAAAGCTGCGCATTCCATCTCTTATGTTAAAATTTAAAGACGTTAATACTAAAAGACCAATTTTGGATTGTCCAACTAGATGGAATAGTACATATAATATGTTAAAATCTTTATTGGAATGCAAAGATTTTAGCTCATCTTTAGCGGAACATAATTTAGATTACTATTTTGCAGACAGTAAATGGGTGAAATTAAAATTAATTGTTGATACCCTACAACCCCTAACGGAAGCAACTTTGAAACTACAAAGTGAAGAATTAACTTTAAGCGATTTTTACGGAATTTGGACACATTGCAAAATAAAGTTACGAAATTTTAAAAATTTCTTTGCAGATATTTTATATAATCAGTTATCTGACAGGGAAGCATTGTTAATAGAAATTGATAGTTTAGTAGGAGCAGTTTATTTGGACCCGCGTTATCAAATTTTGCTTTCCACGTCACAAAAGGTACAGGCTGTGCAACATTTAAAGAATATTTGGAACAAATTACAATTTTTTGAAAAGTCCATTTCAATAGTAAACGAGGAAACAAAATCTTCTACTGAAAGCGATGAAAATGAAGACGATTTAGAGACTTTTTTAAAAAGTAAAGAATTGGCAATAATAAAAACACATAGAACCTCTATTTCTACCGAGATTGACATTGAATTCATTTTAAATAATTTTGACAATGTACGAAGGCTTGATATAAAGCATAATATTTTAGATTTCTGGGAAGAGAATAAAATTACATATCCGCACTTGTATAAGATTGCAATGGTGGTTTTGGCAGCTCCAGCTACACAAGTTAGTGTTGAAAGAGCGTTTTCAGGTTTGAAATTTATTCTCCGAGACAACAGAAGTAATCTCAGTGAAACCACGTTAGAAGATATATTAATAATTAGAGGCAATTTTCATATGTTAAATAAATAATATATTTTTTACATAATTATTGCAAGGCCAAGTGCACGATGTGAGAGTCAAACGACGAATGTGGGTTATCATGAACCTAGTTGTCAAATGCGATTTTGATAATGAATAACAATGCCAATGCTCGCCGTCCTCTGCTCACCGCTCTTATCGTACCTGCTGTTTGTATCAATTCACATAGTGTACCAATTAAAAAAAGAATAAAATCTTCTAAATTTTGATAGAATTACATTTTTTGTTTATGATAGTACAAATAAGAATATACATAAAATGAAATTATTCATTTGGAACTGAAACGAAAACAGTTATTTTTGGCGGAGCGAAAACCGGAACTGAACCGAAAACCGTTATTTTTGGCGGAGCGAAAACCAGAACTGAACCGATATTAATTTTTTAGTTGAACCGGAACGAAAACCGGAACAAAAAAAATTACGGTTCGAAGCCCTGTTTTAAATATTTTAGATATTTTTCACCATGCTCCAAACCCTCATTAAAAGATATTTTCTCACTCCTAGCAAATCACTATCTGTGTTGGTTTTAGAATCTTTTTTTTTTTTTGTAGCAAGTTCAAAACAGAGCCAATGATTTCATCATTGGTCATCTGATATGCTTTATATCTGATATGCTCTGATATCATCTGATATGCATCTGACATCATTGGTCATCTGAGTGCTGGCTCATCTGAACACATCATCCATATTAAAAACCTCTTCTGGGCTAAGATTTGTTTCTGCCACTAACACCAGAATCGTTATTATTCGGTAATTATGATGTATTTATTGGATAAATATTTTTTCTTCTGTATTTCATTCTCCATGTAGCAGTTTCTGGAACCTCTAAATTGAATGTTTATATTCTGAGAGGCAATGCGGATTTCAGGTCGGCAAATTTTCAGTATTTGACTATATTTATATTTAAGATGAATGAATCACATCCAAATTTAAAAATAGCCCCTCGCTTGTTTAATTATTGGTACTTCTATATGGTTTAACGAAAGCTTTCTGCCAAAAAACATTCTTAATAAAGTCAGAGAAAAAACATGAAAGCAGTACCTTTAGTGCGAGTAGAAATCACCACCCAAATCTATGATTTTCTGTCAATGTTTTGGTAGTTATTCAAAGCCTTCGGCACAGAAACTTGGTGGCAGCGAGTCCAGAAACAGATCAACCTCATTTCGGACATCTTGTGCAAATGGAAGATATGCACCAGCAAGATATAGCTGCAGGTATGAAAAAATGTAGAACACCAAAGAAACAATGTTGGGGCTATATGATGGGTATGGCAAAAGATCTCACTCAAGTCTAGCTAGTGAATGCAGACACACGTGGTCTTGTATTTTCCTGATGGAATGTTACCTTTTCGTGCCGGAACTCAGTGCAACGTTTTACCTCGAACAAGGACTAGTATCTTGCTGTAACCTTACTGTCGAGGGTTTTACCTCTTTCTAGATACATTTTGTGGATAATAACATGGCAATCCCACCAGATACAAAGCATGACCTTTTTGCTAATCAAATTGTGCATTGCAATGCTGCTAATGGGATCACCGGGTGTACAACAACTGCTATTTTTGTTGTTGAAGTAAATCCACTTTTCACCACAAGTGACGATTCGGTCTAGAATTTTGTCCATGCATTGATATTTCAGCAGATTAGTGCAGCCCAAACATGTTTGTCTTTATCTGCTTAGGCACCCAGCAACTGAACTTGTACGTCAAGTTAATGTGATGCGCAGTCGACTAATAGACATGGTACTAACATCTAATTCCTTAGCAAGCTCTCGAGTAGTTGGATACTGATCTTCTTCCACAAGTTCTCGCAGGTATGCCCCATCAACATCAGTAGACCAACAGAGTGCTCTGCTTACTAATGTTATAGTCCTTGTTTTTGAACTTTCGGTACCAAACCCTCAATGGCATAAGACATAACATTAGTACCTAAAGCTGCACACATGACTTGATGACATTCCGTAGCTGACCTTTTGCACCAGAACTGGAAGTAAATAATGGTTCTAGTCTGGTGGCATGATAGTTCTACTTCAGACAAGTTGCACTCAATGATACTTTTTGTTTTTTGTTTTTTTTACAAATTTCATAATACAGTGTGCAAGTCTCTTTCTTTCAAATGCCAAAAATCGTTTGACAAAATATGATTCAACATGCCAATGCGAACTATCTGCGCAGATGATATTTCTAGTGGCTGGAAACTTTTATTTAAATTCAATATATTACCACCACAATCACTTTAGTAGAAACTGCCGAAGTTTACGAATGCCCCAAACTCTGGCAACCATATGCATAATAATTAATTCTTCAGGCAATCATGTGCATGGCATGTTTTATAACCAGCCAGTTTTAAGAAACAACATTATCATATTGGTATGGATTTCTTTCTTTTTTTGGGGGGGAAGAGGTACTGCAAATTCTAATGGTTTTTATACACAAATCATGATTATTTTCTGTCTTAAACTTGATTTTAAAATATACGTTTGTGGGATTTCCCAGCAATGGTAAAAAGCTGGGTAAAATTTCTGCAGGAACACAGTATTCTTATGCAAAATCACTAAAACAAGAATGCTTGAAACTCCTTTCAAAGTGATCGTTGCAAAATTTCCACCAGAACAAAAGAAACAAAAGCCCGCTTATGAAAAGCTTTTTGATTACTTTTGGGAATAAATACACAGCTGAAATGTAAAATATATATGAAATAATATGTATATATGCAATAAATAATTTTTTACAACAAAAAATCATCACTTTACTCCACAAAATTTGGCAAAGTGCAACATGGTGGCTGTAATACAAAAGTACCAATTATTGTACTATCAAAATTCTTTAATTTATACTTTCTTACACATCTAACAGATAGTTTTGATGCATTTATTTCCTGCTAAATATGCTAAATTTGAATTTAAACATGCAGATTTAATATCAAATGTAATCATTAATATTTTTTAACAAAAAGTATTATTTTCACAATATTTACTTATAAAGAAAATTTATGAATTAAAAAGAAAATTATATGTAATAATTGCAATGCAGAAATAAAGAAATCAAGAATATTCAATAAAAGATTTCCTGAAACAAGAATAGAAGTTTTAAACTGTTAGAATAGAGATTTTAGAATACAAACTTTACACTTATATATAAAAAAAAATTATTCTCCTGATTACAGTATTAAAAAACTCAAATGTATTCAAACAAATAAGCAACAAATATCATCATTAGTGATATACTGAATGGTGTAAAATAATTTTAAAAAAAGGAAGGAGAAAAGAAAGGAAGAATCTTACTTTAAAATACTTTTGTTCTCGATTTTCTAGTTGCTGTTTAGTTAAGGTATAGTCCCAACAAGGACGTTTTGGCATGTCAAGGTCTAAGCCAGAAGTGAAAACATCTTCATAACTAACTTCAAGACATTCCTGTAATATACAGATCATGAAAACTTAATTCAATCCTAAAAAAAGTTATATTCATTTATTAACATTTTTACACTTAATTGCTTGAAAATTAATTACCTCTGATAATGGTTCAAAAGGTTGTTTTGCCATAGCCAGTCTTTGTTTAACATCTTCATTCTTTTCTTTTTTGAATACAAGTCGATACCTATGTGAATTAAAAAATATATACATTTTGAAAAACAGCAGTACATGACATTTGTTTTGAATAGTTGGCATTAATTTTGGAAGAACTTTTAAAGAAAGGTTTTAAAGGAAAAATATAATTATTGATATGATTGGTTTTGAAAGCCGTTCAAGAAAAAAGATGATTAATCTTCTTCATTTTTCCCCCTCACCTCTCCCAAAGAGAAGCCTTTACAACTGCAAAGCAATCATACACAAATTATTCCCACAAGTTTCAAAAGAAAGAATATTCAGAAGTAATGCATTAAAAGTTTTATACATCTTGCAAAATATTACAGTAAGCAATATAATACTTATGCAAAATAGCAAAGCAAATTTTGAATGAAAAACAGTTACATAATTTTATGAATGATAACTGGATCATAAAATTTAGGACTATCATTAAATTGACAAATAATTCAATCTTAAAAAATCTTTGAAAAATACAGTTTAGAACTACTACACATGATTGGTTATCTAAATGATTAAATGCCTTCTTTGGCAAATGCCTCTAAATGACAGATTAAATGCCCTCTTTCTCCATGACAAAAGAAAAGTTTGTTAAATATATATATAATCTTCAGTGAAATATTTTTAAAACGTACATCATTTCTAAAATGCCAGACATTTGCTGATTTGACATTCATACAAAAATAATCAAAAACCAATTGGTGACAATCTATATAGAACTTAACGTCTTTTCACTTAGTCTCGTTATATAAAACACTCCCAGCATGCACTGCAAAAGATAAAATGGTCATTTGGGACGAAAAACATGC
The DNA here is from genome assembly GCA_000611955.2 of Stegodyphus mimosarum. Lineage (NCBI taxonomy): Eukaryota > Metazoa > Arthropoda > Arachnida > Araneae > Eresidae > Stegodyphus > Stegodyphus mimosarum. The sequence continues at coordinate 68,589 of KK121934.1, forward strand.
CAATGCAAAATTTACGATTAGACAAAATCAACTATCGTAGGTTGATATTAAACTTCCAAAGATTGCAAAAGTCAATGTAAACAGTTTAGCCTTTATGCAAGAATTCAAGTCACACTTGGTATCAGCCTGGTAATGCACTGGTGAAACCAAATAACGTAATGTGTAATATATATATGGACAAGACCATAGACACAGAAGCTTGTTGTAATCCAGATTCTTATAGAGCAAACTGACGGATGGGACAATTAAGACAGTCATGAGAATAAAATCAGGAAATTAAATCCAAAAGTACAGACAGTTAAGTGTAATATTTGAGAATGAAGGGAAACTAGGAGAGGTCCATCCCACACCTAGTGTGAATGATAAGAGAGATCATTTTTGTCTTTGCAAAGTAGACGTAAGCCATTTAGACTATAACAAAAGAAAAGACATGATGAATTTGTCACAAAGACTTAAAGTACAAATTGCCAGAGTTGCAGAACATAAAATAAGATTAAATGACACTGAACAAAAGAAACCATATACCTATCATATGCCTGTGCATTGAAGCCCCAAATAGTTTAACAAATAAAAAAATATGTTAGCAATGGGACTGATAGAAGAAATTAATGCAGAAATTTTGTTCCCTATTTTCTGTGTCATGAAGAAAGACGCTACTCCTTGCCTTGGTGTAGACTTTATATCTCTTAATGCAGCAATGAAACTCGATCATTTCTCTACAGAAAATCCCAAAGAACTCTTATTCCATATTGGGAAACCCAATGTGACATCAAATTTCGATTTACTCAAGGGATATTAGGCCACACCCTTGAAAAGACAAGAGTCATAGCATGCTTCAAGACACATCGAGCTTGGTATCGATTTAAGGTCATGCCTTTCAAGTTATGCAATACCACAGCAGCATTTTAGAGAATGATGAACCAAGCACTCACTAAATACGAAGATTTTGCTCTAGCCTACATCAATGACAGAGAAGTTTATTCAAAGAGCTGGAGTGAACACTTCGTACATCTCGACATTGAAATCGACAAAACTAAAGTTTACAGTAAATCTTAAGAAATGTTCTTTTGCTCTTTTTCACATTAAGTATTAACGACATATCACCAGACTGTTCAAGAGAAAGTGAAGGCTATCCAGAAACTAGTTAGGCCTCAAATGAAGAAGCAATTGAAAGGTGTTTTGGGTCTATGTAATTGTTACAGAGATTGCATTTTAGGTAGAAACAGATTATCCATTAACAGAAAAGGAAAAGTCCTGAAGAGCTGTGCTGAACAGAAGAACACAATGAGGCATTTGAGGAGTTAAAGAAGTGTCTTGTGGAGGAAGCCAGTCTTTATATCCCTAATCCAGGGTTACCTTTTATAACTCAGTATGATGGATTTTCCACAGATGTTGGTGCCTGCTGTCTCATCGGAAGGATGGAGTGATGTACACAATCAGTTTTGCTAACCAGAAATTAACCAAAGCACAATAAGCATGGCCACCATTGAAAGGGAAGCCTATGCTGTAATTTGAAGCCTGAAAAAGATTGAAACATGAATCTTTGGATCACCTGTGGAACTGTAGTGATCACAATCTATTAACTTTAATCACCAAGAACATACCATTGTCCTTCAAACGGCAAAATGGGCCCTAACATTTCAGAAATATGATACTATGCTTTCGCATTGTCCAGACTGGAGACCGAAGAGTAACTAATGAGAAAGGGAAAACAAACTCAGAACTCTTAAGATTTCCCCCTCTTTGCAACTATTATATGAAATTGAAAGACATTTTAACCACTTCATCATCTGACAAAACTCGAATATTCCCTACCATTTTTCTTCTTCAAAGATAAACTTTTTGTGTCTGAAGGTGGCCTCAGAATATTTCTTTCTCCCTTTCACCAGCTATGAAACCTATTTAGAAGTTCTAGTCAAATGAACTTGAACCACATCCACACTCAACGATGCTCAATGACATACTACCAAGGACCATAAAACACAAAGGTTGGTGTATCACTTAGAGCAGATTTTTTTTTTTTTTTTGCTTTGACACCACTTCTTGTACTTACACAAGATATGTGTTATCACTAGAAGGCTATTCTTATCAGCAAACATAGACATGAATACAGTTTTCGGGAATTTAAAATGAAAAAATACAATTTTTTAAATATCTCTCTCATCTAATTTTATGTATTTTAGGATTTTTTGATTTACATCTCACAGCAAAAAAGAGTTAAATCTATTGTGATCTATTACAATGTAAATGCAGTTTTTAATTGTTGAGTAAAATCTTTGTTCATTTAAGTAAAGGTAGGTGCATTAACTAAAATGATAGTATTGCCTATTTGAAATAGCTTTGAATATACTTTTTTTTAAAAAAAATTTTTTGATGCACTGAAATAAAAACAATGTTCAAATCATTTCTCATACATTTTTACATATTTATTTTCTTTATGTGAAAAAATATCTTCTACATTTAAGATTCGTACTTAAAATTTCATTTATAGTTTTTTTTTAAAGCTTTTTGTACTTTTTCTACAGCAAAGTTTTAATTATGTAGCTATTAGAATAGGAACTAGGAAATCCTATTAAAAGTTAAATTTCATTATTTGTAAAAAATTAATTTTTTTAGAATTTCATATTACCAAAACTGTCATCTAAAACACTTCTGTAATTGAAAGTATGTTACTACGACCAACGACTGTGAAAATAAAGGCCAGGTAAAGACTTTTAAAATGGGTACGGCAGTAGGGATGTATTGGGTTTTAATGAAAGTTTCCCTCCACTGCAATTATCATCTGCGCAAGGAGTACGCATTGATATGTTGAATCATATTTTGTCACACGATTTTTGGTATTTTAAAGAAAGAGACTTGCTTTAGAACATTGTATTATGAAATTTATTTAAAAAATATCGTTATCATTAATTACAATGTATCTGAAATGGAACCATCCCGCTACCACATTAGAACCATCATTTACTTCCAATTCTCTTGCAAAAAGTCAGCTACGGAATGTCACCAAATCATATGTACAGCTTTAGGTACTAATGTTGTATCTTATGACACTGTGAAGGTTTGGTACCAAAAGTTCAAAAACAAGGACTATGATATTCAAAAAAAGCAGAGCTCTCTGGCCTGCCTACTGATGTTGATGAGGCCCACCTGTGAAAACTTTTGGAAGAAGATCAGTATGAAACCACTTGAGAGCTTGCTAAGAAGTTAGATGTTAGTGCCATGTCTTTTAGTTGCGCTATGCATTGCATAAACTTGACATACAAGTTCAATTGCTGGGTGCCGCATGAGCTGACTGAAGCAGATCTCCTCAAATATCAATGCAAGGACAAAATTCTGGACTGGATCATCACCTGTGATGAAAAGTGGATTTACGTCAACAACACAGGCCAAAAAGGCGGTTGGTATGTGGCCAGTGAGCCCATCAGCAATGTCGCATTGCGCAGTTTGACCAACAAAAAGATCATGCTTTGTATTTGGTAGAACTACCATGGTATTATCCACAAAGAGTATCTGAAAAAAGAGTAAAACCCTCAACAGTAAGGTGGTACATCGAGATAATAGTCTGTGTTGACAATGCTATCAAGGGAAACACCCACCATATACACCTGACATAGCTCTTTTGGACTTCTACCTTTTTTCATACCTGCAGCTACAGTTTGCCGGTGCTATCTTCCATTCTGCACAGGATGCCCAAAATGAGGTTAAATCTATTTTTAGACTTGCAGCCACCAAGTTTCAACATTGAAGGCTTTGAAAAACTACCGAAACATTGGCAGAAAATCACAGATTTTGGTGGTTTTTCCTAGCTTTATTAAGAATGTTTTTTGGCAGAAAACTTTCATTACAACCAGATATACATATATTATTTGAGGTACATATATATATATAATATATGACTAATGTGTTTGTATATATATATTGTTGCGTGCGTACGGGTTCGTAACAGATTGAATGCACAAGTCGTTCAAAAGTTAATAAAATTTATTCTTTTCACACGAAATAACACAAAATACTGAAATATTTCCTCAGAGATATTTGTACAGTATCACAATATCTCAAAACTTTAAACAGAATTAAATTCAAAACAGATAAAGTTAATTCTATCTCAGAACAATTTCACCACAGTCAATCTCAGCATTAAGTAAACAACAGTTCACTTAAAATGGCTACAACAACTGAGATGAGGTATTTTAATTCGGCTTTTATAAGCTTATTAATTATTTACTAGAATATTCTGGTAAAACCTCGATTTTTCTCGATATTTGTGGATGGCAACAGTAATTACGAGATATTTATTTATTAAATATTAAATGCACGCACTCTTTTATTCTTACTTTTCCAACGTAGTTTTCTCTTCAAAAATCATCTGCATTGCATGGGAAAATAAAGCACTTTTAATTACAGTTCTAAATAAATAACTAAATAAATACGAAATCCGTAACAATACATATATATATATACACATTGATAGACAAAATTAAGAGATGGAAAATATTTTCCCACATTCCTCTTAAAATACGACACAAAACCTCAACATTTGTTTGCCGTATAATGTCATTGTGGTGCTGGTGTTGCTGAGATGAGTTTATGTATTCCTGTGGGCATCACTATGCCAAAACGAGGTATAAAATCTCTGTTCTAGTTGCTCATCTCATTCTTCACTGCAACACAGTAGTGACTTTTGTCTTTCTTGAACAAGCATCTTGTTTTTTTGCTGCTTATTGGGTGAAATGATCGTTTAGTCGAAAGTATGAGATGGAGAATCGTGGGTAGGTTCGCAAAAGGACAGTTGCAAGAGAACAGGATATAACAGCAAGTGTCATCTCTTAATTTGTGGAATCAGTTTAAAAACAGCAAGACAGTGTCAGAAGACCAGGACAATGATCAATATTTGGCCCTTTCAGCCAAGCGCCAGAGGACGGCTGCAGCCACACAACTGTCTTGTGACCTCGCTACTGCCACACAACTGTCTCGTGACCTCGCTACTGCCACATAAACATCGGTTAGGAAGACAGTTTCCAGAAAGCTCCATGAGAAAGGTGTGTGTGTGTGTGTGTCAGAAAGCTCGCTATCTGCATTGTACTCACTCACTCCCACAAAAACGAGCATTTACTTTGGCACATACAACACCAACACTGGACGCAGCTTCAATGGGCTAAAGTTTTCTTCACAGATGAACCCAGATTCAGTCTACAACCTGATTCTTGGCGATTACTGATATGGAGGAAACCTGGGATCCAATACCATCTCAGCAACATCATGGAAAGGGACCAATATTGTGGTGGAGGAATGATGGTTTGGGCAGGGATCATGCAAGATACTCATATATCGTTCCATGTGTTTGACACTGGTTCCGCGTATGCCCAGAGGCACAGGCGGGAGATCCTAGAGACCTACGCACAACTTTTCTGGGGTGCTGTTGTCCCTGACTTCATTTTTTGGATGACAATGAGCGACCACAAACTTATTGAACATGCTTGGGATGTTCTTGGGAGAGGTTTTGCAATACGCCAACTCTCATCCAGAGCCATTCAGGAGTTAGAAACTGCTCTGGTGAAGGAGTGGCTGCGACTTCCACAGGCACTCCTGAACTCTCTAGTTAGCAGCATGACTACTCAATTGTGCATGTTGTCTTATCTGTCAGAGACAACCACACACCATACAAGCCACATTTTCACTGACATCTTTCAACCTCCAGTTTGGACCACATTGGACGCTTGGCCATAATTTATGAATGTAAAAAATGCAACAAAAGAGAAAACAAACAGGAAGAAAAATAAATCCTCAAAGAAGTTTGAATGCTTAGAAATTTTGCCACCTACTTATTATATAGAAATGTCCAGCTGCAGTAAGATAGCTTCCCTGTAAGGCGGTTTTAGGGTTGCCAGAAAATGGCAAGGGAAGGAAGGGTTACCATGTTTGGCATGAAATCGCTCATTTGGCGACAAAATTGGCGGTATGCTGCAGACAGATGGAGAACATTCTAGAACAAATTCTAACTGGTTTGGGCCAGAATGTTCTCAAAGGCAGGTCAAAAGCTATATATAAACCCTGCCTGTACGTGGAGTAGCAGTCTAGTGTCGAGTGTATTGCCAATTGGTGCATCGAGAGTGTGCATCGTTAAGGCTCTTGAGTGCATTGCAAGTTGTAGCTTGGAGAATCTCAAGAGTACATTGACTTCCAAGAACAACTGAACTGAGTCGGGAGACTACCTGGAAAGCGAGCGAAAAAATGGAATGACCAGCCAAATCTTCTGACTTTAATTCTATTAAACATACTTAGGAGTTCTTGGGAAGGTCTTGGAAAGGGTATTACACCAACACCCACACGGAACCATTCAGGAGTTAAAAATGCTCTGGTGGAAGAGTGGGTGCGACTTCCAGAAGCACACCTGAACTCTCTTGTTAAAAGCATGGCTACTTGTTGTGCATGCGATCTGCCTATCAAATGCGACCATACATCATACTAGCCACATTTGCACTGTCATCTTTCAACCTCAAGTTTGGACCACACTGGACTCTTGGCCATAACTCATGCTAATGAATGTTTTCATTGTTGTTTTGTACACATTATTATCTTATAATAAACTATACCCATACCTAATTTCATTTATTTCTAACCAGTATTTCTCGAGATATTTGGTACTACTGATTGCAATAAAAAGTGGAGATACACAACTAGATGTTATAATAGTCCCATGTATAAAATTTTGGTAGTGTTCTGTTATTGAGACCAGTGTCGGCATCCAATGTTTTGCTGAATTCGCCAAAAAAATTGGTTCATATGAAGCTGCCAGTGTTCACTTTTACAGTTGTTACAGTGTTAACTTTTTTAAGAAAAAGTAAAAGAATGTCTTTTCAAAATTGGCAACAAGAATACAAATTCCAAAGATGTAATGGTCACTTATTTACCATGGATATGAAAATTTGGATTTGCCCGATGATGAAATATCTTCCATACAATTTCCTCAGGAATGAGGAATTATTCAGTTTGGAAAAAAGTGCACGAAAAACCATAAAGTGATTTTTTTCTTGCTTTCTTTAGCAAGTTGTTTAATTTACATTAAAAATTTCTAATTTTACAAATATCTGTTGTTATTTTTTTCCATTGGATTTTCCTTCAACTTAACCCATATTGTACACTGGTTATAAATTAAGGAAAAATCACAAAAATCACAATTACTGAAAAAGTTACATGTAGAATTTTATGAAACTTACCCACAATATACAACACATAGGAAGGTACGAAATAACATAAAAAAAATTACCAGACAATTATAGTAGTATAGAAATTAGCACATGTATACAATGAAAACAATCGAAGGTGTCAGTTTGCTATAGGAAAAGTACCTTCAATATGGAATATGATTGCCTCTAGAAGCAATACAGCACATACAATGATGTGTGATGCTTTCAATTATGCGGTCTATCAGTTACATAGGAAGCGAAAGCCATTGCTCTTGCAAAACAGTTGCAAGCGGGGCAAGGGTCTGAGGGGATGGATTGAGAGCAACTAGACGTCTCCCTAAAACATCCCAAACGTGCTCGATAAGATTCAAGTCCGGGGATCGAGCTGACCACTCCATGCGCATAATTGTTTCCTGATGAAGATAATCATCTACGATGCAAGCCCTGTGTGGTCTTGTGTTGTCGTCCTGTAACAGGAAAGCATCATCTATTACCCCTGCATATGGGTGCACATAAGCATCAAGAATGTCATCTCTATAAACCTGAGCATTCACGGTTGCCCCTGGAAAGACATGGAGGTCTGTGCGTCTACCCAAAGAGATGCCACCCCAAACACAGACACTGCCTCTTCCGTATGCATATCTTTCACAGATGTTTGACGGATGATAACGGGTTCCAGGTTCTCTCCATGTCAAATAAGGCCTACTATCGCTTTTTAGACTAAACCTGGACTCAGCCGTAAAGAGAACAGCCCTCCATTGGTCAGACGTCCAGTGGACATGTTGTCGTGCCCACTGCAAACGGTCCCTCCTGTGGCGTGACGTGAGCGGCAAACATCTCGTTCACAGATATTTGACGGATGATAACGGGTTCCAGGTTCTCTGCATATCAAATAACGCCTACTATCGCTTTCGAGACTAAATCTGGACTCGTCTGTAAAGAGAACAGCTCTCCAATGATTTGGCGATTACATTTATGCTTGCAATTTTTGCCAGATCATCAGTTTTTGGCGATATCCGAGTCCATTCCCGATAACAGAACAGAACCAAAATTTTAAAGTTCTACAGCTAACTATTTTTGAGTTGAGATGCACATGTATATTTGTCCAGATGTCATTAAAATAATTGCTTCTAAATCCATTTTAGAATCCATTATAGGGGGAAGAGTTTCTTTTTTCCTGTCTGTACTAAAAATGTATATCAAGCAAAAAGAAACTGATCAAACATGTTCGGGAGTGGTCAAAATTAATATTTCATTGTAATATTATACCTGAAACTTTTTGGAATTATAATACTTCCTTCACTTTGCACAAGGAAGTAAAAATAGTAAAATAACATGCAAAGAAAAGGAGTACTCAAAGTGAAATCGTAACTCTTCATTCAAACAGTAAAACTAGAAAAAACCAAAATTAATATAGAAAATTCTTTATTACATTTATCATTGGGGTGTAGGTTAGGGTATTGAATATGACAAGGTATAAGACAGTTTGTCTCAGAGCAGGGATGATTTCGTAGAGTATTTCCTAATGGAAATTAGCTCATATTTGCATTACACATGGCAATAATAATATACATCTTTCGTTTAATGGCGTACATTGTTTATATACTTTATTGAAACTCGGGAATATTTTGGTCCTTTGCAGAATTTATGGTAATATATTTACTGTATATACAGCTCATTGCTGTTAAAAAGCATAAAATTTATGCCTATTTTTAACCCACTTAATCTTTCATATAAAAATGTATGGAAAGAAAAAACATCACAACTGGGATCATAACAAAGCCAAAGTAGTTGACCACTCCATAAGTAGATTATTTTCATTTACTTCATCTCTAATAGGGAATAATGAAAGAACTGGAAGGACATGTGACAATGTCTTTGAAAGAGGTTAGTTTTAATGTAGTGTGCTTTTAAAATATATAAAAATAAAAAAGTATATATTGCCAACAATGTTTTGGGCAAAATACAATTATCCATTTAGGAAGGAAATAAAAGAAAGAATACAGCCATCCCAAATTTCATATATTACTGTTTCTTTTAAAATTCCCAGGCTTTTAATGTTGTAGCTTTTCAATTAACGAGCTTCAAAAAATAGAAAAGTATTGATTAAAAAGTAAAATATTAATAGTTCAAGCTTTGAAAAATGAAATGTAACTTCAAAAATTTTAGTTCAACAATGTCATTCACAATCAGCGCAATACAGTGACAATGAAATTTAAATCGATTAATATTTCTATCTATGCAGTTAAGATGACAAAATAAAATACATATATTAGGTATAATATTTCAATGCAATTCATAGTTCAGAAAATAATATACATAGTATACCCTTAGGGACTTGTTAGGAAATGAAAGAATATCGTTTAAAACCTTCAAACCTCTTTGTTTGTAAATGGAAGGGAGGATATTGTTGTGGATCTCATGAGATGTGTGTCGAGGGGTTATCCACTCAGAAAAAGTAATATCCTGTCCTTCGATTTCCTGATACAGTCTAGCTGTGATCCTGATGCAACTCTGCTGTGGAGACATCATGACCAAATGAGCCATCAATCACCTCTTTTCATTTTCAACTTATTCTGGGAGGGGGGTGGAAAAACACAAAAGCAACGAATCTATTTCAGACATCACATTCCAGCCCCCATTTCACTACGAGTCTGCCATTACTAATGGATGAAGATGCATTTTAAGTGGATGAGACTTGCTCAGGGAAAATGGTAAAGTGGTTAAGTATCACTCTATTGTATTTTAGAACTATTTTGATTGCTTTTTATAAATTATTTATATGTTACAGCTTATAGCAAAAAGTCTCAGAGTAGATGTAGATGTAATTAGGCATTTAAATTATTTCAATCTTGGGGGGGGAGTGTTAGTGAAGCCAACTAACGAAAGGCATACGAGGTGCTAACTCTCAGTCCGAGAAGCGCCAAAAGTTTAGTTTCTGAGAGTGAGACCTAGACAGAAAGGAAGGCTCGTGACAACCTTAGTTAAAATGAAATTATCCAGTAATAAGATAATTAATGTGCATATTTCAATTATTAGTGGTTTTAGTAATTTAGTGTCTATATGGTTAGTGAATCAGTATATAATTATTTGTCTATGTGGAATAAGCATTAAAAAATATATATAAAGAAGCATAATTTTTTTTGGCAAGGCGAGAAGACTGAGGAATATTGCAGGCTCCATCACCAATCATATTCTCAGGAAAGAAGAATAGCACAAAATGTTAATTTTAAAAATATAAATGGGTACTTCCTTATTAATAAAGTGGCCCCAAAAATTTAACTGCTAATCAACCGAGATACAACATGGCAAGATTTCGGAGAGATATCTTGGTTAATGAGCAATTCGGCTTGGGAGCCGCTCGCTATAAGAAGGAAGTACTCATAAATGTGTATGAGATTTTATATTTAAAAATAAATTAAAATTTAAAAACAGTACTCAAACTCATTTCACCTGTTGGGATTATACTTGGCACTTGTTGCAGGTTGTTCATTGATGACATCGACATCTTCAAAACTGTCTTTTTGTGAGCTGAGACTAGAGACTAATGTACTGTCCTCTAAAAAGTATTAAATCTTGATAAGCAATATTTAAAATAAAATAATATTAAAAATAAATTTAACATTTAGTACTTCCCTACATTATAGTTATTTTAACATTCAGCTTCTAATTTATATTTTAGTTTAAAATAAAAACAAAAAATTCTTAAACACAAACAAATAAATGTAAACTACCATTATGGTTGATTTCTTAAAATCACACAATACGCTAGAATTCAAAATTCTATGGCTGACATTAATACGATTTTATGGTATAATGAACAGTATAAGCCCATTTATGAACATTCTAATTATCCACATGTACACTGAAAATTTGTGAACTCATTGGAAACTTTGGAGACAAATAACTGTTTGGGAAACTTGATGCATATTTCAGCAATGTATCCAGTGATAGCTACTTTTTATTTTTTTGTTTATTTACTTTTACATTCATTTAAAAATATTCTTTATCCATGTATACAGTGATCTGTTTTCCTTTTTTTTTTAAAAAAAAAAAAGGTATATACCTATTACCTCATTGATCATGAAACTGTCACAAAGCAGCATGATTCAGCATCAGCTGTTGATAAGTTTGACAAAGCAACACACTGATAATATCTGCTGTTTCGTTTGAAGAATTCTGATGGATTCTTGATAAGATACTTTTGTTTTTATGAACAAGGCAATGCGTTTTTTCCTGGCATTTTCAAAAAAAAATCTTTGTTTAGTTCAGAACCTACCTATTACACAGCAACAAGCAGTGGATTGTTTTCAGTCAAGAAATTGTACCATAAACACACACACACACACAAAAAAAAAAAAAAAAAAAAAAAAAAAAAAAAATAAAAATTTGTGTGTTATCTTTATTTATTAAATATCATGTTCTTTGCACTTAAACCATAAAATTCAGTTAAAGAACAATTTCACAAAATAATTTTAAATTGAGCATATCTTTAAAATTTCCTATACACAATCTCACGCGCTGGCAATAAAAATGCTTTTTCTGTACAACGTTGCCATTGCTTGCATTGAAATCCTTGAGTTTGTTAATCAAAAATTTGTTAAAGTTTTACAAAATATGAAATCGATAATAAAACAAATTCCTAATTTCAAATTTGGCTTCCAGATGCCCATGTTCACAGCAGGATTACATGATTCAAAATTCGATGGCTCTAGGCACCGTTGTCTTATCACAATGCGAGAAACATACGTACATTTATGCACATTCATTATTTAATTTCTTTAAATATAATACAGGGCTGCAATACTTGGTGGCAACAGTTTGAAAAGTGAACTGACATTCAATGTTTCCGACGCAAAATCGCAAAACAAAAACAATAGTCATAAAAAAAAAAGTATGTGTTCATGGACACAATATATGGTCATTTACATGGTCAGCTGCTGAATATGGGTTACAAAACAGTAACAAATTTGAAAAATTATCTCTGGGAATTTTCTAATCACAGCATTCTAAACAGAACTTCTGTTTAAAATCAGAGTGCCTAACAGAAAATTACAATCTGATAAAAGCCTTTTTTATGAATTGCAAAAATGGAGAGGATTGAATATTTATGCGTTTATTAAATAAAAAGGCCTCAGTTTCTTCAGAATTTCATAGAAATGACTGGTGCACCTTTGGCAAGATGATTGGCAACTTTCACAGTTGACATGATAATACACAAGTACCAAAAAAACAGAGAATTGCAAAAACTCGACATTCAGCACTAGTTACAATCACCCAAGAACAGTACAGATACAGGTTGAAGCAAGGCTAGCACCTGTGCATTCTCAGATTCTACTGTAGAATGCTGGATTAGTGTGGGGAATTTTTCCCTCTGCCCCCCCCCAGATGGCAGCAGTTGCCACAACTTGATTCCATTCACAAATTGCATTCCGGGATTGGAGAACATTCTATTTTTAATACTGCTAAATAGACCAGCTGGTAATCTAATGATTGTAACTACAAGACTTGTGTACCCTACCAAATCTTTTCAATACAGTATTTGTTATTGTTAAACTTAACTGTTATTAAATTGTGAATTTTTAATTCTTAACTCATGACTTGCATTAATCAATGTATAACTTCTGTGCAAGTACTAATTCAGCATTCTACAACCTGTGAAAATTACAACAGCATCATCCTGCTCAAGATTTTCTGCTCGAGGATTATGTATCTTCATGTTCTCAATGAATGTTTTTCTTGTCACAGTGAACGTTTAGCGGTGCTGTTGTCTAGAACTACATTGTTCTTGCTTCTGTTTCGCACCTCAGTCCAAACCAAAACTGCCTCACACAAGTGACTTAGACACAAGTGAAACAGACTGCTACTGGGATTATGTTATTGCGTCCTCCGGTTTTTACGAAACAGGTGAGAAATTTCTTTTTTTTTTTAATACCTGTGGACTGTAAATAATATTCATAATCGAGTTTTCATTGCATGTGCCTAACTGAGTTATGACATTGAGTTTAAAATAATTGTTTCTCTTGCATTATTTTCATTTTATGTAGATCATTAATGTTTCTTAACAATATTATGTCAATTATACTCTTGTCGTATTTTCTTATCAACAGTCAAAGTCTTAGAATTATATATATGACATTTATGTATGTTTATACATTACTTTAATATTTTATTCTTATGCCATTTTTCTATCACTGGGATTTTCGCACAGCCAACTCTATAATGGCCTTGAAGTGCAAAAGTCACGTGATCCAGATGGTCGATGTTCTTTGTTTATGGTAGTGTGTGGACACGAAACTGTGCTCGTGAACTTTGTGGATATATATTTTGCCAATAGATTTATGTAAGTAGATTATTTTGCTATTCTAAGTGATTTAAAATAACGTAAGCTTTAGGGTAAATAATAGTTTTATCTATATTTCTTTTTATATATTTTTAATTTTTTGATTTATTTGGGAAAATATGTAGCTGTTTTCAAGGCCTATGCAAGTGTTTCGTTTTAACAGCGAATGTATTTACTCTTCTTTGAACATTTTGAGTAGTATTGTTTTGACTATTTGTTTGGAAATCAGGAATTGATTATTTGTTTCTAATAACATATTTGAATACAGAATGCCTCGACATTGCAGTGTATTTGGTTGCAAATCCAATTACGACAAAAATGAGAATGTCACTACTTATTCTTTACCCAAATCACCTAAAAGAAGAGCTGAGTGGTTAAGGAAAATTCCGAGAGATTTAAGCAAATTAAAAAACCCCGTAATTTGTATAAAGCATTTTGATGAATCACAGATAATAAGAAAGGACTGTGTAATCTATAAAAATGAATATAAAGAATATGACAGAAAAATCCCTGGACTCATTCAAGGCGCTGTGCCATGTATATTCGAAAATGCTCCCTCGTATTTAAGTACAAATAAATCCAAACCTCGCAGACTTCTTGATGTAGAAGAAGAAAATTATAAGAAAGCCGTTCAGGAAAGTTTACTTCAGCAGAAAGCTGATTTAGAAAAAAGTGCATTAAAATGTCCTCAAGATGTAGTCAATTACTTTCGGGAAAACATTTGTAAATATAAAAATAAATGGTTTTGCTTAGATGACGATGATGATGATATAGTTCGCTTATGTTTATATGCAACTCATGAAAATTGTCCAAAAATTTTGGGATGCATCATTATAAGTACTGACATGAATTTTGAAGTATACATTGAAAATCGGAAAGAAAGTAAGAAGAAATTTTCAAAATCACCCGTTGTTGATTCAATTTCAGTATTATATGATTTAATGAACAATGTTGAAACTTCTGTTACTAATACAACATTTCCATCTGTGTTAGAATCTGCAATTACATTACTAAATTCTGTTGATTGTGATTCAGATAATTCTGAACATATTTCTTTTATAATAGAGCAATTAAAATTGTTAAGGGTATCAAAAAATAATAGGCGTTACAGTAATAGAACTTTAATTTTAGCTTCAACATTATTTGTGCAATCTTCTTCTGCATACAATGCTTTACTAAACTGCGACTATTTGTGTATTCCAAGTACTCGAGTCTTACGCAGTATTATGAGTAGTTATTCATTATCAAAATTAAGTTTGGCTGGCAGCATTAATTATTTAGAGAGGAAAAAATGTTTTCTTAATGAACAAGAACTTATAGTAAATATTTTATTGGACGAAATTTACATTCAGCCTATGTTCAACTTTAAAGGTGGTTCTATTTATGGAGGTTCTCATGATAAACCAGCACTTGCTGCCAAAACAGCTCAGGTTTTCATGATAACATCAGTTTTTTCTTCATATAAGGATGTAGTTAGTATTGTTCCAGTTAATGGATTGCAAGCTAATGAGCTACAAGATATGATTCAGCAGATTTTAATAGCATTAGAAAATATAGGATTTAAAGTTGTTTGTTTGATTTCTGATAATAATGCTGTGAATAAACGTGCATTTGAACTAATGACCCCTAATAAAACTTTGCAGCCATATATTAAGCACCCTTTAGATGATTCGAGGCTTCTTTTCTTTCTTTTTGACACAGTTCATATGTTAAAATCAGTACGCAATAATTGGTGCAACAAAAAATTAATTACATTTCCTGATCTAGAAAATAACGATATTTTAAAGAAAGCTAACTTTAAGCATTTGGAAATCATGTATGATATAGAGAAATCTTCCATTGTTAAATATGGCCATTTACTTACAAATAAAGCTCTTTATCCTTCAACAATTCAAAAACAAAATGTGAAACTAGCACTTCAAGTCTTAAATGAAAAAAACATAGCAGCATTAAAATGTATATCAAAGGATCATGCAGATGTTTTTGTGAATTCAGATGAAACTTGTGATTTTATTTCAGTATTCACAACATGGTGGAAAATTGTAAACTGTAAAAGCAATTTTGAAAGTAAGCGCTTTAATGATAAATTTCGTGGTGCTATTAACTCTCAGAATGTTGAGCAGATTAATTTCTTAAAGAAACTAGTGTTGTGGCTTAAGATATGGAAACAGTCTGTTCCAATAAAAGAAACTTTATCACCACAAACATTTCAGGCATTGATAATAACTACAGATGCATTCATTCAATTGATTCCATATTTGTTTAAAAAGTATGAGGCTGAATACATATTATTAGGAAAATTTCAAACTGATGCTCTTGAATCACGTTTTGGAATGTATCGGCAAATGTCAGGTTCAAATTATTACATAAATTACCTACAATTATTAGAAAGTGAGAAGAAGCTTCGTTTTAAAAGCAATATTATAATTTCATCATCAAATATCAATGTCCCTTTAATGTCTCTTTTACCAGATTATGATAAGGATTCTATCTTTACCTTTGTGAATATTGATGATTATTCAAATTTACTAGTTAATGATTTTTCTACAGAAAATGTTCCTTCTGATATTTTACCAGTGCTAGTTTATGTTTCAGGTTATGCTTCCATGAAAGAATTAAGGGTGGTAAAATGCAGTATTTGCCAGGACTGGTTGCAAAGTGTTCATTCAATAGATATAGCAGATGATATTTTTGGTTTTCTTAAAGAATTAGATAGGGGGAAATTAACTTTACCATCTGAAATTGCTTTACTAACATCTTCAATTGTACATTTCTTATTTGGTGAAATTCTTAAAAACATGGAAGATACATTTCTTATATCAGGAAAGCAATTGGGTATTTTATATAAGTTATCTTGCATCCAGTTAGGTAGAATTAACTTTAATTTAACAGATTCTTGCAATTGTGGAATGACTTTGCAAACCCGATTAGAAAATATCTGTTTGATAACTTGTAAAATAATGTTAAATAATTATACAAAGTATAAAAATGACAAAATTAATATAAAATGTTCATATAAAAAAGTTAAAAAATTTACCAGTTAATTTCAGTTAATAAGTCACAACTGTTTATTTTTAGGTGTGCTTCTGCATAGATGATGTATGATGTGTAGGATGTGTGTATATGGTACAGCTCCAAGTTTTATTAATCTATTTTTGATAGTGGAATAGGCCTGTAATTTGGGGACACCACTGTAAAAAAAACGAGCCTAATCACTTACCTCTTGGGTGGTTTGGAAAAAGTGATACAACATAAAATTGGAGCTGGCACAAAGAGAAGGTTGTCCTTTTTATGAATGTAATTAGCATTTAATTTTCCGAAATTTTCTTGAAGATTTATTTATAGCATAACATGCAAGTAAGTTTATCTTTATACACAAATGTCCTAGCATTTAAGGAATTTTTAATTCATTTCCCTGTTTTTACAAAATTGTGATATCCAAGTTTTTATTAGTGAATGAAGTGATGAGAGATGACTATGAATATTTGCCTTCTAAAAATTTATATAGCTGATGCGATGGTAGCGGCATGGATTTTTACAAAATATTCTGCCCTTAATATTAATTTTAGTATTAATAAAATCTAAATAAAATTTACATCTATAAATCTATTGAATTTTTCCCCTTTTGTGGATTTTATATTATTTTGGGAACAAATTTGATTTAGATTACATAAATGGATTCCATTTTTATTAAAATTGCAGAAATAAAGTTTGTATGTGGTGATTCTCAATGATATTTTTAGTTACATAGACAAAGTATAATTGTTTTAAAAATTATTGAAGATATGCATTTTACCGCCTGTGAAATTATTACACTATGAAAAATTTAATGCAAGTCATGCGACCTACTCACGTTTAATTTTACTTATATTTATATTAAGAGAAAACTATTATTTTTGGCAAGTTAAACTTCGCGATTATAGTCATAGATCATTATTCTTTGAAGAGGAAAAGATCGACTATTTTGATCACGTGACCTTCCGAAACGGATTTCGCTTCAAGGCCATGATAGAGTTGGCTGTGGATTTTCGGTGCTGCATGCTGAATTAGTTCCTTTATCTTGTCCCTCACTCTAAACAATACATTTAAATTTCCCGTGTTGTGGTAAAATCGCCGCCGTTTTAGAACACCCTGGCAGTATAGTTTATCCACCTGGAATGACAGTTTGCTCACACTAATATTAAGGAGAATCTCACAAATATAAATATGTAGTAGCAGCAATTGACTCTGAAGCAGTTAACTCTATGCCTGATATAATACTCAGTTCCCCCAGATAGAAATAAATAATGACAGCCTCAAAAAACACCTCATTGAAGTCAACTCTGAGAGTGAATCAGTTAAAATTTAAAAATTACTTCAGGGACTTGATATGGTGAACCCCCTCTTAGCTCCTCATGACCCTAGCTGATGACAATGTGAAAGATACTTTATTAAAGTCACTCTAGCTAAATAGACTCCCAATTAATAAACAAACAATTTTGGTAGCTGTAAATGAAGACCTCACAAATCTTGCAGCCATGACAGATAAAATACATGAGTTATCCACATCCTCTGCCCTAAACAATATTATCACATCAGATCCCGGTAATACTTCGTTGGAACAAAAAATAGTCGACTTGATCAAATAGGTTAATGAGCTAAAGGAATCAATTTAGAGACATCACACCATCATTTTGCAGTAGCAACAGGAAATTTTGTGGATGGAAGCCAACATGAAAAAGCTCACTACATTGTAACAAGAATTACTGTTTCTATCATAACAGATTTTTGGACAAGGCAAGAAAATGTAACTCCCCTTACTTGAAAAAAAGGCTGGAAAATAGAACAACGTTCGTTCGCCCGCCACGTTAACGATCATCCTATCAAACGCATCTTTTTAGCCGAATCCAAATTGCAATTTCTTATAGACACTGTCGCTGACATTTCAGTCCTCCCTAGACAATATGCCTGTTCAGTCTTACCTCCCTGATATATGAACTGCAAAATGTAGAAAATGCCTCCAGAGAGAAGTGCTGTGCAAAAAGGAAAAAACCCAGAGTGTGTTCCCACTTTTGGGAAGTGAGTGTGTTCCCCCGATTGTGGCGTAAACGTTGAAATAATTCTAGAGATGTGAAATAAAGCTAAAGTCCTAACCTAATAATGTGTTTTTGAATTATTTGAGAGACTGATTTATATTATAGTTTTCAGGGGCCAGCAAGCTCTAGTTAAAAATGAAACAGTGAAAAATAAATAGTGAATGCGTGAAAATGAAAGTGCTCTTCTTCCGAAGCATTTGTGTTGAGTAACTTATGCTCATAATAATGGAAGAAAAAATTAATTTTTTAAAGCATGAAAAAGCACTCTAAAAAGTAAAATCACTCATTCAGAAACCTTTACAGAATCGGTGGTTGAACAGATAAATGAAAATATTATAACCAAATTAGAAGTCAAATTAGAAACAGTATGCACCGTGAAAGGATGTCTAGCTGAATTACAAAAGGATTACTTCAAATTACCTGTAAAAGTGGATATTAGTGAAGCAGAATCAGATTTAGATGAGATGGAGATTCGTCTGGAAAAATTCGAAGTAAGATTAAAAACAATCTTACATAAATTAGATGTGAAAATTTCTGTGAAAAGTACTGAGAATGAACAAGGTAAAATAAGCATCGATAATTGTTCTAAAATAGCCCCAGATGTAAAGCTGCCAAAATTGAGTTTACCTACATTTACCGGCAATGTTTATGAATGGATAAACTTTAATGGTTTATTTAAAGCTGCTGTGCATAACAACGATAATTCGTCAAAGGGACAAAAGATTCAATATTTATTATCATCCCTTTAAGGTGATGCTCTCTGAGTTATAAAGTCAATTCCAGTTTCAGATCAAAATTATGAAGTTCTTTGGCCACTGTTAGAAGAAAAATTTTCAAATCATAGAGAACAGGTTTTCGCCCACATTAAGCGATTTATGTCAATTCCATCTATTCACACTGAATCTGCTAGTGCTTTACTAAATTTAGTTGACATTACTTTTGAATGTACAAGAGCATTAGGAATTTTAGAATACAAAACTGTGTTGATACAATGTTTACATATGTTTTGTTTCAATAACTAGATCCGTCAACAAAATTATGATTCAAATGCGAATTTGGCAAGAAAAATAATGTTCCCAAATTGAATGACTTAATTGAATTTCTAAAAAATCATACAAAAATCTTAAAAGCATCCAGAGTTTCTAAGAACATTAACCAAAAGCACTGTTCTAAAGGTACTGTATTGTTAACTAATGTAAAGTCATCAAAGTGTAGTTTCTGTTTGGATAATCATATTATACATAAATTTGCTAAATTTGAAGATATATCAGTGAATGACAGGGTTGAATTTCTAAAAAAGCAAGGATTGTGTTTTAACTGCTTTTTAAACCATAGCGTAAAACAATGTTCTTTAAAATTTTCAGGTGCTAACTGTGGTAAAAAACATAACAATCTGATTCACTTTGAGAAAAGAAATAATAAGTCATCCCATAGTGTACATTCTCAAAATGCATCTTTAACACCGAATAATGCTAGTGAAATAAACATTTCAAGTGAATTAAATCAGAACGCAACTAGTTTCGAAACTAAAAATGCAACTACCTCTATAAATCAGACATTTGTCAGAACAAGTTATGAATGTGAGCATAAATCCTTCTCGGCACCAAAGCAAAGTTTCCCTTTCCAAGGTTGAAAAACTTACATGTTGTTTGAACAGAGAATGGAGAAATACTAAACATTTTAGCCATTCTTGACATAGGCAGTCAAGTTAGCCTGATTCGAAAGGAAATCGCAGCTATGTTACAAATAAACAAACAAGCAATAAATGCTCCTCTCTCTGGCCTGAATAATGTGATTCTAACTGTTAAAAGTAAGCTAGTAACATTAGTGGAAAATTCAAATGGAGACTTTAAGAGAAATGTTGAACTTTTAATTGTAGATAATGTTACTGATCTTACTCTTCCGAAACAATTGGCTGTTAAAATTTATTTTCCAACAAATATTTGTTACGCTGACCAAATTTTTATAGACCAATTTTATTTGAAGCCTTCCCAGACATTTTGGCTGATTTATATTAATTTCCTTCTCTTTAAGCAGCTTTTCTAACAATTAGAAATTTGTTTCAATATGCAAACCAGTGTTCCCACTAATTTCTGCGTGCTATCTCCTAACTTGTCAATCTCTCGATAATGTATCTAATGAGGTTTCCTTCATATGGTAAACGTTAAATAGCCCAAAACCCCTGGCAGACGTGAAGTAAATCATCTTTATGTCTGAAAGTAAGTATATAGTCAGATAAAGGTTTAAATAAAAGAACTTCAAACATAAATACACGTTCTTACACTAACAAAATATACTACAGCTCGTGTTAAACAAAAACAGTAAAATTCAAACTAAAAATGGTGACTAGTAGTTACAACTTTTATTACTATTTATTAAAATTAAATAAATTTAATTTTAATCTAAGTTGGCTCAGTAATTTTATCATCGTAACAACTTCAAATGTCAGCTGTGATAACGCAAAGATGAATAATTATAAATTATTACAGCTGGCATTAACTAGTGCAGCATGCAAGTGGAGGCCAGAAACACTGTCTTACAATCCAAAAACCTCAGTTTACAAACTTCCTAAATGATTTGCATTCTGGTGGCTAAACAAAAGGGAAAATTATAGTAAAGGCTGAAATTATAAACAACTGCTTAATTTACATAATAATAAGTGTACATATCTTTGTAGAATAATTTTCTTTCTCTTTATGTATCACTTTCTTTCTTCAATATGTCTCCTCCTCATTTTAGAATTTTGCGATTTAATTAAAGATTTATGTTATTCTAAAAAACTAAATACATTTAGAATGTATAGAAAAATCTGCTAATTTTAAGCTGTTAATTTAGTAATATGAACATTCAGAAAAAATATGAAATTATATATGATATGGGCCGGTTATACACAGCCAGTGTGGCAGAATTTTTATAATTTAGTGACACACTGAGCAACAAAATCTAGAAATGACAAAATTTAGAATTTAGGACAGTCAGCAGAACTTGGGATCCATACAGATAGCATCAGGTGGGAAAAGGCCTAGCATGAGTCCTATGTATGATGCATTGAGACATATAATATGAATCTTTTAAAATGTCAGTTTTTAATTTCTTTTATTACTACAAAATTTCCTTTCTACAAATGCCTGTCCATGTGATAAGATTAGAAATATTTTTAACGCTTGTTCCTAAACATTTTTCATTTTGTCACATTTTTCTGTAATCTTCTAGAATCGCGGGTCTATAAATCTTGCCTTCAAATCCTTCTAAACTTTACAAGTCATAATGTCTAAAATTCTAAAGAAATATTACCTCTACCAATTCTGAAACAGCAAAATGCCAGAAATGTTTTGGAGGAAAAAATAAAAAAACAAATAAATAATCATAAATCTGAAAGCCTTCAGATTTTATATTATGCCCAAAGGAACTTTTTATTTATTATTTTTTTTGATGTTTTGTGTGTTACCTTTATTTATTAAATATCATATTCTTCGCACTTAATCATAAAACTTACTTAAATAATCATAAAACTAAATCATAAAACAGCAATATCATAAAATATTTACAAAGAGCACATCTTTAGAATTTCCGATACACAGTCTCTCGTGCTGGAAATAAAAATGCTTTTTTTCGTACAATTTTGCCATTGCTCGCTTTGAAATTGTTGAGTTTTTTAATCAAAAATTCATTAAGGTTTCATAAAATATGAAATAGATAATAAAACAAATTCCAAATTTAGGCTTCCAGATGCCTATATTCGAGTGGATAACTATGTTACTCAAAATTTGATGCCTCCAGCTACCTTTTTTTTTCACAATCGGAGATACATACATTCATGCAGATTCTTCGCTATTTAACTTCTTTAAATATAATGGAGGGCTGTAACATTTATTGGCAAAAAATTTAAAAGTGGAATGTCGTTTTAGAGTGGATGACGCAAAATGCCAAAACAAAATTAATAGCCGTTCTGGGCAAATTGCCCCTATGGGTTAAAAAAAAATTAGATGGAAGAAGTATAAAATTAATTTTATGGAAACAACTGATGCACATTCTGAGATAATTATATGAAAAAATCGCTTTCCATGAAAAAATTAAAAAGAAGACATTTTTAATTACATGACTATTTTTCTTTTGCTAATAATTGTTTCGTTTCTTTCGTAAATTATGCTTTATAGCATTTATTACCTTGCTTTTTTTTTTTTTTTTCAGATTTAAAATACTGTATAAAATGTCACTAAAATGGAAAGCCATGTCACTTTATAATATTACTGCGAAAAACATAAATGTTTTATTTTAATGCTATTTCTTAAATATAATTTCAATATACTACCATTATTTTAATGAAATCTATCAATGTTATATTTAAAAAAAATTGCCAAAAATTCCCATGTCTCCGAGTTGAAAATTTTCTATAGAAACTGATCTTAAAATCCCCAAATTTAGAATCCTTTAATAAATTCACATCCTCAAAAGCGAAAAGTTGTTCAAGAGTTCTTCGTTAAAAAAAAATGAAATAATTTCGAAAAGCTTGCGTTTCACTATATTATCATTATTTTGATGAAATTTTTAATTATAATGTTCTAAAAGAATCGATGAAAAATCAAACTCGGAATTAAAAATTTTCTATAGGAACTGATCTTAAAATCCTGATAAGTCGTCAGATTTAGAACCATTTAATAGAACTTACATCCCCGAAAGTGCAATTCTTTAAGAACTTTAATATTATAATTTTCAAAAAAAAATCTTCAAAAAGTTTACAAATCTTGTAATTAAAACTTTTCTATGGAAATTGATCTTAAAATCGCCAAAAAATGTTGATAAGTCGCCAAATTTAGAACTGTTTAATAAAAGAATTAACATCCACAAAAGTGGAAAGTTGTTGTCCAGAAACTCGAATATCGCACCGTTTATATTAGAAATAGGAACAAATTATAACTTGTGAGCCATGCAAACGATATCCATATTTGTCAAGAAATTGCCGAAAATATTCCTCAACATGCTCATTCATACTCACTATGGCAGTTTTAAAAAAAGGCAGAAATTTCAGATGATTAAAATTAAGGACCTTTTGCAATTTTGGGAGAAATTAAAGACTCTTAAGGACCAAAAATCAATTCTGAAAAACCTAAGGACTTTTAAGGACCGTACAAACCCTGTCACCCAGACAATTTAGTCAACTTAACTATACAGCTCAGTTCTAAGCAGACACAGAGCATGTTGCTGGCACAGATAACGTTGCCAAAGGTATTTGTCCCGCATCCAAGGAATTGATGCCAAAGGTCCTGATGATTTTGCAGCGACTACAGTCAACCAAACATGAAATGATGGACTTAAGTCTCTGCTCAGTGATCCTAATTGTTCATTCAGTTTGCATCCACTAAAACTTACCCTTGATTTACAAATATTCTGTGACACAAGAGATAAGCAGATCAGACCTTACGTTGAACCTAAATTTCACAGACAAATCTTCAACTTGCTGCACAAACTCTGACACCCAGCTGTCTATGCTATTAAAGAACTTTTCTTGCACATTTTATTTGGCCATCAATTTAGAAGGATGTTACCTTTTGGTCTCATGCCTGTATTCAGCATTAGTGATCCAAGATCTCTTCACATACTTAGAGGCCACTTCACACTTTTCCATCCACAACACAATGGTTCGACCACATACACGTCAACTCAGTTGGCCCTCTTCTCTCTTCCAATGGTACAACTTACCTAACTTACTTGCACTGACCGGTTTACACTTTGGCCAGAAGCTGTTCCTTTGGCTGACATTTCTCCCACACTGCACCCCATACATTTATCAAATGCTGGATTTTCTGCTTCGGGGTACCATCCATCATTACCATGGACCAAGGATAGCAGTTCAAGTCAGCACTTCTTCTTTCACCGACATCTCTACTTGGACCAAGCACATTCTCTTGTCTCCGTATCATCCTGCTGTAATGCACTTGTCAAGCACTTCCATCGCTCCCTTAAGCAGTCCCTCAAATGCCACAGCAAATTTCATTACACTGGATGAAATGCCTGCCTCTAGTTCTTTGACCAAGGTCTGCCTTTAAATGCACCTTCAGTACATAGCGGCAGAACTGGTGCATGGATCCCTTAAAAATTCTTAGATCCATTAATTAATGCTAGGTATAAAGTTAATAATTAAAAATTCATAATTTAATGGCAATTAAGAGTAACAATAACAAATACATTATAAAAAAGATTTGGTAAGAGTACACAATGCACTTCGTGACTATGAACAAAATCAAGTTCCGGCAAGTGCTGCCTTCTGGTGGGAACAAAGGGAGCGATTCCCCACAGTATATTAGGTTTTGCTGGGCCTTGCTGACATTTAAGTTTAATCCCAATTTTTATGGAGAACAATCAGAGGCACAGTACAAAGATCTCCCACCTCTTTTTTCTATCATTAACTACTTGAGAAAAAACTTCCCCATATTGGTATGATATTCAGCATCACAAACCACTATACTGCGTGAATGGAAATACCCAAGAACAGTTGAAATTTCAACATACACTCAGATATAATGAAAATAAATGAGAACAAACTTTAAGTACCATTATAATTCAAGCCACTAAGAGTGGAAGGTGGGAAAATCACTGAACACTGGTAGTTCAACATAGGTTTAAATCCAGGTATGGGATGGCAGCATGGGCATTTCCATAGTTTTTTCCGTGTGCAAATGGATGTGAACCAGTTTCCCTTTGAAAATCCTCCATGAAGACATTCGTCCCCTTTGGCAATAGCCCTCATATGCTTTGTCATATACAAAGAAACCAAACCAAACCAATTCATCACAATTCACTACGACGAAAGCAAATGTACTCAATGTAAAAAAAGAAATACTACCAGAATAATGACCACTGAATTTCAAAAATGCTAACCAGTGAGTGTTTAATCACATGTGTGATACGTGTACACATGGCTTACTATATAAATACTTTTTGGCAAAATGATTTGTTGTCTAATCAATACTTTTTCAATAAGGGTCCAAATAATCAGAAAGTACCCGGTAAAAATATATTTAAGGGTGCCCACACAAAACCAAAATAAGAAGTCAAAGAATTGCACAAACTCGGCACTGCACACTACCTTAACTTCGTCCACGTGCACATTTAACTATTTTCACTTAGAAAAAACCAGGAGAATGATGACATCGTATAATGTTCAATAAACAAAGTTACTCATCACCAAAATTAAATAAAATTTGCAGCCAATCAAAGCTCAATAAACTGCATTTTAAATCACACAATGAAATAGCATAAAAAGAAAAATGTATCTTATCGCATATTAGCACTACAAAAAGGAAATATCGACTTAGAAGTAGCAGAAATTTCTGCGTCTTCAGTCTGTGGCACACAAAAATCCTTAACAGCATCCAAAAACTTTCTAAAATTATCTGAACTGGAATATGCATACTGCTGTCACCACAGAAATTCACAAAAATAAGAGCCAAAACTATCCTCCATAGTACCAGACTGTCAGCGGCATTTCTTGCGACAAACTCATTCAAAGCCATCTGAACGATCTTTACGTTCGACCATACGCATTTCCTTTGAACAAATAGGACACTTATAATGACTACTAAGTAAACCTTCATTTACAGACCAGTTAATTAATGCTTTTTTCCCCTTTCATTCAAAATCATACAGAAACTTCATATTAATCTTATCACATACATCCATTTTATGATGTACAGCACAAAATATGCAACGTACTTCCTATCTGACATACACCACAGAAATAAGCCCTTATAAATATTTTCCTATCAGTCAAATTCACTGCAATCATGCAACCAATCATGTCATAATAGGCTTTCCATAACATTCAATTACTCAGATTACCATAAATGAAACAACAATTTGGTGATAAATGAAACAACAACTTGACGATAACCCAAGGGGCTCCCTAAAATATAGACTAACCAAGTACCCTAATTTATACTGACAATTTTGGTAGTTCCCTTTAAAAAAGGGGCTTAAGGGCAAAGAATAAAATTATACACTTAACTATATTTTGCTCAATACATTATATTTTATTGCTTGTATTTTGTTGAAATTCCATGTTTACTAATTCAGTAATACAAAGACATAAGTCAAAAGGCAATGACAATGTATTTTAGACATAAAATATTGCACGGAAAAAATGCTTATCGTATCGTCTATTAAAACAGCTTGATAGTGGTCGGGGCAGGAAAATGACATTCAAGCACAAAAAAAAAAAAGACAGTAGAGTCAATTTTCAAATAACTAATCACTGTCTTAATCTTAATGACTGAGTTTATATTTATCATTTCTTCTCCTCTAAAATAACACAGCAAATTTCCAAGATTAAAGTCTTTCATACTGAACAAAATTTTCCAACTTCGGCTAACAAATCCTTATTATTTTAATGTTTACATGCTTACTGACTTGCTTTACTGACTTCTAAATTTATTTACTTGCCGTCAAGCAATTTTCAGTTATTTCATAAATTCTCGCCAGTTTCTGCCACTTTTATGGCAGAAACTAGCTTTTACCTTACAGGTTATTTAAAAACTTCGGCACAAACTTGAGAAAACATCACTGCCATTTATGCCTTCATAATTACCACTAAATAAACATGCTGACAAAAGTCGTCAATCTTATTACTTTTCTATACAACGGTTCATTCTGTTTAACCTTACATATGCGATATATAACTGAATGGAAAGATATTACTGAACAAGTGATTTAAAGATCATTTAAAAACCACGAGAAGAGGTTAATACTTTAATAGTTCTTGTTTTATTTTCTTCTTCCTCATTCTTTTTCGATTTTTTAAACTATTTTTGAAAGATTCTTTATATATATAAAGTCCTTTAGATAGTAATACGAGTTTACTTACGTTTACGATTGCTTTCGCTCTTTCGTTCTCTTCTTTGCTGTAATTGCAGCTTCTTTTGCTTGGCACTAAAAGGCACTTTTCGTTTACCTTGCGGCATCCTAAAATTAAATTAGAAAACCGTTATATACCATATCTACATTTTACACAGCAAGTGCGAGGCTAATAAATTTCTGAATTTTCAATTATTAAAACAAGATATTCCATTTATCATACTTTATTTTCAACGAAACTGAAGACTGTTAATGCCAGTACATAAACGCTTCTCTGCAGCATTAAATTCGAAATATCTAAATAAATAAAGTGAAAGTTGAAGTGTTAGTATATACATTGGATGACTCCTGTTCGTATTAAATATCCAGAATTTTAACTTTAATTAAATATAACGAGTAGTTTATATTGTAAATTAAAAAATTAAATAAACTTAGTTCAGTGTATGAAAAAGGAAAGATTCTTTCATTTTTTTAATAGCAAAAAATTTATAGAAATTAGATTAAACTGTAACCGCATAGCAGACTATGTGGCCTTTTAAACGCAAATTGTCAGGATGTAAATAATGGGCCTTTAAAGCACGTTCCGGGTGATCAGTTTCTGAATGTTTTTGAATTTTCTTCATAATTTTGATTCACAGGAAATTAAATATGTTTCAAGATGCTTCTGTAAACAATCTCCATATATTTTCAAATGTGAAATGGATTAGCATATTGACTTAAAGTATGGAATTTCCATTTGAGATAGGAAGGATTTTTCCTGGTAAAATAACTGTTGTTGACACTAAAGATTCTTCTTTAAAAATATATGATCTAGAATCAGAATATGATGATAACCCAGTAAATAACAGTGATTGGATTTATTATACATCGGGAAATGTTTCTTTGGATATGCAGGTTAAATGGTAAAATAAACTTATTGTTTGATTTTATTTATTTATTTATTATTTTTATTTTCATGCTGTTTTATCTGCAATAAAATTTAAATCTTGAGCGCTACTGACTTTACAATGTTAAAAATGAAAACTTTGTGTGTCGTGTTAAAGAAGTCTCAAAAGTATGAAATTAATATTACGAATGTTGTTTAACGCTATAAAATTCTTTTTTCAATAGTTTATGCTTTTCTGTTTTTTTTAACTAATTGCTTTCACAGTTTGTGATTGCTGTTTTGCAGGAAAAGAGAACAGCTGGAAATTATCATTGATTCACTGGGACAAGCTTCTGCAAAAGTAAATTATTTTTGTGTTTAAGTACATTATGTAATAAATAATTATGTGAATAAATTCTATGTTTATATGAATATATTTCATGCTGAATACATTTGATGTAAAGTGAATGATATGTTGAATGTATTTCATTGTAAAATATATATTATTTAGATATCTATCTAAACATTTATTTTTACAGATATTGAAATAAAATTTCCTTTTAAATGCATGTATAGTTAGTTGTATTTAAAATGCTAGATGCATGATATGCAATGATGGTGTATAGTTGTATTTAAAATACTGGATGCATGCATACATAAAATTATCTCAAATATATAAATTAACATACAGTAAAATTTTTCCGTGCACATATACAAAATCTGTGTAAATATATGTTTTTCAGTAGCTAAGTGAATTGCTGAAAGCATATTAATTTACTTTTTATAGAAAAAAATATGGAATATGGATGAAATAAATTGGGACATAGATATAGATATGCTGTATTATTTGAAATTGTCTGTGAAATTAATGATAACACTATGTTCATATCTATGTAAATGTTTTATGTTCTCTTTAATAAAGACTTTTTTGGTAAAATTAATACTTTTATTAAGCGTAAATTTTTGTTAAACATTGTCTTCACTTTGAAACAAATATAGAGCTTTAAGTAACAATATTAATTTACATCAAAACATGTTTCACATTTATAAAAATGTTTCAGTTCTAGTTAACGATCCCAATTCCATTTCATCTTTATCTTCAGCTTTTATGGAAATTATGTCATAGTTGTTTTCATTTTTCATCAATAGATGGTGCCAGTAGCTTCCTCTCATTGTTATACCTGAGCACAGGCTTCTTTTTCCAAATTTGCACTTCAGCAACTGAAAAAGAAGGTTCTACATTTAAACCTTTTCACCTAGTCCTGCAAATTGGAAAATATTGCATTGATTCTTCTTGCTTTAGCTCCTCCAATAATCATTATTTGACATGTTATTTTAAATCAGACTTACTACTTATGACTTTGGAAAATTATAAATCATAACCAAAAGCTTTAAAGTACTACATTCTTTTCAAAACAATTCTACAAAACTTTAAATTCATATGATACAATATTTTTATAACCATTTCTGATAAAAAAATTAAATATCATAATTATCATTTTTATAAATTGTTATATTTATGGTATCAAATTATTTGTACCATTAATTTTGAAGTTCTGATTTTTTTTTTTTTTAAATCTGAAGTAATAAAACTTAGTAATTTTTATGTGAAAAAATAAAAGAGTAATTTATGTATTGCTTTATTTTCATTTATTGATTGAAATTATTATTATTATTATTATTTTAGGCTCAAGGTTTAAATTCTCCTGTCACAACTTTTAAAAAATTTTTAAACTCTCATCATCAGAAAATTTATACCATCAGAGATTTAGCTGAGCCAAGGTAACTCTTATCATATAGGTGTTTCATTTTTATTTAGTAAGTCTTTGCTGGTAATAAGAATATTTATATTTAAATTGTGTAGTTTAGCAAGAAACATTATTAGTATGCATTGTCCAATGGATAAATAAGAAATTGTGATGTATAATTACAAAGAATAGAATCAAAAATAACAACTAGATAAGCTGTATAATAAAGTAATAATAGTATATATACGTATTGTACTTGTATATGTTGTACTTATATGTTATTTATAAATGTCAAGCTTTTGACTGTTATGCCACTAGCACTCAAAGTGCATAAATTTATATACCTTTTATGATCATATAATTATGGTAGCGGATTCTGCTTTGTAGCTTTTTGATACTTTTCTATTATTGAGACCGCATTCAGAAATGCATGTATGTATATTTCTGTACACATACATATATACATACATGCACATGTACACTGTGAAAAAAAAGGGGGGAGACAGTTCTGTATCTCCCGTTCTACTGGGCCAATTGACAAAATTCAAATTGCATTTTCCATGTCTCGAAAGCGTGACTTAGGATATGTATTAGATATATATATATAGCCTTGTTCTAATATAGGTATTTTGACACAAAAATCGGACTTTTTCTGAAATGACATGCCACTTTTTTTCCATATTTCGATTCTAGGTCTCAATTTATACCAAACTGCCAAGTTTTGTAAAAATCACACAAGTAGTTTTTAAAAAATTAGCTCTCAAAATTTTAGCTCCTCAGTGTTAATTCAATTTGATATGTATTTATTAATATCTCTTTTTTTTTTGGTGAAACTTATTTGATTCCTTCCTACACAGTTCAGAATTTAGGTTCATTCCAAATAAAATATACCAGTTTTTTATGATTTATTTTTTAAATTTTTCAAAAAAAATTTTGAATTATAACTTATAAAATTTTTACAATTATCTTAAAGTAGATGCATTTCTAAGAATACCTGCAAAACATTAGAGCTTTTTTATTCAAAATTTCCGAGGATATACGTGAATATATTCGTGCGTTTTGAAATTTGGCATATTTGTTGAAAGTGATAATAGCAGAAATGTGGTTTATGCACTTTGTTAAAATTATTTGAGAATAAGAACGATGTGACTTTTTTTCCGCTGATGCACAACGTAAAAAGGTAGGAATGATGTGACTTTTTTCCTCTCCTGCACAATGGAAGGGATAGGAAAATAGGTTGCCATGTATTAAGAAGTTTGCCAAGTGAATTATCCTTGGTGCAAACTGAAAAAAATTTGCCGAGTTAAATTTTTGAATTTCTCCATAAATTTCACACCAAATTTTACAAAATTTAATATTTAGGTATAATTTGAACCGTAGAATCGAAATAGGGGGAAAATTGGTATGTTACTTCAGAAAAAGACCCATTTTGTGTCAAAATACCTATGTTAGAACAATGTTATATATAAATCTAATATATATCCTAAGTCGTGCTTTTGAGACATGGAAAACGCAATTTGAATTTTGTCAATCGGCCCAGTAGAATGAGAGATATAGAACTGTCCCCCCCTTTTTTTTTTGCGCAGTGTACATACATAAATTTCTGAATCCAGTCCTGATAAAAGAAAAGTACCAGTTTTTTCTTTAAAAATTCTTATATACTATGTAATTTTACATTCCTGATTTTTCAAAATTGAATTAAAAATGATTTCACAGTGCATTCTTAAAGTTGGTTATATTACCGAATATATGCGTGCAAATTACACTGGGGGGGGTGTGGCCAAATGGTTATGGTCACTGAATACTGAACATTTCACCCATAATCGATCTGAGAGAAATGGACTGTTTACTTGGATGGTTTTCATTCCTCATGTGTAACATGAATAAGTGCTAGTTGTCCTTAAAAAGTCCTTCACAAAGACATGCTTTCACAAAGAAAGGCTTTTGTGTACTTTGCCGTATTCCAGTAACCTAATCTGCTGGGAGGAATTGTTCAGAAGATAAAAGCAAATATAATACTTTAGTTGAACTTATGTTTTACCTAAATACCTACATTTGATTTTTTTACAAAAATTATAGTTGATTTCTTCAGCAAGCTTAGACATGTACTTTTGTTTCTATAATTACATGCAACTCTATTCAAGTGATATTTAATCTTGTTCTCCTATTGGTAATATAAAGAAAAGGTATGCTATTAGTTTTTATCAAATAATTTTATTTAAAAAATGAATTTCTGAGAGTGTCTAGCATTTCAATGATTAATACTTTAGTTGCTATATAGCTTTATTAAAATAATATAACTTTGGGTAAAAAAGGATTTGTTTTTTAAATTTATGCTCCTATTTTTTATTTTTCTTAACCCGTTAATGACCAAATTATTTTAAAATGAGAATTTTTGAAAAATATTTTTAAGTTACATTTCATATATCATAAATAATGTAATTATGAAGTTTTATTTACTTAGCATAATTAGAAGTTCAGATAATAGGTGATTTATGAATAGATCGCCGAGCACTTCTGATAATAAAAGAACAAATAACTGCCCTCTGATCTTATGTTTAAAAAACACAAATTTAGTTTAAAAAATATCAATTTCTTGCAAAATTAAAAGCAACTAAAGATATTTAAAGGAAAAGAAATCTCATTTTACTGAGTTATCTTAGTTACATTTTCATTGAGCAAATTTGCTATATTCAAGTATGATATAGCACAAAACATTTCACACAAAGTGTTACATCTCATTTTGTACAAAACGTAAGAGGTCTTCCCTTACATTTTGAAATTGTCATCTTCTTTGATTTTGTCTTTTACCTATAACATGCTCTTTCCTATCTAAACGTACACAGTCTATCACCTTTGGTTTCGATGACATCATCAAAGGTCTTCCAATGCTTTTCTTAGAATTTGTTCCCAGTTTCAGATGCGCAACCACGATATAACTTCAGATGTCTTTTATACTTTTCTTTTCAGAATTTGTTAAATTGAACAGATATACGTATTTACGACAACCATGCCAATAACTCTTGTAAATATTAGCCAGTACCATTTTTTGCTTTGTACCAGTAGTTAATTACTATTAATTATTGTGTGGTTATGTTGTTTCTTAGAAAAACAAACAATTCAAATCATGGATTTGAATTGTTTGTTTTTCTAAGAGCCAGTCATGCTGGTCGGCACCACCCATATTTTTGTTATATACGGCTATAGTACTAGGTTGCAAAATTTGGGATTTTTCTTTCAAGCCTTTCTGATGCCTTGAAACTTGGGTTAGAGGCTCTATATAATCAAAGTTTGTTGCTGTTGTTACACACTTGTTATCTTTCCAGTTAACTATAGTTATTTTGTTCCTTTCATCGAAACAGTAGTAGTCATAAGTACCACAATTTTTCTTTTCTAATATCTTATCAGGCATTAAAGGGCAAGAAGCAGTTCTGTTGTTTCTAATTATGTCTGTTGCTCTGAATCTTTGTGTTTTTAATTCAATCAGCAGATCATAAGAATTTTAAAAAATTGTTAAAACATATGATGGGGCTATTGGGATCAATTACTGGTTGTAGCATTTTTTCACCATTCGTGTTCCAAGCGGTTCTTTCGAAGTTTCAGGAGTATTCTCAAAACTCTCCTCACCACAATGTAAGTCAAAATTGTAATAGTAACCCTTTACTCCACACATGGCCCAAAATTTATAGCCAAATCATATGGGATTGCCTTTAAGAAGTTGTTTTAAAAAATGTTGATCATAATATCTAACCATCATTTCATCAACAGACAAAAACTTATTATTTCACCATCATCAGAGCACTCTTTGTCAGTTAGCTCATCCACATCAGGCAGTAAAGCAATTATATCTGACTCAATCTCCTTAGAAAACATATATTCTAATGCTTCTTTAGTGGTGTGATACACTTTATGCCTGGACATTCTGGAAAAAATTATAAGGGAGAAAAACAGTATTAGTTACCACTAACGCCCAGCGATCTATTTATAGATCAGCATGTTTAAGCTAAAAATTTAATAATAAGAACAGTTATTTTTCTAATCCAAATAACCTAGAACAATTAAAGAGGTATTGAAAATGTAGAATACATAAGAAAAGTATAACTTACTTTAAATTTTTTTCCGATTGGATACAAAATCCAAAGCTGTGCTCTGAAGCATCACTTGGCTAACTTCAAACATTAGCTGCTAGACTGAACAGGAAAAAAATGTTTCAAAACGCCTTTGGGGTTGTGGCCACATGTGTAAGGAAATCAGCCAATGCAAGAAGAAGAGATTAAAAGATATTGTTCTCAGTGGGCATTCTAAACGTATATGATCTATAAATAGATCACTGTTGGTAATGAGTTAATACTGAAAGAGCATTCTTTCATGAAAAAGACTCCAGTTATTAGGAAAAGAAAAAAACTTTTGACATATTGTAATAGCTTAAAAAAAATTTACTCTTTTCATTCTTGGAAACTAGAATTTCTTTTTGTGTTTTCTTTTGTGTGCTTCACTCTTTGTTGTTCTGTTGTACTGAAATAAATAAAATGGCTCCTAACATGTTAATAAATAGTTCTGTTGTGAAGCTGGAAGCGGCTATGAGTATGTTGTGATCTTACATGCAGCGATGAGATGAATGTTTGCATTTTATAAAAGAATATTTTATTTACAACACAAATAATATTAACAGAAGAGCAGAACAGTGCATACAGGTGTGTGTGTGCCAGCAGCTTGTTCACTGACATAGCAGTGGGAAGGAAAGTGTGGAAGAGTGACTGCAGTGGAATGCATTCACTACAGTTCTTATTAAAGCAAAATTCCTGTTTCTTTCTTTTCCTTAGATTTACTTTAAGACAGAAAAAAAAAAGAATATGACTAGGAATAAAATGTTCTTTTTGAATGATAGACAAAAACATATGAGATGAGTTCTGGACTCAACTTTGATGACTCCAGTTTTGGATTAAATCTGGTAAGATGACATGTAGAAATTATAAAATTAAAAATATGAAATATTGAAGCATCTATGACATTAAGGGAATGAAAGTTTACAAAAAATTGATCAATATTTATTTGTTTGCTTCATTAAACATTTCTTTCAATGTAATGCTTTGCTTTGCTTTTGCTAATACATTTCTTTAGTTCTGTAGATAATTTCTTGTTCTGTTACACACTTCTATAGTTTCAAGTCCTGTAATTTTTTTTTAAGAATTGCCACTAAATTGTCAATCAAATTTTTTTCATTCTCAATAACCTCTCTGTCATTTTCTTCAATATTGGTAGTGGTATTTTCTGGATTTAGAACCATACTATAGATTTTGCCCTCCATTAGTTGAGTCATGATTGGAGCATTATCATCACAATGAAAAACTTCTGTTATATTACTTCATTTATTACCACTTCTCCACATTTCTTCACGAATTCCATTAATTGGAAAACTTTGTTTTTTGTTCATGATATCTCAAAACCTTCAATTTCACAGCTATCATCATAAAGCTTGTTAGTGTCTGCTGTACACTATTGGCTATGTGTCATGAGAATGGCAGTTAAAGATATGTTGTTCTGCTAAATTTTGTCTTGGTTCTATTGTGTACTGATGAAGTTAAATCAGGATTACATTAGTTTAGTTATTTATTATACTTACTAATATTTCCTGCACCTGTATTCAAGACCAGTGCTAGATATTTTGCAGCCTGGTGCAGTCTCTTGTGAGTCTGAAATTTAGATGCCGAGCACTTCCTTAAATTCCAAAAATTTTTCCACCGCTAAATTTTGCATTCCAGTGCCTGTCATCTGTTTTGACCACACCAGCTCTAGCACTGGTCCAGACTGAATAACAAATCAATTATTTAATAACTATGATGTGGAGGTAGAAGGTTCTTTACCCTAGGAACTCTGTAATAATTAATCCTTGGATCCTTGGAATCAATTATTCTCAATTCAAACATCTCTAAATGTAATTTTTTGGCCTATGAGTATCATCTGCAATTTTTTTTCCCATATGGAAAGAAATTTCAGTTAAATTTCTTCTCTTCAGCACAGTCACATTACAGTGGAGTTAGCTGAAGTCTGTAATAATCATCAAGTGTAATGTGAACTTAAAAGTTTACTGTGCTCTTCCATATTCAGTTATTAATATTTAAAACAAAATTATTGAGACATCACTATGGAAGTTTTTTTTTTTTTTTTTTTCTGCAGCATGTTGATAGTCATGCACTGATAAAAGCAAAATATAATAAATAATGATTTACTAGGTTGATGTCAATGCAAAAGGGAAATTGAGAATCGAAGCTTATTATGAAAAAATTTCAAATGTGCAAGCATAAAACATAAAATATATGAAGGTTGCTGGGGATTCAGAGGCTTGGGTTTTAGATCATTCTGGATCTTGCACATATGGATTTCTGACTTTATATTGTATATCTTTCATTAGATAATTATTTTTTACATTTTTATTTGTCCTTCAAGAAAAACTACACAGTAATTCTAAACTTGATAATTTTTTAATCATTACTTTAAACTTTCTCAGAGTACAACAACATATTTGAAGATCCTTTTACATCACAAAACTGTGTTATAATACAATGCATATTTCTGTGTGTTATAGATTAAACTTTATATGCCATGTTTAATCTAAAGTTGATTACTATTTTATCAAATTTAGAATTATATTTTTGCCCTGAGCCAGAAAAACCAGGTATGTTTGTGTTCATATTATGGAAATACAAATTTTACATGATAACCTAATTTCCAAAATTAAGTGCTCGTTTCAAGAACTGCATATTATTTTTTTATGGATTTATACATAGTTATAGGATTTATTTATTTTGCTTATTATTAATTAATATTTAACATATTTGGCATATAATATATCAACATATTTGGTGTACAGTATTAGATTTTAATTAGGACAACATGGATCAAGTAAAAGATATGTTTGTTTTCTGATTAGGTGGGAATGTTTGTCACATCAAATATGTATAAGTAAGAAATTCATAATTAATTATTAAATTCTGAAATTAAAATTTTTCTTGACAGTTTTAAGTTACACTGATTTAAACTGTTTGACTGAGCAACTTGTACACAGCAAATTTTTAATATTTTAAGAAAAAAATTATTTCAATATTTCTTCTTCCTTAATTAATTTGAAATTTAACACTCTCAGCATAATGGACAGAAAATTCCATATACAAGGATGGCTTTAGATTACACATGAAAATTTCTGCCAGGTTTTAATGTAACCAATTTCTGGTTGGATATATACTGGAAGAAAAGAAATTGAGGTACAAAGTGAGTCGTTTTTTAACTGTAATCAAGAAAATAGCATTTATTCATGATATTTTGAAATTTCAGTACTACACCCGTAACACTGAGAGGGTTAAGAAATCAGTGGTTGATGCGATTTGGTTATGTTGTTATTGTAATTCTGTAATGAAATATTTTCTATAATTTACAATAAATTATTTCAGATCTGTTATTGGTATGCTGAAGGTGGGAATTAAAAGACTTTTCATATGTGATGAACTTGGAGCTCATAATGAAGTGGATCCTATCTGTGTACTTGATTTTTATATTCATGAATCGAAACAGCGGTCTGGATTTGGTCATACCTTGTTCAATGCTGTGTTGCAAGTAGGTTTTATTGTTTATCTCTTTGATGAATAGAAGTAGAAAAGTTCATTTGCTTATTTATTTATTTATTTGTGTTGGTTGGTTAAATTCTTCATCTTTTAAATCAAAGAAATTTAATAAATGCTCTAATTGTAAAGGGAGTTGATGCAAGCAAAAGGTTGTAAATCCTGGCATTAAACCAGTGGTCAGAATGTATGCTTTTGTTACACTTGCAACTTTGCACTTTTAAATGAATCATTGAATTGATAGTGTTTGCATTTTCTGGCCATTTTTACTTATCTGAAGGCAAGGTAAAAGGCCTTTCTTTAAAGAATGATATAGCATCTTTCTCACTCCTTTAAGATATAAACTTAATCAAATGTTGCTAAAAAAAATCTGATAGAAATATAAAAGTAACATGTGGCTTACTCAGAACTTTATCATGATGGGCAGATTATAAGTAACTGTTGTTTGAAATGCCAACCATTTGGTGACAGTTTATGATGTTCATTGATGATTTATTGAGAATCTTGGCGCATAAAGGAAGCACCTTTTTTAAATTATTTTCTCTAGTAATTATAGTTTTTAATGCATATGTAGGAATATTCACATGTTTTCATATGATTTTTCTCAAAATAATAGTAGGAAAAGTGATTACAAATTGAGAAAAAACTTATAAAATAAATGCAGTAGTGTGAAAATTCATAATTATACAATCATTCTAAGTCAACAGCTTTTTCTTTGATGTATTAGGTATATTTATGAACTTAGTTCTTTTACACACACATATGTTTATCTCTTCATATGTGTTATAAAATCAACTCTTTGAATTACAAAAAATAAAAATATAAACATTTATTTAAGTTACTTACGTAAAGAAGTTTAACATCAGAAATGCGAGTTCTTATGAAATAGCTAGCAGCATCTCAAAGCAAAAAAAAAAAAAAAAATCTAAGCTAAACTGAATTACAGTGTTCTAAACATTATTTTCACTGCCATATTCCTAGAGTTGAATATCTATTGCCAGAGAAGGCTGAGAAATAGCATTTCTAACATACTTCCACAGCTTTACAAACATCAAACGAAATAAAATACAGTGTTCTAATTATTTTCACTGCCATATTCCTAGAGTTGAATATCTATTGCCAGAGAAGGCTGAGAAATAGCATTTCTAACATACTTCCACAGCTTTACAAACATCAAACGAAATAAAATGTCCAAAAGTTAAAAGTCTTAAAGATCAAGTTTTTATTTCAGTCAGACGACTCTCTCAGAACGTGTTTGTATGGGATGTTTTCCCAATTCAGCTTCAGAAAGCTTTCTCCTTTCAGAACAATGAGATCACTGGATTAAAGGCTCCCTTTTGTTGATTTATTACAGTAAAGTAACATGCTACTTAAATATTAAATAAATTTCTAATGAAAGAAAAAATGGGATTGCTAAAAAACTTTGTAAATCAAAAGTAAAATATTACAGCTAATTTTTTGAGGAAAAGAATTTGTTTAGAATAAATTTACTAAAAGTACAATAAGTAAAAATTTTTTAATAATAATTTAGGCAAAAATATATTTCGAAGTACCACTTAGTGAAAACTGGCGATTTTTTGGCACCATTCGTTTTTGCGTCCTATGCCCTTCCAAGTCCAAACCATAATGCAATAAAACGTAATTAAAACAAAAAATATATAATCTCAATAAACTGCATTTTAAGTGAAACAAGGAAATAACATAAAAATAGAAATACATGTTATCTAATCTATGCAGTACGAAAAGGAAATATCGACTCACCTTATTTAAAAATTTCTGTTCCTTCAATATGTGTGACACACAGAATTCCTTAACAACGTCTAAAATTATCTGAACTAGAACCTCTTACTACTATCACTACATAAATTCACAAAAATAAGAATAAAAATTATCCCCCATGGTGTCAGACAAACTCATTCAAAGACATCTGAATGATCTTTACATTTGACCATATGCCTTTCTTTTGTACAAAAGGGATACTTATTACTGAGTAAACCTTCATTTACATGCCCGTTAATTAATGCTTCTTTTCCCATTCGTTCCAAATCGTACAGAAACTTCAGATTAACTTTAACACAGCCAGCCATTTTATGGTGTACAGCACAAAATAAGCAATGCACTTCCTACGTGACATCCAATGCAGAAATAAGCTTTTGAAAATTAAAATCTCCATGATGATTCATTACAACCAGTCACGTCTTGATAAGGTTTCCATAACATTCAAATATCCAGGTTACCATAAATGAAACAACTTGGTGATAAATGAAACAACAACTTGGTAATAATCCAAGGGGTACCCTAAAATATAGACAAACCATAATTTATCATTAATAAATTATTATTTATTTAAATTTTTACATTCATTTTATTATGCTACATTATATAAATTTCGTTATGTTATTTTAGTGACCTGTTTTTGTTTCTTTTTTTATGTGTGTATACTTACTGTTAGAATGGTAACCTCTTTCTTGATTTAATTATTCTGTCTTGATTTTATATGTGCATGTATTTAATATGATATTTCATTAATGGATCTTCAAAGTATATTTTAATGTTCCTTTATTAGGCTGAAAAGACTTCACCAGAAAAATTAGCTATTGATCGTCCAACTTTTAAAAGTCTTGCATTCTTACAAAAGCATTACGGATTAAGTTCACCTCTTGTGCAACCTAATCATTATGTGATATTTCCTGGTTTTTTTGATGGTCGAACAGGTACAAATACTATATCTTATTTTGTTAGTATTTCTGTAAATTACTGAAATCCATATTTATCAAATATTGAATATGAAATTAAGTATGCTAATAATATTTTTGTATGTGAATAGTTCTTTTAAATTCCATGTTTAACAACCCAAATAAAATAAAACTGTATATATTATGCTGAGTGTTAGCATAGAAAATAAAATATAACAGGGGTGGCCAACAAATCGATCATGATCAACCGGTCGATCACGAGGCTAATTTTGGTCAATCGTCGATCGCTCGCAGTGACTGGAGTGGAATTCTGTGTACAAAGGATTGGGATGAAATGTCAAAGATGACATATCTGGAATCTTAACCACTTATCTTTTAAACACAAAAGAGGTAATTGATATAGCATTTAAAATTGTTAATTCAATTTGAGGAAGTTCCCTCAAATGGCATCTGTTGCAGCTCAATGAAGGCCGATCTGAATTATTGTTACATGCCGATGTCAGATGGCCAAGCAGAGATAAATTTTTGCAGTGATTTTGTGATTTATTGCCTGAAATTATAGATTTTCTTCACGAGCATGATGGAAACTGTGAAAATTTAAATGATGAAACTTGGCTTCGTTATTTCTGACTGATTTTACTTCAGTATTATGCCATTTAAATTTAGAATTACAAGGTAAAAATAAAACAATAATTGATATGATCAGCTGCATAGATGCATATAAAATAAAATTTATTTTGCTAATAGAAGATCTACAACAAAATAATCCAAACCATTTTCCAAATATGGTGGATAATCTACAAAAACATAAAAATATTTATTTTTTCCTTTAAAAAAAATTTAAGTGTGAAATGCAGTAGCAAAAAATTTCAGACATATTTCACATGGATCAAAAGGCATTAGAAAATTAAATTATAATTTTACAAACTGACTTAATCTTACAAGCCCAAAAATTTGAACAAGATTTTTGGAAATATGTCATCCGAGAAAAATATCCCAATATCGCCAAATGTAGTGAATATATGTATTCTTGTTTTGGATCTACATACCTATGCAAATTGGCATTTTCATATTTGAAACCAATGAAGACTAAACAACATTCTGTCCTGACTGATTCCCATACTGAAGACTCATTATTATTATCTACACTCACGTTTGTGAAAATTGCAACACCAAGAAGGAATGGTCATAATTGAATGCAATTTAATACACAGTTGAGTGGTAGTGGTACAAATAAACGATTAAATGTTCAAAGCAAACAAACAAGAACAAGAGATCAGAATCAGTATTTTGTGTGGCCACCACGCGCCGCAATAAGTGCTGCTACACGGCGTGGCATGGAGTCAAACAAAGTTTGAATGTCTGACTGAGGAAGAGCATTCCATATCGTTTGTACGCGTACCCAAAGTTCGTCTGCAGACGCAACAGGACGAGGATCACGAGCAAGACGCCGACCAATGACATCCCACACATGTTCAATTGGCGACATATCCGGGGAACACGCAGGCCAAGGAAGAAGCTGTACCTGCTGCGCTGCAAAGAAGGATTTAACAATCCGAGCAGTATGAGGGCGGGCATTGTCCTGTTGAAATACAGCGCCTGGCAAGCTTTGAAGGAAGGGAACAGCTTCGGGCTGTAGAACTTCACGGATATACCGGTTGCTGTTCAGATTGCCCACAATTCGTAGCAATTGAGATCGTCTATGATATGCTATGGCGCCCCAGACCATAACTCCGGGTGTTCGTCCACTGTGGCGTTCGATAATGCACTCCGGAAGGTGGCGTTCACCGGCATAGCGTCTGACACGAATGCGGCCATCATGGTACCACAAATTAAAGCGGGATTCGTCAGAAAACACGACATGCTGCCAATCAGCACGCCAGTCTCTATGCTGATTGGCCCATTGTAGCCGCAGGCGACGATGGTCGTGTGTTAGGGGGATCCTGTATAAAGGAGTCCGTGCGCGCAGTCCACACTGCTCATCATTTTTCGAGGGGAAAACTTCATATGCGAAGGGTGGCTGTTTTGGTGCTCGCCAAATCCATTCGTCGAAGTGCATAGGCCTAACTGTTTCGTTAGTGCTGCCTTGAGCTACGCCTGTCTACGTTGCCACTGAAGCTGACACTTGCACAAAAAAGCATTTGTTAATGCTATTTGGATTTGTATTATTGGATTGTTGGATTACAATCTGTTTTATTATTTTTTAAAACTGATTGTTGATTTAAATTGTGCATGCTTAATTATTTTAAGATTTTACGCGTGACTTCGTCTTGCCAATAGCCTGATTGCTTTTACTTTGGCTTTTGCCTTTGTGAATTACTGCTTTTTGTATTTTAAATATTTAATGGCTTCTAGTGCTCAGCGCTAATTTTCATTTTGGTGCCTTTTTGGATTTTCACGCTTGTGAGTTACCCTCCAAGCTCACGCTGTCAGGTGTGAGTCAGAGGCCTCACGAGCATCCACCTGCTGATCTGTCTGCACAAACACCTTCGTGTGGGTTATGTTCCGGGCCGCAGGTTTTCTCCTAACTTGGGCGCAGGATTTTGATTTTCTATCGCTATGGATAAGATCATTGAGGCAGTCGCGGCGCAAGTACGCGAACTTGAAGAAATAAAAGAACGAAATGGATTCAGTGATACTGAAAACAAAATGTTCACTTTTTTGCTAAGTATCTTGGATATGATTAAAGCTATGAACACTGAGTTTACACAAGCTAATACTACAGATCTGAATAAGGATCCACAGGGCTCACGTCCCGCTGAAAATAAAATTTTGCCTGAAAATGTCAGGGCTCGTAGCCCAATTAATATAGACAATGATCATGAAATCGGCACTCCGCTTGATAAAGGATCTAGCTCTGACGAAGAACCTAATGCTAGGAAACGTGGAGATCAGACTGTACGTACAAGATCTCATCGTAACACGCATAAGAAAATTAAATTGACTACGCACACTAGTATTTTAAGTAAAAAACCAACTCCACCTCCTGTCACTGATAAAAATATTCTGACTCCAGCCACTACTGCTGAGGATACTACTAATGAAAACAATGATATGGATACTACAAATATACCTGATAATGTGAAGAACACTCATAATAAAATACA
Source organism: Stegodyphus mimosarum (assembly GCA_000611955.2). Lineage (NCBI taxonomy): Eukaryota > Metazoa > Arthropoda > Arachnida > Araneae > Eresidae > Stegodyphus > Stegodyphus mimosarum. The sequence goes on from KK121934.1 coordinate 112,076, forward strand.
AAAACCATCTGATAATGAACCTAATAATTCAAAACTACCACCAATAACGTTAAAGCCGACAACCATGAAATGGTCGGAAATTTGCTCACATTTCCATGCAAGAAATCTTAAATTTTACGGCCAAAGAATTGGCAATAAAATCAAAGTTACTGCGCTAGATGCAGATAATTATCGTGGAATTGTTAGAGTGCTTAGAGACTTTAACATTGAACATCACTCTTATATCTTACCACAGGACAGAAACCTGCGTGTTGTCATACGTGGTCTAAACGAGGACACTGAAATTGACGAAATTCAAAGAAAACTTGAAGAATTGCATTATGTTATTGAAAATATAAAACAAATGTCTAAACGCAGAGATGGAGAAACAATTTTGCTCCCATTATTCATTGTGACCTTGCCTAAGACTGAACAGTCACGCAAAATATATCATGAACGTTACCTATGTGATCTTCGTATCACAGTCAAGGAATACAAGGGCCGCCAGGGCCCAGTACAATGCTTTCGCTGCCAGGGGTTTAATCACACCCAACTTGGGTGTAATTACTCCCCTAAATGCGTTAAATGCGGCCAGTCTCATTTCTTCACGGACTGTCCAGTCAAGGAAGATAAAGATTTCATACCTATCTGTATAAATTGTGGAAATGCCGGACACACAGCCAGTTTTCGCGGTTGTGAAAAGTTCCCTAAACGAAAAACTGATCAACAGAAAAACTACAGCAATAGAGTTGTAGAAAATAAAAGTTATGCCCAGGCTTTATCTACTGGCATATACTCTGATACCTTGAGTGAAGCTAAGAAAGTTTTTACTGACCTAGCTGAACTTGTCAAAGTTATAAAAACAGCTGGTTTCCAGCTTACACAGCAAATGCAAGAAATTAACACCCGTCAAGAAAAAATTGACAACCAATTAAATAATGGGTCAACACACTAAATTGTCGCCTACTAAATTTTTGGTATGGAATGCTAGAAGCATCCAAGATAAAACTTCAGAATTTCTTAACTTTCTTACCACTAACTGCATTGACATCGCTTGCGTCACAGAGACTTTTGCAACACCCTGTATTAACATTAACGTTGCAAATTACAAATGCTATCGTTGTGATAGGTTAAGTCATCGTGGTGGGGGTGTTGCTATTTACGTAAAGAGCAATATCCAGTCCTGCCTTATTGATACTGTTAGAAAAGATAAACATGAAGCAGTTATTGTCTCTGCTCATCTTCCTGTTTATGGAATAATTTATTTTATTTGTATGTATAATCCACCGCAGAATGTGTTAAGCAAAGAACTTTTAAAAGAATTATTACCTGAAAATAAACCAGTTATCCTTGTTGGGGATCTGAACTCCAAAAACCAAGAATGGGGATGTCGTAGAACTAACAAAAATGGACAGAAATTACTTGACTTTATCACTGACCAGCCCATTTATTTCTATGCACCGGTTGATTACACCTATCTGCCTAACAATCCACATAAAGGAGACATCTTAGATATTGTTCTTACCACTCTTCCAATTCCTATGTGCCTCGAAGTTACTGTCGATCTCACCTCAGATCATGTGCCAGTTATAGGCACATTGGGTATTATGAATAAAGAAAAACCGACTACTAAGAAAATTACTGACTGGAGAAAATTCACTGATATTCTCTCTAGTTATTATACTTCCTTCCAGCCTCTTAAAAATAAAATTGATATTGATAATGCTATTTCTTCACTTACTACGTACATCATGAATGCGTATCAATCTGCTTCACATAGTGTTAGTGCTGATAAATTTACTGGCAAGCTCCCTAAAAGTATGCGAGATAAAATAAAAGAACGTAATCATATGAGACGCCGTTGGAACCTTACCTGGGACCCCAGGGTTAAAAAAAAGTTAAATAAAATCAACAAAGAAATTAAAAATGAGATTAAACTTCATAAAAAAGAAATTTGGGAAGAGAAAATCCTCAGTCTTAGTGCTTTTGACAACTCCTTCTGGACTTTCACTAAAAGCCTCAAGCAAAAACCCAGCATAAATAAACCAATATATTCTAACAACGCCATAGCTCTGACCAATAAGGACAAAGCTGATATGCTTGCAAACCATCTTGAAGAACAATTCACACCAAATGAATTTCCCTGTGACACGCAATTTATTGAATTTGTAAATCATTTTGTTAATGAATGGCTTAACGCGCCTACTGCTAGAACTTGTCCAATCTTCACTACTCCGCATGAAATCATTGAAATTATCAGAAAACTCAAGAACAGAAAAGCCCCCGGGCATGATGCGCTTACGAACATCACCATTAAACATTTTCCTAATAATATCATTTGCAGAATCACTAGCATTTTCAACGCTTGCATTGAAAACTCTTATTTTCCGGACTGTTGGAAAACGGCCAAAGTCATCTTACTACCAAAACCAGGAAAAGATCATACTCGACCCGATGGTTACAGACCCATCAGCCTCCTCCCTGGCTTAGGGAAAGTCTTTGAAAGGGTTATTTTACAGCGACTTCAAGTTTATTATGACGAACTTCCCAGGGAACAATTTGGTTTTCTAAAAGGCTTATCTACTGTCAAACAACTGGTACGTCTTTCTGAATTTATTGGCAATGCACTACATAACAAAGAAAGCATAGCCCTCCTCATGCTAGACGTGGCGAAAGCTTTCGACCGCGTCTGGCATGAGGGGCTTATCTTCAAGCTTATCAACTTTAATTTTGATCGCGAAATCATTAAGCTCATCTACTCCTTCATCATAAAGAGAAATTTCTACGTATCTATTGGAGATGAAACATCAGATTTAAAAGAAATTAAAGCTTCCGTACCGCAAGGTTCCATTTTAGGTCCTGTCATTTTTCTCTTCTACGTAGCGGATTTCCCCTCCTTTAATCTCAGTAGAGATTATTATGTGGGTTGTTACGCTGATGATACTGCGCTGGCAGTCCGTTCTAGATGTGCAGAAAATGCAACTCGTAAATTACAAAATTTCATGCCTCTTGTTGAAGACTGGTGCCGTCAATGGCGAATTGCCATTAACGCACAAAAATCGAAACTTTTGATAATTCGAAGAAGATTTGCTAAAGAAAATTTCAAAGGCTCCTTAAAGTTATTTAATGAAGATATCCCGACTGTTCAAAAAGCTAACTACTTAGGAGTGGTGCTTAACTATTCTTTTACGTGGAAAGACCACATTAAACACACCACTCATAAAACCATCAGTGTAATTCAAAATCTTACTCCTTTAATTGATAGATATTCAAAATTAGATCTCTATAAAAAACGACTCATCTTTACTTCTATAATTCGACCAATCATGACCTACGCTTCTCCGGCTTGGATTATGCATAAAGAGAACGATATCAAGAAACTACAAGTTATTCAAAACAAATATCTCCGCACTATTACAGGTGCACACTTTTATGTTTCTAATTTGACTCTTCACACTGATCTAAAAATTGACACCCTTGAAACATATCTGCACAAGCTGAATAAGAAATTTTTTGACAAGGCAGTAAACTGCGAACACCTGCAATACTTCAATACCTTCAATTATGAAGTTCTGGATGAAGATAAAGAACTCAGACCTCTAGCAGCATTCCTATCACGAGATGCAAATTTTCCAACCTAGATTGTCAATGCATATATAATTGCTATATTATCTTACTTTCTTGCTAACACCATGGACAACATGGACCTCACTGTTTTATTGTACATAATGTATATATTCTCATTTACAAATATTCTAGAACATACTATATAACATGTTTATAACTGCACCTATTCTTGTTATTTTACTTGTCTCGTACCTTGGTACTTCACTCAACTTTTGATTGCGCTTGACTGCCTCTCTCGTCGTTTTTGCGCTTTTCGTTGTGGTGTCATTGCTGCCCTTCTTTCCTCACCCTCTGACCTCCTTTTTACCACGCGTCCTGAGCTTTCACCGTCTTGTTGCCTTCGGGCTAAATTTCACCGAGCCGGACACGTCGCGCTTCGCGCGACATCCCGGCAATACCTGCCTGACTGACTGACTGACT
>KK121934.1:116843-148387 GCA_000611955.2 Stegodyphus mimosarum
CCGACACTCGTCCGTCCACTGCTTCCAAACGCGCATCACTGTGCTGCTGTTACGCTGCACACGAGAGGCTACTGCACGATACGACAATCCAGCTTCACGAAGGCCGATGATTCTCCCTCGTTCAAACTCTGTAAGTTGTTCAAATCTCGCTCTCTTTCGTCGACGAGGCATAAGTACAGATTGAGTTAACGTTTACCACTAGCAGATAACCACCGATAACCATACACGCCTCGTTACAGCCGTCTATTTATTCGGATCCATCAGCCGTTCAGAGGGCGCTGCTCAGCATACGTACGGATTTGCAATTCTAATCATTTGCATATCATGTGCTACTTTGCATTTCCTGAAAATTTCAGCTCACTCGCGTAAGTCCTTCATGGTGTTGCAATTTTCACAAACGTGAGTGTATATCAGGCTATACACCTAATTATGATTCCTTGGTTAGGGACATGCAAACTCAGTCATCCCGTTGATTTAAGGCTACAAAGTAAATTCTAAATCTGTCTTTATCTGTAGCTACTTTGAATTAATTAATATTGTTAATAATTATCCATGTTCTTTTTTTTTTCTCCTTTGACATGAGTTTTTGGGATCTTTAAATAATTATTGTTGTTTTTTGCGTAGGTAAGATAAACCTTATATCTATATCTACAAGATATGCTCAGCTAGCTATTGATAGATTAGTAAAAAGTAAGCCATGTTATTATTTCATTATAAATTCTCCTGCCTCCCAAATACGTGAAAGTAAAATATTGAAATCAAATTAACAGCCACACTGTGCATTTTTATAACAACTTTTTAATATTAACGAACAAATAGTACAACAACTTTTTAATATTAACGAACAAATAGTACAACAACTTATACATGACAGTAGATAAAAAAAATTAAATTGTATTTTAAGTTAGTAAAAATCTATCGTGAAAAAGTATAGGAAAATCGAATTTTTTAAGTACCGCATATACGGAATGCTGCTATTAAAAGTGGGTCTGGGAATTTATTTTTTTCAAGAGCCTATATCTCAAAAACTTAATAAGTGATTTAAAAAATAAAAAATAGTTTTGGATATATTTTACTTATCTACTCATATCTCGCTGGAATGCACCTTATACTGAAACATAGTGTATAAACATTGTATGTATTTTACACCCTTCTCCCCCCTTAGATTACACGTATGACAACAAGTTAATCATGACATACTTTTAAGATAAAAAGTAGATCTTATATACAAAAAAGTTGGCCATCCCTGAAATATACGATCATATGATTTTGTAATTATTAAGAATAATATTTATTTAACTTGTATTAAAACATATTTATTCCTTATAAATTGTTGCATGATAAATTATTTTCAATTTATACATGTTTAAACTAAGCTATTAAAATTCTTCACAAATTTTCATGTTAATTAGCATTGTGTACTTTTTAGTTTCACATTCTAGTTGATGTGCCATTGCTAAATTTTATATTTTTAAGTGTTTTTTTTTTTTTATATTTATGAACGTGTGTCATATAAATTTGAACAAAAATCTCATAAAAAATAGTCATAAAAGAATTATATATTTTTACTCTTAAATTTTAATTGTAAATCTATTTTAAATAATTTTGTATAATATTATTTAAGTCAAAAATTAAGATTACTTTAACGAATTACAATATGCTCTTAAAATTAATAAACTGTGCATTCTACTGTGAGAATGGAGTTATGTATTTTAGTCCCTAATTTTTAAACACATGTTTTAAGTAAAATGAGGTTTACATTCTCTCTGATAAGAAAACATCTTTATAATAAAATTACAATTTTCCTATATATTGTAAAATTTCATATTTCAGTTTAAAAGATTTTTTTTAAAGAGAGTTTTAGTATGTAACTGTTATTTTAATTGCAATCAGATATTTTGATTGAATAATTTATCACAGGCATATAATAAATTTATAATGATTGTTTATGTAGTTGATTGTTCATTGAAGTGTTTTAAAAAATAATTAATACAAAATTATGTATTTTTATTCTGGATTGATTAAACTACCGATAACACTTCTCTCTTATAAGTTTGAAACTAAAGAAAATGTTTATTAATAATAACAAAACAATGTTTCAAAGTTTTTTTCCCTTAATTTTTAAATAATATTTTTAAACTGAATGATTTTATAGCTGGAGCTGTTTATTTTTTTATTTCTTTATTTTTGCTTGCGTATTTATTTATTATCATTTGGTGCATTTAGTAGCAGACATAAAATGAAGTGCTTTATTTTAATTTGTTTTTTGTTGCTTTATATGATTTTACTTTGCTTCTTTTTTATAATTTTGTCTCACAGTTACAAGGCCTCCAATCTTCCTTTACAGTAGAAAGAGTAAGTGTTTTTAATAATTTTAAATATTTTTTGTTTTATATAGTATTTTAGTTTGGAGCTCCTTATATAAATTTCATTTTTTTTATCAAATAATTTTGAACATGTTTTTTTCCCCCTGAAGTTTATTTGTAAAAAGACTTATTGTAAAGAATAAATCTGCAAATGTAGTTAAATAATTTGCTTTATAAAATAATTCATATAAGTAATTTTATTTTATTTTAGTTACTGAGAAATCTAAATGCTACTCTTCCAAACAGAAGCAGAACTTATCTGACAGTAATTTAAAAAATGAAGTAAGCTGTTACTATTGACTCTTATCTTTTGACTCTTAATTTTACATTCAAATACAAACTGTAAGTCATATTCATTAAGGAAATAATATTAGAAGAAATAAACATTTTGTGACTACAGCAGTAGTTAAAAAGTTTGCTTAGTTTGTAAGTTCAAGGTAACTTTTAAAACTGTTATTCCACTGTATATATGTATTTTTATATAACTTGCAAGAGTATTGGTATGGCTAGACCATAGCTAGTTACATATACCACTTTTGTTTTCAGAATTATCTGTAAAAGCTGGTATTCATTTAATTTTTATCAAAAAAACTTTCATTTTTCTTACTTTGCTTTTAATATAAAATTTTAAAAATTTATCACTAAAAGGTTTTTAAATATATTCTTTTTCAAAATTACATATCATTATATATTATTATTTAAAAAATGATTCTGAAAACCATGGAAAAAGAAACTTATTTAACAATTTTTAAATGTTTCTTTTAAGAAACATTTAAAAATTGCTGAAGTGAAACAAGAAAGAAAACTATGTATTTATCAAAGTATTATGATTATTGGGTATTTAGGTTGTAATGATTTCTTAACATTTCAAGGCATATCCTATGTATGCTGAGCACAAGTAAAACTTCTATTACTTTAAATTAGATAATTCAGAATTTTGACAAGTTTAATCATATATCTGAAAAGATTAAACTTATTTTTATATAATTTAAGATAGCTTTATTTTTTATATTTTATTCAATGGCAAAATCCAATATTAACTCAAAACTACAAAGATCATGGCCCAAACTTTAAATAATTTCCACCTTCATGTTTTTTCTGAAGCCTTTAACCATCCCCATAAGTGACAACACTTTTAGTTTTGTGAGTTTTTAAAAATTAACTTTATAGAATATAATTATTAATTTTATGAAAGCAATCTATGCTTTTTTAATTTGGGATAATATACCATATATTTCTGCATATAAGCTGAGAATTTTTTGGCACTTTATTATGAAACTAAACTATGGGGGTTGGCTTACATACAGATCTGCTAATCTCACAAAAACATAGGTACTTTTTCTGTTAGCCAAGAGCAAGTGACCATTGTTAAATAGCACACTTTTTTATTTCTTTAATTTATGTTTCTTAAATTTATGAAAAAAATTTTTAAGAAAATTAAATATACATTTTATTTTCAAAATTGTTTATAATGTTGGTTTGGTGCATCATCGCCAACGTAAAAAATCTGATATTGGGGAAATTTGCACTCCGCTTGCTCTATTCTTAAACTTGTTTTCCATTTAGAGAGAAAAGTAGAGCAACAATACTGTTGTTAGAATTTTCGTCAAATAGTGATCGCCTGTAATTTGAAATTTCACATACGGTGATGGACAAAATTAAGTTATGGAACACTTTTCCCAATTATCTCAAGAAATACTTAGCAGAAATAAATGAAATTAGGTATTTGTATAGTTTATTGTATGACAATGTGTACAAAATAAAAATGAAAATGCCATTTATTAGCATGAGTTATGGCCAAGAGTTCAATGTGGTCTAAACTTGTGGTTGAAAGATGGCAATGAAAATATGGCTAGTATGGTGTATGGTCGCCTTGACTGACAGACAGCATGCACAATGAGTAGTTATGCTGTTAACAAGAGAGTCAGGAGTGCCTGTGGAAGTTGCACCCACTCCTCCACCAGAGGTCTTTTAACTCCTGAATGGTTCTGGGTGGGGTTGATATATTGCAGTAGCCCTCCCAAGAGCATTCCAAGCATATTCAATAGGATTAAAGTTAGGGAATTTGGCTGACCAGTCCATTCGGATCCATTTCAGATAGTTATCTACTAGGTGGGTCCTATGTGGTCATGCACTGTTGTCCATGAAAATGAACTTGTGGCCAACAGCAGTCCTGAAAAGTCACACATAGGGCTTCCTGCCTGTACCTCTGGGCATTTGTGGAAGTGTCAAACACATGGAGTGGTGTGTGTGTGTGTCTTGTATGATCACTGCTCAAACCATCACTCCTCCACCGGCATATTGGTCTCTTTCCGTGTTGCTTCTGGAATATTATTATGTCCCAGGTTCCCTCAATATCAGCAGTCGTCGAGAATCAGGCTGTAGACTGAATCTGCACTCAGCTGTGAAGAGAATATGCCCATTGAAAATGTGTCCAGTATTGGTGTTATATGCACCATTTGGTAAATGCTCTCTTTTGTGAAAGGGATTGACCGCGATGCAAATAATGGGCTTTCTGGCATACAGTCCTATCTCATGGAGTCTTTTGACAAATGTCTTCCTTGAAACTGATGTTCCTGTGGCAGTAGTGAGACAGTGGTGTGGCTGTAGACATCCTCTACTGCTTGGCTGAAAGTACCAAATATCGGTTGTCATAGGTCATTGTGACTGTCAAGTGACTTTGTCTTGATCTTTTGGACACTTTCCCACTGTTTGCAAACTGATTCCACAAATTAGAGATGACACTTGGTGTTACATACAGTTCTCTTGCGCCCTGAGCTTGGGATTGCCTGCCACAAGCCTACCCATGATTCTGCATCTTATACCTTTGTCTAAGCGATGATGTGTACTCATTTCACCCAAAAAATATGAAAAAACAAGAAGATATTCAAAGAAAGACAATAGCAATCACTACTGTATATTAGAGCAGAATGAGCTGAGCAGCTGGATGCCAGCTTTTATACCTCCTGCTGGCATAGCAATGCTCACAGGAATATGTAAACTCATCTCAGTGACACTACTGCCACGATGACATTATGTGGCAGTTAACTGTTCAGAAATTTTTGTGATATTTTAGGAGAAATGTGGGAAAAGTTTTCCATCACTTAATTTTGTTTACCAGTATATAAGACTTTCTCTTCCCACTCATCTTTCAGGCAAAAAAATAAAATGGCACAGAAAATAAGCCGAACAGATAATACAGATCATATACAAGACAACAAATGAGTGGAAAAATTTTAATTCTTTGGGAAAAAGTGTATTAACTTTAGATAAGGTTGCCAGAGTTAAAACTATCATCATTCGTGGCTGGTGTTTTACTTTACAGTGATTTGATTGGAAAATAATCCACTCATTTTACTTGCTTGGCAACATTTTCACTGTCGTGTCAACATGTTTGAATATGACAGAAATTTTTTTTTTTCTTTCAACCTATATACGAGTTTTGAATTTTAGATAAATTTTTGAAGTAAATTTTAAAATTATACTCAGTATTAATATTTTTATTCCACTTGGCTTATATTCGAAAACGTATGGTAAAATTCCCTTATTTGATGTTTTAAAGTTTAATTTTATATACAATGATATCTTTTATCTCAACTTATCTGTAAAAGTGGACAGTATTTGTGAGGACATGATTAAATGGTCATAGATATTAACATTCTGTAAGGTAACAACCTTCAGATAAGGCCAAAATCATCCAGACCATTGGTTGCTCATCTTTGAAAGATTTCAATGTATTTATTTTGTGGAATAAAAAAAAATGACATTAAAAATATCATTTTTATTTCTATATATACATAAATATTTTTTTACAGTGATCTTATTGATGAAGGAAAACATATCAAATGCAAAGAAAACATTTGTTAACTTTCATTAATAATTTTTTGTGTATTTAAGCTGTTTAACTGTTTATTCATGATTCATTAGAATCATATGACTTTTTATCACTGTGCACAGCATGTTTTAATGTAAATAATTACTTTAAAAATCTATGTTTTGTTTTTAGCTATATTTTCTACACTTTTTATATCAAAATAATTGTCATTATTAATATATCCCTTCATTTTCCTATCCTTTTACTGCACATGTGAATTTAAAAATCATGTTTTAATTGTGCCATCTAAATAACTAACTAAAAGTGCATACTAGGTGATTACCAACTTTTTTCTGCTTCTTTCAGTTTCAGCATATTTAATTTCAGTGTATTTAATTTTGTATTTTTTTATTATGCTCAGACTATGCCAAATAGTTTTATCTATTTATTATTGAGGAAAGTACCTACATATTATAATTTTGGAGAAAATAAAATAATTCAGTTTGAAAATAACTAATTTTTATGAGACTGAAAAAGTTTTGAAAATTTTATTAACATTGAAAATGTTTACTACTCATTAAGTTTTTTGTTAATTTGAGTTCATAATTTAATTAAAATTATGTTGCACGACTAATGAGTGAGATATATTTAACCTCTTTTTTATGTTAGTTAAAAAATTTTTCAAATGTTAGCATTTTGTTTAAAAATAAAAACCAATTCCGAAAGAATAGGTATACAAACATGTATAGATTTTAATACTAAAACTCTTTTAGACATATTAATGTGTTGTATGATATAGTTAATAAAGTCCATACCCATAGCTTGTTGTAATGGGTTATTAAAAGGAAGAAAATTGCTCACAATTTTGTAAAAATCTGTTTAAAATAATTTACTTTTACCATTTTAGTAATCATCATTTAATAATTTCATGTGTCAGTAAGCTTTAATAGTTTCTTTCTACTTTTAATTAGACTTTGTTGCCATCACATGAACTTATATGATTATGAAAGTTGTTTCAACTTGGTATATCTCACCTTAAAACATTTTGTTGCCGTATTGTGTTTAATAATCTAGAACTCATTCTTATAATTTCTGGGTTATGGAAATAAACTTATTGTATAAATCAAAGTAATAAATGCTATTATGATATACTCTAAAATCTATCACTGCTCAAAATATCGGTGAATATTCATTTCTGACAGTATTTCCAAATCACCATGGTTCAAAAATCTTTTATTTGTAATTTTACGGATTGTTTTAATGCAAATAATTATAATTTCACTACAAAGCTGATTTGTACATATGTTAAAATTCATCAGAACGGTAATTGGGGAAAATTACATAAAAATTATACTCAGTATTAATATTTTTAATAGATGTAGTTCTGTCTCAGCATTTAAAAACATAAAATTTGTGTAAACCATTCACAGTGTAAGAGAAGCTGTTTATATTGAGAACATATATTCTTTTTATTATCATGTATATTTATTTCCGTATCCACAAGTTACCATCTTTAATTATATGATTATTTTCTTTAGAACCAAATGCATAAAAAAAAATAGTCAAAATTTGTAAACCAAGCTATGTTAAGTTTTAAGCATCATAAAGTGGTTATTATACTTTAATTTAAAATGCAAGTAATTAATATATTTTAGAAATAAAATTAGTGAATTTATTTCTTCATTTATAATATTTTAATCATTTTAATTACTTTAATTCCATAAAGTGAAATGCTTTTCCAAAAATATGAAGAGAATTAAAGGCAAATTTGTCTGATTATCAGTTTAGTAATTTATGTGTGTCTGTTATTCTTATTTAGTTTGAGGCTCTGCAATCTGTTCAAGTTCCTCTTTCATCAAAAGAACTTAAAAAAAATAAGACATTCAGTTCCTCATTTAGCAGGTAAATATTTATTCAACCTTAATGATAAATAATTAATATTCTAGAAAAATGATCCTGTGATGAAATTTTTTAATGCTGAGAATTTGTCTAATAATGTTATGGCATTTATATTATAAGGCAGATTTTTTTTACACTTATTATTATTGATATTTATATTATAAGGCAGATTTTACTCTCATTTTCTCTTATTCCAAGAAGTCTGAAAACCAAATCTTAATTGTTTTTGTTATAGTATAAAATAAATTGTATATTTCTTTTATTGGATAATATTAATTTCATATAAATAAATATTTTCCAATGCATAGCATTTTATTTCAAAACTTTTTTTAGGTAATACTTTATTTTAAAATGAAATGTAAAAGGTTATTTCTATCTCTATAATAATGCAGCCTCAGCTGCAAAAATCTGAATGTTAGGACAGTGGCATAGCAAGGTTAGGTGTCAACCGGTACTGAGTTTTAACTTGTCAAGCCTCATATCCACCAAAATATAAAATGAAACAATTTTTTAGAATGAAAAAAAAAGTAAATGCCAAATAAGTCAGTTTAATGTATGATGTAAAAAATTTTGTTTCATAGTGATAGTATGAAGTGCGTAATTTTATTATTATTGTAAAACAGTTTAATGGAAACTCACTTGTTTACAAGTTTCATTCTCTGGGCTCTAATCCAACAAACTGTACTTTAATATGATACTTAAAATCTTTTCTGCTGCTCAACCAAGATAGTGGTTAGTGACACTGACTGCCGTACTAAAGGGCCCGATTACAAATCCGAAGAAGGCATGGATGTTTGTTAACACATAGTATCTGTGCAGCTTGGGAGCATTCTAAATATGCAGCAAACTGAAACTTATCTCAAGAGGTTGGTGGTGGGGGAAGAGGGGTGGGAGATTCTGTGTCCCATTCCCCCTGAGTACTTTCCATCAAAATTGGGGGCAGAACTGAGCAAAGTTGTGCTGTCACATGTATAATGCTCAAGGCTGTTGTCTATGACAGGCACAATCTTGCACTCCTTGCCATGATGAATTTTGTGGGCTTGTTTTGATGTTACTTTCAAACAAATTAAATAAGTCACAACAACAGAACCTTGCCTTTTTAACTTTTTGTTCTGCAGATTTTGAAATTACATCATCAAAATCGATTTTTAACCACACTATTTTCTGTTGACAAAATAGCTAAACTAGAGAGTCATACTTGGTTCATAATGGATCTGAGATAATTCTTAATTAGTCAGTTTTTAAAAACTCCTCTCACATAATGCAACAGAAACATATAAAGTTAAGAAAACTCTTAATACTAAAGTGAGATTAGAAACAGAGTTGAAAAGTTCATATTCAACCACAAACTCTAAAATTAAGAAAGTACAACCAAGAGACTCTTCTTTTGAAACTTTTGTGGCTTTTAGAAATCTTCTTAAGCATGGAATTTCTGTAAGGATTTTCTGCAGAAAGCTCATCATAATTTTCAATGAAAGTTTGTACAAATCAAATTTTAAAAGTTCAGTTTCCGAGCTTTTTATTAGATTGCTAGGCTTTGAGACTGCGCACTGATCTGATATACATTCCATGCCTTCGCAACGTGTATTGATTTCTTGCTGAAACCTCTTAATGCACTCTAACATTGACCTTTTCAATTCTTGGTCTAAATTCAGCAGCTCTTCTGCAGCCTTCTCTCTGGGCATAATTTTCTTTGTTCTGACAGTTCTTCTTTTTGCTACAGGAAACCCATCTTTTCACATGTGTTTTTTCAAATTGCAGTGCTTCCTCAACAAGGTCAAGATATTCAGACTTCTCGAAGTTTATTCCAAGTATTTGCAAATACTTTTGAATGGGGTTGACTTCTTCTAAGACATTATTCCATAAGCACAAAAAGCACAAAAGTGAGAAATCTCACATTGGAGGTTATAGTTTGAGCTGCTGCTCTGGTTTCGATTAACCTCTGTCTTTTTTCTGAAAGCTGCTTAACTGTAACTTCAACATTTGTCAGAAGAATCATCCATCTGTGCATAGAAGCTGAGAAAAACAAGTACAGATTTTCTGAAGTCCAAAAAAGAAAATGTCGCACATAATGAAACTGCTGCAAAAAGCAATTGAGGGAAAGAAATGTAAACTTGTCCTCAGCACATTGTTATATCTAGACCATCCAGTTCAATGACTTTTAAAATATCTTCCATTATGTTAAAGGCTTTCTTCCCAGCTAGCTGAAAAAAAAAACTTAAAAATGATCCCTTTATTTCAACTTTTTTGTTCTTTTTTAAAGTAATGAATGATTTCACACATTTGATCTATTTGTAAGATGTTAGGAGTACTATCAAAGATGATACTAAAGTACTTTGCATTTTTAATATCAATCAAAATCTGTTCCTTATTAATTCCACCCAGAAGTGACATAAACTCATTTTGTTTGGTGGGCGAGAAATAATTGTTAATATCTTCCCCAACGGCAACTGATTTGACTACGTTAGAAGTTCAATCAGAAACTTCCTCAATCAGAAACTTTCCTGTAGAAAACTTCCTCTGTAACTGTGAAATGAAAGATTTTATTTAGCCAAAAACATAGTGACTTAGTATATATTTTACACTAAGTTGTTTCATTTATGGTAATCTGAGTAGTTGAATGTTATGGAAACCCTATTGACATGATTGGTTATAAAGCATCATTGGGACGATTTTAATTTGTCAGAACATATTTCTGCATTAGATGTCACACAGGAAGTATGTTCCTTATTTTGAGCTGTACACCGTAAAATGGCTGCCTGTGACAAGGTTAATTTGAAGTTTCTGTACGATTTGGAATGAATGGGAAAAGAAGCATTAATTGACTGCTGTGTAAATGAAAGTTTACTCAGGAATCATAGGTGTCCTTTTTGTATGAAGGAAATGCATTTGGTTGAATGTGAAGTTCATTCAGATGGCTTTGAATGGATTTGTCTGACACTTTAAAGGATATTTTTTTTGATGAATTTATGTGGTGACGGTAGTATACAGATTATAGTTTGTAGAGACATCAGGTTGTTTCAAAGCAGGAGACATGGAAAAGGAGCAACACCTTCGTTGGGACCTCTGGTATACGCACCCAGCGTGCTTACCACTACACCACAAAGACATGCGAAGAAGGTGGGAGAAATACCTTATATACTCCCCTTTTAAAGGGGGACTGGTATTCAGGGGACCCAATTGCCAAATCCCAGTGGTGGAGAATCATCATCCACCACCATTTTAGTTCGGGCACCACTGTAGAGACATTAGGTTATTTTAAAGCAGGAGACATGAACAGGGAGCTTCGCTGGGACTCAAACCACAGATCTCTGGAATACGTACCCAGAGTGACGACTACACCATGAAGGCATGCGAAGAAGGTCGGAGAAATATCTTATAAGTTCAGATCATTTTAGACAGTTTTTGGATGCTGTTAAGGAATTCTGTGTGCCATGCATATCGAAGGAACAGAAATTTTTAAACAAGGCGAGTTGATATTTCCTTTTTGTACTGCATAAATTAGATAACATGTATTTCCATATTTATGTTATTTCCTCGTTTGATTTAAAATGCAGTTTATTGAGATTATATGTTTTTTGTTTTAATTATGTTTTGAATGCCATTTTACTGGAGTTGGACGTAAACACAAATGGCGCCAAAAAATCTCCAATTTTCGCCAAAGGGTACACTGAAATATATTTTTACCATATAGTGATGTATAGGAGTCTTTTAAAAAGATCTCTCCATTTTCTTTTTTCTGTTTCAGCACCTGTCTAGCTAGCTGGATTAGTTGTTCTGTTGGCAATTAAACTTGCTCTTAAATTTTTGCATTTTTCAAAACAAGCTTTATATTGTTCTGAGGTTTCGTGGTTGTGAATTTTTGGGACCAAGTTTCTGTCAAGCTTGAAAATCAGTAACAAATTTACATGTATTACTCAAGCTTGCATCTCTGCCATTGAGCCTACAAAAAAACAATACTTTGTTTGCCATCAAGATTTTCAAAATTTTCTCACCATTTGGCTAACTGATATAGAACTAGCAACCCTTCATCTTAGTCTTATCCTCTTGTCTGTTAATTGAAACAAATGGTTAATCTTTGTTTTGAAACATTTTACTTCCTCTTTTATTTAAAACTTCAATTCTTAGAACTCTTCATTAATTCAACTCTTAGATTATCTATAACAGGAAAAGGCCAATTAGAGATGTCAAAAAACAAAATATTACTATGAGTTTTTCCTTCATCTGCTTTTTCTCCTTTTCCATTTTCCTGTTTGTCTGATGCACCTGTTTTCTAATTTATTTTCTTCTTTATTATGATGATCTCCAAAGTTATCATTTTCATTGAGCTCTTCAGTTTCTTCTGCAAAATGTCCTTACTAATCTCTTCTTCACTGTTGTGATTTCTGTCAGGTTTTTCGTTAACTCCATTCTCACGCTGAAACAATGTTGAAACATCTTCTGCCACACTTGATGTTGATGTCAAAGGCTTGGCAAATTTGAGCATTGAACTGGCCAGCAACAGAACTTCAGAAAATTAATTTTTTATTTACTGTGCTCTACTTGGATGCTGTGGCTTGATGGTCATGTATCTGAAATATGGAAAAAATCAAGGTTGCTTCGAAAAAAGTAAAAAAAAAAAGGGGGGAATACATCATATTTTGATTTGTAAATGTCTACTGACATACAAATACATATCCAGATGGAAATTTTGTAAAAAACCACTAGAAAAGCTCAAAACAATTATTTCATCCAAACTGTGAGTTTGGAGGAAATAACAGTACATTGGGAGGATCATAGTATTTTCTCTATAGTTTCTGCTGAGAAAGTAATATAGTATTGGATTTATTTTATTTCACAAACTCAAAACTCTACTTACCAAAATTAATATCATAGAAGGAAAAGAAAAGAATGATTCAGTGAACAAAGTGAAGTAATGTATAGTACCACGACAACGTCACACTTCTTCTTTACGGTACGAAGAATTTCCATCTGTGGAAATTCTTCGTACCATAAATCTGATTCATTTTTAAATAATACTGCAGCATAACAAAATATTGTTCATAAGGAGGTATAGCCAACACGGAAATGTTTTAAGCAGTGGGCTGGGGAGATATTGTCCATTCTTTTATAGAATGGTTTAAAGTGGTTTAGAATGGGTCTTCATCACTTTTAAGTAGACATGAGTAATGTGCTAGATTGAGGTAGATATACTTATTTACTTTATGGTCAGTTTTGTGAATGAACAAACAATATTTTCCTATCCCACTGTCTAAAATACTTCTGTGTAGATTATATTACTATGATATTTGGTTAAAAATATCATCTTATTGCACAGAGTGACTTGGGGAAGGGTTGAGATGATGAGTCACCAGGATCGGTTGTTTATTTATTTGAGCACCAGTACAGTTTAAAATAAACAAGACAGAACACCTATTTCCCCATGCACCACATAATAATACTAAACCAGTACAGCATCACATAATTCTGCAGTTTGCTGCAGTTAACAATTGTAAGGGCCCATGTAAATTATTTGACTTGCTATTTTATGTATAAAAAAAGTGCTTTAATGGGCAATCTGAAAGCATAAATTTTGAACAATACAGATACAAATTTTAAACAATTTTTTGTCACCCCCTGAGAGCTGGTACTGGTGCAAGCTGCACCCACTGCATTCACCGTCCTTCACCACTGTGTTAGGAATATGTGTAAAATGTGAAATATTCTTTGCCTTTGACTGGGACTTTGACATGTTTATGAATACCTGTAGCCAATAAATCATAGTATGGTGCTTTAGAAAAGAGCTGTCTTAGAAATCATTTATGTTTCATGATTTAGGTATGGAACATTTTCAGTGCACATTATTAGCTTCTCTCTTAAATTTTTAAAAGCCCTATTTATTGTGATGTTTAAATTGAAAAAAATATAACAAATTGTTAGTTTTATCTAGTCATATATATGTAAGATTAAAAACATTGTAGAGACAATAGGATTTTTTTATGCTGAGAGACGTGAAAAATGAGCAATGCCCTCACTGGGGCTCAAATCGCAGACCTCTCAAATATGTGCTGAGTTTGCTGACACATTACACCATGAAGGCATGCTAAGAATGCAGGAGAAATACCTTACATACTCCCCCTTATAAATGGCGACTGGGAATTAGGGTACTCAGTCGGCAAATCCTGGTGGTGAAGAATCATCATTTGCCACCGTTTTAGTTTGGGCACCACTGTAGAATCATTAGGATTTTTTTTAAAACTGGAGACAAGAAAAATGAGCAATGCCCTCGCCAAGACTCGAACCTGGACCTCTCGAATACGCAACGAGCGTGCCGACCGTTACACCATGACTGCATGCTAAGAAGGTGGGAGAAATAATTCATATAAATAAAAATTCTGACTTTAAATTGCAATAGTACTTGAACTCTCTATTTATTTTAATTTGGATATTTTCCCTTTCTGACCTAAAAATAATAATTCTTTATAGTAAATTGCTCTAAACTGTGTCAGACGTAATCCCTGTCATGTTGTGTTTGCATTGTACTAATTATGAAGATACTTGCATAAGACTTCAGCTAATAATAATTTTAGAAAGTTATTATCAACCAATCAAAATACATCTGAACTGAAACAAGGTAACTTTGAACATGGGTTTCATTTTGAAGATGTCACATTCACTCTGTTTCTTCACTGCTGTCAATATGATAATATCTGCTGTTGCTGTTTCAAATGCGTTTCCAAAATAAAGGTGTCAAAGTAGTACTTCAAGCAGTCAGCTGTTGGGCCAATTAATCTGTGGTGGTTTAATAAAAATGTTTGTCTACAACTAGTCATGACTGCAACTATGTTTTTATGCATCTTCATATTTACAGTTTCCTGATTATTTCACATACAAATGATCTTTTTATGTGTAAATTATAAAAAGTAAGTTGAGTAATTGTTAAACACTCTATAACTCTCTAAACAACTAAACTCTCTAAACACACTTTTATACTTACTATTTCTTAAGACTATGATAGTGAAATAATATCTTGATACAAAAGACCAAGACCATTGTCATAGATTACTGGAAACTTCTCATTAATGAAACTTGAAAATAAAATTAATGCTTTTTACTATAAAATTCTTAATAATGTTGAAATATGCACTTACTACTTTTAATTATATATATAACTGTTGATTATTTAAAGCTGTGACTATGATTTAATTATATAAAAATTTGGTAATTATGCAGTATGTGATCTACCACTTTTAATTAGTCATTTATCTCTTAGGTAGTGCAATGCTATTTTCAAATTTGAATGTACGGTAAAATAGCAAAGTTAGTTAGTGTTACAGTTAGTTATCTGTTAAACATATAAATATTTCTTTTATAAAAACTATGCATGAGTATATTAAAATACTGTAAAACATACAAATATCATATCATTCTTCCTTAACAATAGCTATGAATTCAAATTTGATTTGTTTCCCAGCATTCATATATTCGCTTTAATATGTAAACAATCAGGAGTTAGAAAGTTGATTATAACATGAGTGGGAGTAGCAGGTTTTGCCTAATCCATAATTTCGAAACATTTTCTGGCTTTATTCCCTTTTTTCAAGCTTTATTTTACACAGTGTCACCCCTCGAATTTGGTCAGTGCTTTTCTGTTCTTGCAATACAGACATATTTGGCATTGTTCAAATATATGTAGACACTGGTTAATTTATACATTTAAGGTATTTATTACATATACACTTCATCAAATTATTAATGAAAGTTTTTTTTATGCTGTATGGAAACAAAATTCCATTTTCAAGCTTTATTTTGCTCATTGCCTCCCTTGAGTTGGGTCAGTGTTCCCTCTGTCTTTGCAATACCGACAGATTAGACATCTTTCAAATGTGTGCAGACATAAAGTGTTTCAAATATTTGTCATATTTACACCATATCAAATTATTAATGAATTCTTATCATGCTATATGGAAACAAAGAGGTGGTAAATTGAAGATTTCTCCAAGCATGTATAGTAGTGAACTTTCAAATCATGGGTGGTGTATATACATGTATTTTGTACCTACAATGGTGTACATTGAAAGAATGTACTACTGGGCCATACTAGATATCACCATGGATTTGTGGTAAAGTTCTTAACATGTTATATTAGTAGTTAGTGAAGTTTGGAGTAACTTGTGTAAATATGATTGACTAATATAATTTAGTGTGATTCTTGTAAAGTTCTTATATAATGAAATGAATTTTAAGTATTTGTTAGAAAAATGTTAAGCAATCGAATTTTCCAGTATGTTCTAACTGCGCTTTGGAACCGTAATATTCCTCTAGATCTCAGTGCCTATTAATTTTGTTGTTGGTAATTACAACCACACTGAGAAACTTGGCCTAATGTTTAAACAAAGGAAATTTGAATGTTGATATTATTTTACCCCATCATTTATATACTATGAAATACATTATAGTCTTTTTTGCTGCTGATATTTTAACAGAAATATTTTCAAAATTGCAGGAATGATGATGCTGGGAATGGAAAAATTTGTAAAAATCAGCTTCAGAAACCTAATAACTCTTCTGGTGATAAATTTGCTTCAGGTAAATGTTATAGCCAATAAAAAGCAATGTATTATTATTCATTACACCTTTTCAGTTTGTTAACCATTAAATTTAATGAAATGCTCTTGCATTACTTTTAATAATTGGAAATTTATGTAAATTATGAAATGTAAAATGTCATATGCATATAAAATGTACAGAATTTACCTTCTTAAAAATATTTCATTATAGTTTGCAGAATAGCACCTATTTTATTCTTAAAATGTCGGCTTTATTTTGATATCCTATTTCCATTAAAGCATAATATTTAGAGAAGCTCTGTTTGACAGATATTAAATTTATGAAATGTTTTTTGTTCCATTTCAAATTTTAGCCATTGAATTTCACATTGAACATTATAGTAAGTAATCAAATCAAGTAAAAAACACCATCATAAATAATCAAATCAAGTCAAAGAATGAAAAAAATCGGCACTTTCAAATATCTTGCTTTTGAAATTTTTCATGATCATCATAGTTAACTATGATTAGATATCATCAGATACAGAAATGTATTTTATCATTACATGTAATGAATTTTAGAGAAGCACTGTAACACTCTGATCAATAATTTTGTCTTCCGAATCTAGGAGAATTTTTTTATCTTTTTGCCCTTTTATTTATATCTTTATATATTAGCTGTCTTTTGCTTTAAAGACAGTTTCATTTTACTATCAGTACAATCAAAATTGACAAGTTAGTAATAATAATATGTGCTTATATTAAAAGACAATATTTTAGCAACAAATTAATGTGCTGTGTTCAGTAAGATGAATATTTCTTCAAATTGTTATTCATATAAAGTATGAAAATTGTGTCAAAATATCAAGATTGTTAAAAAATATCAAAAAACATAAATGTCCTATCTTAGTAAAATGGAGGAAAGAACAAATATTGTAAAGATGACATAATTTAAATTTAGTCCATTTATAAACTATAAAAATATTCATTAAATGCAAAAATTTGTTTGAAAGTAAAAATTACTGTTGAATTGTAACATTAAACTTGTATTATGCTATATTGTGGCTCATAACATTAAGTTGTTTCTGTTAGATTTATTTTAGTCAAAATATTAGTAGTTACATAGAAGTATTGCAAAAAAAAATTCCTGCTATTTCTTTACTAATTCAAACTCTGCAAATTATTATGCAAATATACATTATAGCAAAAATGTTATACTAAGTATTAGACTTCCAACTCAAATTTAAAAGTATAAATTTTATTTATAGTTATTTTTCTTGTGAAAGAATTTTGATATTTTTTCAGTACATTTCATTAAGCAATGATCTTGTTTTGAAATCTACAGGGAAAATTAAAAATGGTGAAAACTGGGGAGTTCGTGAAGCTTTACATAGTTATACAGTTGACAGTAATAACCTTAATGAATGGAATGCAAGTTGCTCAACTCCTTGGTAATGTACCTTCCACTATTTTTACTAGAATTGGAATTAAACAGTATCATTTCCTAAACAGAAATGAAAGTTAACATAATAATAAGTGTATTAGTATAGATGTAATAATGTCCTTGATGTTTCATATCATAATTTTATTTAAAATTTGAGTAAATTTTATAGCACAGTGTCATTTTTTGTCAGTAAATAATACCTCTAAATTTCTGAATATTTTTACTACCTTATACGTAATTGTTTTATTTTTTAGTTTGTCAGTTTTATATATTTACTTCAGTTTTGTGCACAGTAGTGTTTGTTTACAAGTTCTAAATTTAAAAAAATTTTAAAGGTTTGTGAAAAGTCAAAATTCTTAAAGTGTGGTCATTGGACCTCTGTGGATACTTAAAAATTTACAAGTGATTTTTTAAAATTAAAATTTGATAAATATTTTAAAAGTATAATAAAAATATTGTTGCATTTTTGTATGGGTTCATGGATTTGGAGTGATTAATGACAACACTTGATGAAATATCAAAACACAATTTATTTGCCAGTATTACTCAGGGTAGCTCCAATAACATGTTTACAGTCATCGAAAAACTACGACAAACATGCTGAAACAATCAACATAGCCTTCAGGCTTCAGGCGATGTGTTTCATTAGCAAATGAATTTGTGTGTGAAATGTGTTTCATTAGTAAGAAATTTACAAGAAAGAAATGTGTTTCATTAGCAAGAAATTTACAAAATCAGAATAGTAATTGTCATGTGATCATTCCATGGAACTCACTTTAAAGAAAAATATTTTCTTTGAATTTTTAATTTTGCATGTACAGTATACACATAGAATTTGCAGAGAAAACTACTGTTAATGTGCTTAATGTATTTAGCAAAAGGCATTTTCTAGCCTTGCATGCATAAAAAATAAGTTTGAGAGAATTGATTAAATGTTAAATAATGTTTATGAATGCAAACATTGAACTAGGTGAGAAATACTGCTTGCCTTGTGTTCAAGAGATAACAATACTCTTCCTATAAGATAGCAGTAGATATGTATTTGCTTCATTTCATTAAATGCATTGTAGTTATAGCAATAAAGTTATTAAGAATGGCATTTTTACAAAATTTGTAAATTGAAAATTATAATAATTAATATTATTAAAAATAATAACTTGTTTATGTGATACTATTTTCTTATACTAAGCAAAGGTAAAAAAGCAGTGATTAGATGACCAGCAAAATTACACATGATGTGAAAAGCATTCAAATTCATAAAATTCAAGAACTTCTAGTGAAGAGGGCATTGAAGAAACTTTTTTTATATTTTGTTGCTATTATTATTTTGCAAGACGAAGGAATGATTAACAATGTATTCTTGTTGGCTAATGTAAAATATACTTAGCAATTCACTAGCTATTTGTGTTGCTTCAAGAAACCAATTCTCAAGACTTGATAGATTTTTTTAACACTTAACGTTTGATGTACTGTTAAAAACTCCTTGGATGTTTGTAAGCATTTTGTTTTTGTGAATCATTAGTTAATCAATAATTAAGTTATAAAAAACCAGTAGTTAGTATTCTGTGTTAGATTACTCAATATGAAACAGACTGACTGTTATGGAAAATATAGTAAGGTTTTTCTCATGTGTCACATAAATAAGAGATTCTTTTTCCAGTAACTTTAACTAAGAAACAAAATTTTCACTGAAGACCCATAATCTTAATTAATTAAACAACTAATTCACTTATTACCACTCATCCTGCTTATTATCTTTGGTGGAGGGAGTGACCTGTATCAAGAAATCAGTGAATTGTTTCCAACCAAAGATCTTTGGAAAATCACGAACATCTGCAAACTTTTCAAAGCCAGTATGTTGATGTCTTACATTATATGAGTGAATATTTTTTTTTTTGCATTAGCATGTTATCTCTTGGTTTAGAGTTGCTATAGTTTTATATATTCCTCTTTGCATGGAAATTTCTACAATGGAATATATTATAATAATTATGCACATATTTATTGAAATTATAGTATTATTGGTTTTAAATAAATGATCCAAAATTCATTTAATTCTAACATAAACTAACTGTAAGGGCAAGAATCAGTATAGCAGTCAGTGTGCTATCATTTACATGGTTAAAGTATTTTTTGTGAAATGGTATTAAGTTGATAAGAAAACAGTAACTGCAGCACGATACTGGGCAAAGATATTTTTGCACATTGAACAGAAGGCATTAGTGGCACCTTTTCTTATGTCAAAGTTTAGGTAACAAATTATTTGAATTAGTTTTCTGACACATTCAACATTTCATTATGTCTAAAGGCAGGGGTGACTTACCTAGTTAGCCACTGAATCCAGTCCACTGTTGCATTATGATCATTGCCATTTCAGAGATGTGAGATGTAACAAATGATTAATAACCATAGTAATACAGAAGAAGTAAATAGGGAATTTGAGGCAATAGGTTCTTCTAAAGATATTCCTGAGGTGGAAGCAACCTCGTGGATTTGATAGCAACTGCAGAAGAACTGGACACTGTTTGTCACGTCAACATTGGAGAAGGAAGTTCCTATAAAGCTTCACATTTCCAGACAGAGTGTCCATATGGTATGCGTGGAAGTCATTAAAATTAATTCCTCATAGAAATCCTATTTAAATTTACTGTCATTATGAACATATTGCATCTAATTCTGAAATCATTATTCAGATATGGTAGATGGAATTGGACCTAAATGTAAGGTATGCTAAATGTAATTGAACCTTAAAAAAATGTATGTAATGAAACACTTAAAATATAGTTTGATTTCCTGTATTTCTATGCTGATTGTATTACTATGCAATCTTAATTCACTGAAATGCATTTTTTAAAAATATTTACTGACCTTTGGATGACTATTTAAGTGTAATAATAATTTGCTGTAATATTGTCTAGAATTTTTATTCCTAAATTTATTGAAGTTTTATTCCTAAATTAATAGTTAACATTGTAAATAAGTAATAGTAGAAAATTTTATAATAATAAAAACAAAATGATAGCATAACTTGTGAACCAATATAAATTGCCTTGTTTTTCTAGAAGGATAAACAATTTTGTATTTTATCATGATGAAATTTTGTTTAATGTTCATATATTTAATGTTTATTAAGTATAACTTCATTTATACAGTACAGCTATCAAGAAATAAGTTAATATAAATTCAAATTGTTTCTGATGAAAAGGCTGCTAGTAGAATTTATAAAAGGAGCATCTTCATGAAAGATGCATCATTTATCATTATTATTATTATTATGTATTATTATGTTTGCTTTATTTGCCTAAAATGCCATTTTTATTTATTTACTTATTCTATTTATTGAGCATGTTTCTAATGAATGACATTGATTTGAGTTAAACATTTTCTTGACATTGAAATATAATACATGGACAGTGTATTACATTTAAAAATCAAAATAAATTCATTGTGAATTAACTGACTGCAGTATATGATAAAAAAAATTGCATTTAAAATAGAACAAAAAAATCTGAAAGCTTTCAGATTTTACATTATGGCCAAAGGGGCGTTTTTTGGGTTACTTTTATTTATTAAATATCATGTTCTTCACACTTAAACCATAAAATTCAGTTCAACAGCAATATCGCAAAATTATTTTAAAATGAACATATCTTTAGAAATTCCGATACACAGTCTCGCACACTGGAGACAAATTCCCCCCCTCCCCATACAGTGTCACCATTGCTCGCTTTGAAATCATTGAGTTTGTTAATCAAAAATTCATTAAAGTTTTACAAAACATAAAATAGATAGTAAAACAAATTTCAAATTTGGGCTTCCAGATGCCCTTATTCAGATGGACACATACGTTATTAAAAATGTGATGGCTCTAGGTACCGTTGTTTTATCACAATGTGAGAAACATACTATATACATTTATGCAGATTCTTCATTATTTCATTTCTTTAAGTATAATACAGGGATCTAATATTTGGTGGCAACAATTTTAAAAGTGAACCGACATTTATAATGAACCAACGCAAAATACCAAAATGAAATTAATAGTCCATCAGGGCAAATTGCCCCTTTGTACTAACAAGCATTAGATGTTCAGAAAAAATTTTTTTAACTCTTATGTCTGAATGTCATTTGACCAACGAATAATAGTAACAAAATTCGCTCAGGAATTGCAATTTTCCTTTTATTGAAAGTGTCATTTGCAGTGAGAAATCGCATATTATTATTAGAGAAGTCTCCTACAGCCTTGTTACCATGAGAAAATATTTGCTGATATTGGTATGTTAGATCAATTGTCTTGGAATCACATTTTTAGTATTTTTTTACTGAAAATCATGGTAAGAATAATGAGTGGCTTTGACCAACATGCTATTTATATGATTGCCTCATAAAATGAAGAGTAAAGAACAGGACTGTCAGTTGAGTAGCGTTACTGCATTCTCAGATATTACTGATTTCAGGACAATGGGTAGCTGAGGGGATATTAGTTAGCTGCTCTTTCTACAATCATTAACACTGAAACTATTTAACTTTTACCTGTGCCTAGAATCATTTATATAGATAGATAATATGCTGAAATATGTGTAAAGGAAATGGAGTAGCCTTCATTTTTTATAAAATATATTTAGAACTGAAATATGTTGACTATTATTTATAACAAAAACAATTCAGAACTCTAATAATTTTATAATTTTTAATTGCTTTAAGGGATTGTTAAATGACATGTAGAGTTTAATTTGTAAGCTTATTAAACTTTCTATTCTTCATTAATGTAATTAGTATATTTATTAATTAATTCATATATTTATTTTAAAATGTTTTTGTTACTGAAAATGTACTGATCTTGAATATTGGAGAAAAGGCATCCTTAAAACATTTTATTAGAATTTCATTGTTGTACAAGCAAATTGAATGACCTTCAGCATATATTATTTCACTTAATTCCACAAGTCAATAATTTTTTTGTACTATATGAAAAGCTTATATTTATATTCTCGTAGTTATGCTCTGCATACTTCCTGGGTACTAAAAATGTCTGGGAAAAGGGATCCACAAGTATATCAGATTTTTTTGTAGGCAATTGAAATAGCTTTTGATATTATCAGATTTTTTTTGTCCTGCAGGCAATTGAAATAGTCTTTGATATATATTATACTTATCATCTATATGTTAAGTAGTTGGGACATTTATAGTTGAGTGTGTTTGCTTATGCCAAAAAGATTATTGGTCTCCAGCATTTTGAGAGAGACACATCAAGCTTTATAGTGATCTTTTCATTGTTATATGACTTTTGTAAATAAGTACAAGAACATTTTAAACAGATTCTACAAAATTTTCTGTTGAATGAAATTATTTTTCTTTAATAGGATTTTTCCTTCTTTCAATATGCTGTTGCTCAAAATTTGAATGTATGTATATAGCCACTGTATTATTTTTGTGTTTGTAATATTATTATTATTTTTGCTAATTGTTTTACTTCGTAATTAAATTATGTTCAGCTTTTTCATCACTTCATTTATATAAATTTATTTATTTTTTAGCCTAACCAATATTAATTTTTCAGCAAAAGTTTTCGAGATACAATGTTTTTCAGTTCCTTTGAAATGCTCCCCCCCCCCTTTTTTTTTTTTTTTATGATATTACGCTTTTGGAGCGAAAACGAAAGCAAATATTAGTCGCTTTATTACGCAAATTATTATTATTTTTTTTTTTTTTTTTTTTTTTGCAAATAGGAGAAAAAAGTAATTTAATTATATGTATATTTTTTATTTTAGCTCTTTGACACCAGTTGAAGATAATATGTCAAAGGGTGTGCAGAGAAAGTGGAATAGCCTGCAGTCTTCATGGAATTTATTTGGAGTTAAACCCATTGATTATACTTTGTATCAAAAACAGTCCTGAATTGTGACAGTTTTGTGATATTTTATTGTTTCAAATGTTTATTAAATGGCATCTATTACTTATTTAATTCGAAAAATTAGTTAGTTTTTGTACATTTACTTAAGGTAATTTATACATTTATATAAAGAAACATGTGACTGTATATATACAAATTGTATTAATTTTTTTATTTATATTATGTAGTAGGATATATGTAAATCATTCTTATAAACATTTATATGCTGAACCTGGTGAATTTGGGTTTTACTCAATGTGGGTAATAATTTAATGTAAGTAAGTGTAGAAAATGCTAACTAAAAAGAAATTTTTATGATATTTAGCATGATTATACATTTGTATTAGAATGTAAATAATATAATAATTCAACACTTTAAGCTTTCTAGTGTCCTAGATCAGATAGAATTTTATTATCTTAGCACAGTCATTTATTTAAAAATTATATTTAAATAATTTTTCTTATATATACAATTTATATATTTATTGCATAAAAACATGTTTTATATTTTATTAATGTTTTATTTATTTTAATCAATTTGTTATTGTGTGTTTAGACAGAATATGTTGTAAGTTAACAAATCACATTGAACTGTTCTGAGTTTGATCCCATGAACAGTTTTTTCATGTGTTCACTGCATTTTGAATCTCTATCTTCCTTTTTTTTTATTTTTTAAAGAACTTCATGACAATCACTGCATTTTGAATCTCTATCTTCCTTTTTTTTTATTTTTTAAAGAACTTCATGACAATCTCTGAATTGGTTGTTTAAGAGTTTGCCATTTAATCAGAATGAATGTGGCAATAATAATGGCAATTTTTGTTTATACACATGTATATGAAAGAATATGGAATGTTGAAGTCATGTTGATGGCAGTTGTTAATGATGAACTCTCTAATGTTTCTTTGTTTTCATTGACAAAGGTTTTGATGCATCACTGATAAAATGGCACAAAATATACGCCTGCTCTTGAATAAATTTTACATATTTAAGATGCTGCAGTAAGAAAAGTAGTGACACTAATCCAGCTAGTTGGAAAAAGCAAAGCGCAAGTGCAACATGTTCAAGATGAAATTTCTTTTCAGAGTGATTTAGTTTTAGTTTACATTTAATTCCTATTTGTTAATAAAATGTTTCAGTTCCCAATTAAAAACATTTGTGCCATTAGCAATATGGAAGAATCATATAAACGTAGATTAATTTTGAAATGACACAGTTTAAAGAGATTTATTCCAAGCAGTTACTATTTTTCATGAAAAACAACCGATCTGCCTATATTAAATTGATGAAAAGTATGCATAATAAAGTTGTATTGTGGTGGTAGCAACTTTTGTTTTGTTTTCATTTATATCTAAATAAGGATTTTTCAGCAGAATATCGGAATTGTTGGGGGGGAGAAAGGAGGGAATGTGGGTATGGTTAAACTTTACTTTTCCTTCTACATTAAAAAAGAAAGAAACTTTTAGATGTTAATTTGGAATTTAAATAGGATTAAAGTTTTGTCCCTTTCCTCCCCTCTATTTTAACTTCTACATTATTGCAGTTTTTGTGCTATGTGTTATATGAAACTTTTAAATAATAATACTTTTATTTTTACTAGTGAATATGTTTTACATTTTTTATTTATTTATTATCAAGCTTCTCCTTTTATTCCCCAACCTCAAAGTTTTAGCTTCCTTTTGTATGAGTGCAACACATGTTCCACTAACAGATTTTTTTGTTATTTTGTTTATTAACATCTGAGAAAATCAACAAATTTCAATATTAGAACTATAGACTGTGTTTCTACCAAGGGAAAAAATTCATCCTAGTGACAGATTGTTATTTCTTGCATTAAATTAATTCATTTTATTTCCTTCTTATCTTTAATATTAAAAAATATTTTTACTGTTTTTGAAAGTAGATATTGTTGTTGATGCTTCTTCTACATATAAATGTATTGTATCTATATAACACATTTTTTATTATGTAGTCTGTGATAAATGTAGCATTTGAAGACTGTTGTTTTTTCCATGTGTTGTATACTCTTAGTTTTTTAATCAACAAGAAGTGTATAATACATAGTGGTGGAAAAGCCTCATTGAAGAGTATGTTCTTGTAATTTAAAGAAAAAGGCATTTATTAAGCATCTTTATGCAAAATTTTTTGTAATTTGCTTTTGCTGTTTTTTTTTAATCTCTTGTTTCGTGTTATGTTAAATGTTATTTTATGCTGATGATATAAATATCCTTTACAAGAACACACATTCATTGAATTTGTGTTTCTGAGTTATTATGTTCTTCCATTGTGATATATGCAGGATTGATTTTTTATGTTTATTTGAATTGCACAATATTACAGATGTGTGCTTTATGAATAATTATAGAGCTACCCTCTTTTTTGAGGTGATGTTTTACGTGACTTATCTTACTAATAATAATATTGGATGGCTAATATGTATATTTATTTATATACTTTTATATCTGAAGAATAAAATTAGATCATTAAAAACATCATTTGTCTTTCAAAATCTATAATTTGTAATTTTTTTTTAATGAACAAAGTGAAATTTACTGAAATTTTTATTTATTTATTTTTGAATGTCAGTGTAAATATATCAAAATAATTTGCTAGTGATTAGATGTATTGCTTAATTTATTTATTTAAAGTAAACTAAGAGTTGAATTAAAGTAGATAAAGGGATTTATTACATTTATATTTACTTCTGCAGTGGCATGTAACAACATATCAAATAAGCAATAAAAATAACATTTATGATATATCTTTTAAAACTTTTATGTGGAGAATTATATTGAATACCTTATACAATATCTTCAGTTTTAGAAAACAAATAAAGAAGTGTTGGAATAGAAAGCGTGCACTTTTCTTTCATTCTTTTCTTCACCTTCCCCGTGCTTTTATGTGTAGCTAGGTATTAAGCTAAATTACCTTTTTATTGAATTATTAATTTCTTAACTAGGTAAAAATATTTTGATACACTGAAGAAATCTTAATGTATTTTAAGAGAAAATATAGCTGACTAAATAGTCTGTTATATGTTATTATTATTATTAAAAACTTTATTTAATGACACATACTACAAAAGTAATCTATTAATATTCAGATAGTTTGAATATAAAATAATATGGCTGAATTAGTGATGTTTACTTTCATAGCACTATTACTGTTAAATGTATTCAAAAATGAAGTATTAGTTTAACTAAAATTTTATGTATGTTTTCCTAATTTTAAAATTTTATTATTAATTTGTGTAATATAATTAAATAATGCTAAGTGAAAAAAACGGATAAAAGCATTTGAAAACTAAGAATTTTTAATTAGCAAGAGCACAAATTAGTTTACCAAAATTATTATTCTGTATATTTGGAGCTTGTTAAAATTTGTCTCTCTCTTGTCAGTGAAAAAATTCATTATGTTTAGGTTTAAATGAATTTTGATCATAAAGCTTTGAAAAAAAATTGTAATGATGATGAGTATGCGTTTTAATTCTGTGCACAAGTTTAATTTATTTTACTGTATTTTGGAATTGAAATATAAGATTCTTTTAGTCCTGAAATTTTTAATTAATTATTATTTTGTTAAAATGCCATATAATAAATTCACTGATACTGTATTTTGATAGTAATATATTTCATTATTATGAGTTTTCATTAACTCAAATCGTAAAATTTTTAAATGCTATATGTAATATACAACAGAAGTGTATCAGTAGGTGTCATAAATCATGGTTTTTCACTTTCTTCTGAGCTCCCCAGTCATTGAATGGATAATATTACTACACATTGTCGTTTGTTGCTTTAAAATAGGCACTTCAAGGCCGTTTCCAGCCCCTACCCATTTGCGATCGTAACTCCTGACGTCATCACCGCACAACATTTATTTCTCTCTCGTCATTTAGCACTGTAGTTTACGTCAGTCTTCATCCGCATGCTTTTCATGAAAGGAAACTCGCTAAACAAAAATTTACGCGTAATAATATTGTATTGATCGAATGTATTCAACTTTTGGTAATGAAGCACCACCTAAAGCAACAATTTCCATGTTGGGCGTTGGACTCCGGGTGATGAATTTTGTGAGAATCGACCAAGAACTGCTTTGAAGATGAAGACGTTGATGTTGCGCAATAAATGATCACTTTAGATTGCCATATAGAGGTGTCACATTTGATGAAATGGATGGATCTTTGAATATTTCAACGTTCTGAATACATACAGTTTTGAATGACCGTTTAAAAATGAAAAAGATATCCTTGTATTCCACAGTTTAACTCCAACTCAAATAGTAAGAAAAATCTCTAAAAATTCAACTGATGCCTCAAAATTGTCTTTGACATTAAAGCGAAACGCAAAATATTTATTTATCCTCATGAATGAGAACCAAAGCAACGGCTTAACTCTTCAGCTGCTTCAAAATGAACCAAATTTTTACAAAATTTATTCGATCACGAAATGCTTCAAAGAAAATAATAGCTGCGCATTTCGATAAATTCTGTCCCATAGTAATCGTTGCGTTGGACAATTCGAAGAACTGCGAATTCTAAATGATAATTTATTTGCCAGAAATAGTTGCTGAATTCAGATGCGAAACGTTGCATGATTCTACGACCATAAAAAATACAAACTACTACAATGCGTTTAAAATTTATTAATTGTTCAAAGCATAAAAAAAATGCATTTGATGAGTCATTATATTCCTGAATTAGTTTCTAATGAGTGTTCTCTTTTTCCGAACAAGTATAAATTGATGTCGTTACCAGTTGAACAGCACAGAGATTAGAGTGTAATTACCACCGGGTCTATGAGGTTTAAAGCCTCCAAATCCATCCATAATTCCTTGTTTTCCTTTCATAGAAATTTAAAATCAGGAAAGCAGGTGCTAGGGCCAGTAAGTGAGGTTGTTTCCCGTTGTCTTAATCGGGTCCTGACCTGCAGAAACAGCTGAAGTGTGTAATTTACATGTTTTTGCTGTACAAAAATTTATGAATGGCGTAACTTTTCAAAACTAATTTATTCGAATGAAATGTTATATTAGTGTTAAGGGAATGAAATGATGACAAAAGCAATGAAATGATGTATTCCTATACGAAAATATTTTATGTGTAAACGACGCTTAACGTGTTTACGTTTGTTCACGGTTCTTAGCATTAAACGCGAGAAAAAGTTCCTTCAAATTAACTGTAGAATTTAACTAATTTAATAGAAATATAAGTAGAAACATATAAACACTTTCTCTTTAAAGATTTTTTATTTTTAACTAACCAGTTATTTTATGTTCAGCGGCTTTCCTGTCCTTCTCGTTTTCCGTTTTACTGACAGAAAGCAAATTTTAGTTCGCGCGTATTCAAATGAGGTAGAAAGAGACCGTATTTAAAAGGTTTTTAGATTGTTGAATCAGAGCGTATTCCGCCTGCTGAAGTTCATATTACTAGTTGAATACCTTGGGTAGCAGTTTGCTTGCGGCGTTGCTGTATTTTCTGTCTATTAGGCTTGTCACGCCGGTATTAGGTTTGAACCAACTTGAGCGTTATTCATTCTGTGTAGCCTTTGGCTATTTATGACTCGGTTTAATTTAAATTTGAATTCATTACTTTTTTAAGTTACGCCATAAATGATGGCAGGTTTTGTAAGCACATGAAGTGCCTTCTCTTAAGTTATCTAAGTTTAATAAAAGGGTCTTTTACACTCTTTGTACGTCTTTGTCTGATAGCGATAAATCGCTTACGTTCAGATTGAGTATCAAGTTTAGTTTAATCTTCCGAAGAAAGATTACACTCTATAAGGTATTTCTGTCTCCTTCTTCACATGCCTTCGTGGTGTAGTGGTCAGCACGCTCGGCACGTATTCGAGAGGTCCGTGTTTCGAGTCCCGGCAAGGGCAGTGTTTATTTTTCATATCTCTTGCTTCCAAATAATGTAATGTCTCTACAGTGGCTCCCAAACTAAAACTGGTGAATGATGATTCTCCACCACTGGCGATTGGGTTCCCTAATCCCCAGTCGCCCTTTAAAAGGGGGGAGTATATAAGGTATTTCTGCCTCTTTCTTCGCATGATTTCGTTGTGTAGTGGTCAGCACGCTCGGCGCGTATTCGAGAGGTCCGTGGTTCGAGTTTCGGCGAGGGCATTGCTCATTTTTCATACTTCCTGCTTCCAAATAGCCTAATAACTTTACAACTTTTACGGCATTTTAACTGGAAAAAAAAAGTTGCTGTTAGTAGATTATCTTCAAGGACTATGCAAAAGTTCAATTATGGGCTGCGTCTAATGTTTCTGGAAATTATTTGATCGATGCTTTACCTCTCATAATATTCGGAGGACGTTCCTTATATCAGCATATATGATATTCACTGATTTCATCTTTTATCTTCTTCAGAAAGTTTATCACGTATATGCTTAGATTTCTCGCCCTCCAAATCAGGGCAGCAACTCAAAATCTCCAAACTAAAAGGTTGCTCTTTTTGATTAATTTTAAGTGGTTGGCTAAAATAAAAAAACAGAGCAGTTTGGTAACTTAATTCCTTAGTTGGTGACTTTTCTCTGCCATCTGGAAATTAGTAAAATTTATTTTGACCTTATGTGGCGAAATTACATCGATTAAAAAATTTCTTTTGTATTGATTTGGTGATATTAACCGAATTGTTGATCGGAATAAATCATGCATTTTCTATGTGTTCGTATACAAACTTGGGCAATTCGATAACAATATCCGAATGATAACACTAACCGCGATCACACTAAGCGGCGTCTACTGTATTTCTTAATGTTTTGTGTTAATTTTACAGTTGGACGGGTTGGCAGCATGAGAAAGTTTGGGATTTTTTCGTATGTAGAATGAATATGGACTAGTCTCTCTCTTTAGAAGATCCTCCACAGAGGGATTCCTAATAAAACAAACAGCTGTTACTGTTTTGTCACAATAAAATAACTTTTATCACAATAAAATAACCTTTGCTCTTTAATGAATTTCCGCTCTCATATGATTGCTGTAGAAGTTTTATTAAATAATTAAAAATAGAATGAATTTACCTGTGTTTTTCCCAAAATATTGGTGCTATGTAATATATAAACTGTTCGTATGTAAGGTGAATAATCTGCTGCGTTACTAGGTATCTAAGATAATTTCAATCTGCACCGGGGGAGGGGGGGAATGATGCGGTGAAAAGTTGTCAAGCTTTAACTACCGTAATTTTATTCAACATACTAAAATATTTTTATCTGTTAAAATATTTTTAAAAAATATTCGAAGCGAAACGAGAAAAAAATTTGGTGATTATCACATTGATTAGTGACGGAATGGCCATATTCTCCATGGGCTGAATATGCAATGTTTTTTCGTTTGCAGATGTGAATTCGAGATCTCAAAACGTTACGTTGCATCCGAATTATTTAAAAAATTATCGCATTCTTTCTCAGTATGGTACACATTATTCTAACTAAGCTTTTAAATTTCGCTTTAAAGACTTAGGATCTTATGTTAGAAAAGGAGGTGGGTGGTATATCCATCACTAAACATTGTTAGTCTCTGAGCAAATCTTTCAAATTGTCTTCCGCTACAGAAGGCTCTTAATTGGGAGGGAATTCACTCTAAAAAAGAAGTTTCTTCG
>KK121934.1:150316-181142 GCA_000611955.2 Stegodyphus mimosarum
TTTTTTGAAAAAAAAAACACAAGAAAAACACAATTGCCGAATTTCAAATCGTCTAAAACTCCAAGCCTTAAATAGCGCTTTGAACTGGTGCCACAGGCGCGCGTGATGTGCGTCTGCGATGAAATTCTAATCATTTGCATATCTCACCTCCGCTAATGCATGTTGTAAATTTCATGTTATTTGCATGCTTCCTTCAGGGTGTAGCATTTACGGTGGCCAACAGTGTATTTATTGAATGTATGGAGATATGAATGTCATTCACAAGATGTCAAACGTCTACGTTCTAGGCATACAAGTGAATTGTTTCTTTCTCCTGATATAAGTGTTAACAGGATTATAAAAAATTAATGGGGCTAATTTTTTTTAGATAGGTGAGAATTTCAGTGAAAACGTCTTCTAATATATCAACAAATGGAAAATAAAGTTAAAAAAAAGTAATGACTTCCTTTAAATGGGTTCTGATAAAGAAGACACGTGAATGAAAAGTAAAGCAGCTTAACTGAGAAACACATTACAGCCACCGAAACAGAAGAAACTCAAGGCTCACCAGCGGTCTACGAACACTGATTTCTGCCGGGGTTCGAATTCCAGCTAGCGAGATGGTTGTTGGGCGTTTTTGGGCTTTACCATGTGTAATGTAGATACGAAACAGTTTTCAAAGTCTTCCATTAAAACAAACCAAACCTTAAGAAACACGTGTATGCAATTAAAGGACCCTCATAAAATCCATTCAAGTCTACAAGGTTTGCTTTTGTGTGACTTCTAATGTAAATATTTATAAACTACATGTTTGTAGTTTCTGTCTTCTCTTCTAGTGATTGACGTCAGCACTCAGAAGAACTTAATATTGCTTGTCTGGTAACCTTGATAAAATCTATAATTGTGAAGCAGTTGGATGAGTGAAATATTCCAGTTTATGTCATAGATTAGTACAGAAGTTTTTTAAATTGTGCTAAAGATGCATGGACTTTTCTAAGGTTATAAAATTCATTCTTTTATCTTCCAAGAATTATTGAATCTGTCAAAAAAATATTTTCTGATACGAAAAATATACAGACAAAAGAGAAATCTAGGTGAAGCATTGAGACTATAAATGCTATACTAATTCTGAGAACGAATTTGAGTCATAGAACTGGACGAGTTTTAAGACAAGGTATTGAAACACCGAAATTTATTGTGCGAGATAACTTCAATCTGAGAAAGATTCTTGAAAATATTATCCTTCTCTATAAGGTGCACTTTTATATGGTTCTGTTACTGGAGAATTATAGTAATCTCAACACATTTATGGCATAAAACTTTTTCTGCCTTCTTTCTTTGCTACAGTTAGCTCAAGTCTCAGATCCGGATTAAGGCTTTTAGAGGCCGCAAACGCTCAACTGGAAATTTTTGTAGTGGAACCTTTCTTTGATGCACGTGCTTATTTCGTTCTTATCTCATCTGCGACACTTGCATTCCGATATCTCGTTTTATTCTGACGGAAATGTGGTTACACTCCCTTCCAAAAGTTAAGCATGGAGAGGAAAATGCTAATTTCCGGAAGCCAACCAGAATTGAAAAGGAGGCAACTCGCTGCAGAGGTAGATGGAAGTATGCAAATATATTAGGTAACAGCCAATCGCGCTTTCATGTCAAGAAATATGCAAAAAAGGCAATCTTAGAAGAAGCCAACTTTCTGAAGGGTTACAGAAGTTGATTGTAAGTGCTGAAATAAGGTGTTTAAAACTTTCGTACAATTTGTTTTCAAGACATACGTGTTTCTATGACTTCCAGAAGACGAATGGAAGATTCTGAGCGCTGGCGTGCTGTGGGGCGCATTGAAGCAGGAATTGAAGCAGGTCGATTACAGATGTTGCTCTTTTTTTCGGCGTTCATCATTCTGTAATTTCACGTTTATGGAAACAATTCCAAACCACACAGACAGTTGTCCGAAGGCCCGTAGCCGGTCGCCCAAGGGTTACAACTCCTGCGGAAGATCGATATATTGTTATTGTAGCCAAGCGGAATCGCAGAGCGACCTCCACACGTGGGACATCTATGGTTACAGCGTCCATTGGTAAGTCGATATCTGTAGTTACTGTAGGCCGAAGATTACGTATGAGTGGACTGTACGCCCGGGTACCTCGAGTTTGTGTTCCTCTATCCGTCCAGTCAAGAGGGGCACAATTACAGTGGCGCCGGGAACATGTTAATTGGAATGTGTCTGACTGGGACAATGTCATGTTTACTGATGAGTCAAGATTTGCTGTAGAGCCGGATGACAAGCCTATAAGGATATGGCGTGAACAACGAACACGCAATCAGTCCCTAAACATCACCGAACATCACGCATTCCGAGGCAGAAGCATTATGGTGTGGGCAGGGATTTATTAGGATATCGCATTAGGATATCGCACCGACTTGCACATCTTTAAACGGGGTTCTTTGACGGCTGTTCGGTATCGAGATGAAGTCCGAGAACCCATTGTGAGATTGTACGCTGCAGCAGTTGGCCCTAAGTTTTGTTTTAATGGACGATGAAGCACGTCCCCATAGAGCTGACATCGTCGGTGACTACCTGGAGAGTGAAGTGATTGCGCGTATGGCGTGGCCACCATATTCGCCCGACCTTAATCCCATTGAAAATCTTTGGGATGCTCTCCGCCGTGCTGTATCTTCACGTTTCCCACCTCCAGCCACTCTTATTGAGCTGGAAACTGCTCTACAAGAAGAATGGCGATTGCATAATTCTGCGGTGGTTGACCACCTAATTGAAAGCATGGTCACAAGCTGTAAACTTTGTATACAGATGAGGGGGATTACATACCCTATTAATGTCCTTTTTTTTCATTTTATGCTGTTTATTTTCACTTTATACATAATTCTGTTTAAGTCTCCAGTATGTTGTTGTCTGATAACTTACAAAAATTTAATATTGTTTTCATTTCTGTATATAATTATTGATTTTGTTTTATGCATAAATATATATGCTACTTTCCTGCCGAATTTTGTGTCAATCAAAGCAGTATTTTTTAATTTTTTTTTGCATTTTACATCTTCGTGCTTAACTTTTGGAAGTAAGTGTATTTTAAAAGTTAGGAATATGTGCGTGGGATTGTTGGGTATGTTAAAACAAAAGTCTGACGGATATTTCGCGTTAATGCTGAATCTCGTCTGCCAAAACTGCTGATGTAGCTTATGTTTTGGAACAGGTGGTCTAGAATAAGATAGAATATTCCGATGACTGGCCGGATTTGATTTCTTTGTAGTAAAGATGCATTTTAGAGTTTCATGTTTAAGATAATGGTAATTTCGTTAAATTAACTACGTTTTTTAGAATTTCTAAGAAGCTTATAAAAAACGTAGACATCGCGCATGCCGCTGGTATTATATAGTTTTTTAAAAAAATCTTAAGACCAGTGTCAAAGCTTTTTCTTGGTCCATTCTTTTTTCAATTTTTTTTTTTTATCCTATGATAGGCTAAAATTCCCTTTCTAAAATTATTTTTTCCTCCGCGCTTCAGAATAAAGCAGTCCAAATGCTATGTAAAATGTAAAGTAATTAATTTTAAATCACTTATGAGTTTAAGGTTTATTATGTTAAATAAGTATATGGTATTTACGTGTGTATTAACATATATGCATAATTAATAAATATAAGTAAGTTTATTCATGAATTATGGGAAAGCACATGAAGGTTTTCTACTTGAGATATACTGTTAAGTGAGATATACTTTCGTGGAAGATTTAATGTATGTATGCGTTCCTTCGTTTGTAACATAAAAACTGTATTTATTTTGTACATAGCGAAAACTACGAGAAAACGCTTCTGAGTGCCGTTCAATTTAAATGAGGCTTATATTAAACTTTTCTGTCCTTAATGGATTACTTCAAATGCACTATATCTAGTTTTTGCAATCAGCCTTTTATTACAGTTGGAGCTTGTTTTAAGTATCTGAAAACAGTAAAGCACATGAGGACTATCTTTAGGGTGCTGTCTCTGCAGATTAAATATACCATTCTGAAGTTAAGAAATTTCCCTTTAATCCAAGACGAGGGAATCCTCCGCCCCTCCCATCTCGGTTGAAAACTCTGTTTTGGAAAATAATAAAAAGTTCCCCCCTTCTTGAGTCAGAATTTTGCGTCACTTTCCTCTTAAAGAAAATATCTCAGAAGAGAAGCTAAGCTGTATCGTTTACTTGAAATAATCCGTTACAGTATACTTGTCTCTTATATATTAAGTTATTTTGTGAGTATTGACGGAATAACTGGATTGTTATTGAAAAAAAAAATGTATTTTAGCAAAAGTGCTATACTTAATACGCCCCAGGAATACTTTATTTTTAGTACATGAAAAGTATTTTTACACGCTCAAAACAGGTAAATGTTCCTATTTAAGAATGTCGAGTTTGATTTGACCTGGCATTTTATCATTGTTAATTCATTTTGCACCTTCGTGAGCTTAGTCGACATGGAGTGTTACGCAGAAAAATGGCAAGTTTTTAATATCAAAATTCATAACAAGAACGGCGAGTGTTTCCCACAGACTGTAAGAAAGCTTCTTGCAATCTCTGGAGGTGAAAATGTATCTAATGAAATAACAGTTCGCAGACTGATAAAGAAATCTACGGACCCAGGTTGGACAGCAGACACTAAATCACGACGCTGTCGATTCAGTCGAAAACATGGCTATTCTGCTTGACAGTGTTATTTCAAATCCCGAAAATTCTGAATTGAAAGTCTCACAAAGATTAACAACGAAAGTACTTAAAGAGGAAATTCAATGTGTCATTAGCCACCTCAGTAGGCAGGTATGTGAAAAAACGATTATGAATACCATCGGAAGAATGTGGTACTGTAGAACAAATTGTAAGGGATATATGGCAGAAACAACCTTTCATTCTGAAATCGGAACATTTACTCGTTGTAAGTAATAAAGATATTTTCCATTTTCTAAAAAATGAAGTATTTTATTGGGCATATTAAACCCAGCGCTTTTGTTGGGGCATCCTTTACAAGACGAAAATTGGGAAATGCCACAAATCGGAACGAGAATTTTCCAGCACTCGTCTTGCAAGATGAGTGTAATGCGCCTCTCCTGCTATATTTTTCAAAAATTAAATCATAATATGCTTTATTTTTACATACAGAAGTATAAAAAATGTATGGAAATATAACGTCAAGGTATATGGAAGTACTAAAGACGTTCTTGATCCTCCTTATGCTGTAATAAGCCACGTTTAAAACTGTTTGGAGTACTGATGTCTAGTGGAAATTTTATTCATTTATACAATCTTCTGGATATCCTACTTTAGAAGATCTTTACCTTGATGATTTTTAACTCATACATATATTTTATGGATGCATGCATATGAAATGCACTCATTAAACTGTTGACTGAAGAAGCGCAGCAGCAACGATTTAGTTTTGGTTCAGAAGCTTGGAGCTGAAAGTTATATTTAGAAGTATTTATTCCTAAATTTATACACGTGAGAATATTTGCTAAGGAAGTATGAATTTAAGTTTAAATGTTATGTGTATCTACTTATGAAAATCTAGCTTCAGGTGATTGCATTTTATCATCAAGGTAAAGATCTTGCTTTTTTTTAAAAAATGGTGCTACTTTGGTAGACGGTTGCACGGATTTTGGCGATTTTTTTTGGCGAGCGATACGTCTTATGGTAAACCCATTGCTGGATAAGCTATTTATGGTAACCGATACTTTATTGTCATTTTATTTAAAAAATAATGCGTTTTATTATGCATAAATTTCGTGTTTTAGATATTATTCGCTTAGATGGCTTCTAAATATTAAAAACCAATTTAATTTTGCGTTTTTATTTGAAATAAAAATTTTATTGTTTATGATATTTTATGTTGTGGACATGGAGGTTAGAATATTCTAACCTCCATGGTTGTGGATGATGTAATCAGTGACGTTACCTTACTTTAATTGGTTTTAATATCTATAAATTTAATCTAATGTTTTAAACATTATTTACGGCTGTTAAATATTAAAATACAATTTAATTTTGCATTTTGTATTTGATAAATGATTTTATTATGTGTGATTATTTAAATAATTTTAATTCTATGCATGACGTAATCAGCTCCCTGATTGGTCACAGAATATCTGTGCATTAAGTAATTGTTAAATTGTGTATTTCATAGTACTAAGAAAAATTGTTAAAAAATTGCGAGTGATAATATCAAAAATTGCTGAGATATTTATTGCCACATATGTTTTAAGTTAAATAATTATATCCTACAAAACTTATTTTAAAGTATTTGAATTTAGGTAATATTTTAATTCTTTTAAGCGTTGGTATAATGTTTTTAATTCGATATTCAATTTAAGTAATATTTTAATTCAATTAAACGTTGGCGCAATGTTTTCTGGTGTTCTTATTCTATTTCTATGCTATATAGAAGTAATAATTTAACCTTACTTTAGTATTTTATACTCGTAGTAAACGCATTTATTTACATTTGCCTGCCATCTAAAAAAACGGCGTTTTCAACAAAAAATTAATCCATTGTTTTTAACGATATTTATTTTTTTAAAGTTTCGAATACTTTAGTATGCGTGAAATACGTAAAAACAGCGTTTTTCAAGATGGCTGACGATTGTAAAAACCGCGCCAACAATTGCACCAACGTAAATCGCCGAAACTCCGTGCAACCGTCTACCAAAGTAGTACCAAAAAAAATATTAGTTTGATTTACAAAGAAAAATAAAATTTAGAAAAATTTTAGAAAAATAAGTGTTATTTTTAGGGGTCAAATTATATGCATTCTTGCTGTTTAAATTAAAATGTTTCTGAATGGAAAACTCTGTTAGCATCTCTTTGGCATTAAAGGTCATTCGTTTCAATTAATCGAACGGTCAAAACATTAAATTACTTGAGAAACTGAGTTGTGTAAATTGATGCTTCTGCAGCTCATGGGCTGTACGTTTTAAGGCTGCGAATTGTATTTAATATCTAGACTGAAATTCTCTTATTTAGTGTTTCGTTTTTCTTAGCAAGAAGAAAAGGAAAATTTTTCTGATTTCCATAAAATCCAGATTATTATGGCAAGATGTCTTGATAAAAACTTCTTTGAAACAACTACTCGGGTGCGCGTTTCACGAGTGCAGTAGTTAATAAAAATGGTCCAAAATTGGTGACACTTTAAACTGTGATGTATATTTTAAAATAACTGTAACTGCGTTCATGTGATATATATTTGATATAACTGTAACCGCGTTCATGCTCATGCGGTCTGTCTGTGATGCACGTGTTGCTGTGTTGGCTGAGTGTCATGTGAACCTTCTGAATAAATGTT
Organism: Stegodyphus mimosarum; assembly: GCA_000611955.2. Taxonomy (NCBI): domain Eukaryota; kingdom Metazoa; phylum Arthropoda; class Arachnida; order Araneae; family Eresidae; genus Stegodyphus; species Stegodyphus mimosarum. Next base: position 157,621 of record KK121934.1, read on the forward strand.
TAATTTTATTTAAGCCATACCCATTAGTTGAGTTTACTATGAAAGTACTGAAGTACTTAAGTAGATCAAATTAAGCAAGAAGTTACACGGTGTCAGAAATAAAATGGAATTCAGACTACCTGCTCCGCTGACATTCTCCATCGGAAATGTTAAAGAACAATGGAAAAAATGGAAGCAAGAGCTAAAAAACTATTTACTTGCAACGGAGAAGGAAGCCAAGCCAGATAAGACTAAAATTGCAATTCTTTTGAATTTACTCGGTACTGAAGGACTCGAAATTTATAACACGTTTCGATTTGAGCCACCTGAGAAAAAAGAAAAATACGAAGAGGTGTTGAAGTCTTTTGAAGATTATTGTTTGCCTCGGCAGAATGTCGTATATGAACGTTACAAATTTTTTTCGTGTATCCAGCAAGAAGGACAAGTAATTGAAATGTTAGGACACCCAGTTAAAGACTTTAACTTCAACTTGTGAGTTTGCTGAACAAGAAAAGGGATTAATTCGCGACCGTATTGTATTAGGCATTCGCGATAGGAGTCTGACCGAACGTTTGCTTCGAGAATCTAATCTGGGATTAGAAAAAGGTATAGAAATACACTGGTGTGCAAAACTTAAGCAACAGCAGGGTTTTTTACCATAACTCCACGAGAAATCAACTAAGAGACATGAAATGCAGAAATGAAGGAGAGTATTATGTACGTAAAGGATGACGAAAGCATCGGAGCTGAAAAAGGAATACAATGCACAATGCATACGGTATGGAATCAAGCAAAAACAAGCTTTATTGAACGCATAGTATCGTGACTCATGATTGTCTATCCAAGAGGAAGAACAACAAGCAGGTGTTCCTTAATATGGGATATGCTCTCCCCTCACTGCAATGGTTGCTTCGCACCGTCTCCGCATATTCAGAACCAGCTGGTGCGAGATTTCTTGCGGTAGGAGTGCCCATTCCTCAATCAGCGTCTGTTTGAGTTGTTGGATGTTCTCCGGAGGATGTAAGCGTGCTGCAATGCGTCTTCCCAAAGCATCCCACACATGTTCGATGGGATTTAAATCTGGGGAGTACGTTGGCCAATCCATTCGAGTGATATCTTCACTTTCCAGTAGCTCCTCAACAGCAAGAGTTCGACGTGGCCGTGCATTGTCATCCATAAAAATTAAGTCTGGGCCAATGGCACCTCGGAACAGACGCACATTGGGAAGGAGTACCTCCTCACAATAGCGATCCCCGGTTACAGACCCTCCGTCGAAAACGTGGAGCTCAGTTCACCCGTTCAGCATAATGCCTTCCCAAACAAGAACTCTAGGACCACCGTTACGGTGTCTTTCCTTGATGTTACTGACTGATCTCCAGACACCTCCTTTTCTGCAATTTCATGGCTATCTGCTAAATTTTTACATTGTTGCTTAAGTTTTGCACACCAGTGTAGTCCGTGCCGCTGAAACAATCAATGAACATCTACGGAACATGAAAGATGTTCCAGCGACTGTGAACAGCGGGAAGAAATATAGAAAACAGCAGCATCAATCAAAACAGTCAGTGCCCCCGAGTTATCATCCCAGCAGAAGCAATTAACACTAGAATATGACTGCAAGAAGTGCGGAAGAAAGCACAAATATCGGGACTGTCCAGCTTTGCGGAATGCAAAGTAAAGAACCACTTTGCCGCGATGTGTCCCAAGAACATTTATGAAGTTGGAATACCAAATAATGAACTTATGGTATACAATGAATATAGTGTATTTGTTGACTGTAATGATAGATACACCAGTAAACGTGCAAAGTGAATTTAAAATAAATGCGGAATCCTTCAATGAACTAAAATTCTATTGATGAAGTAAGTAAGGATATTCATAAGGTAAGTGAAACATGGGAGAAAAGTATTACAATGTATATAAATAATAGGTTTTTCAATGTTGATTTTAAGTTAGATACTGGTGCAGAAGTAAGTATTTTACATTTGTATGTTTTAAATAATGTTAAACTTAAGCCTACTTAATGAAACTGATTTGTTCTTAACTGCATATGGTAATTTTAAGTCAAAATCAGAAGGTGCTCTTATAATTAATTGTTCAACTGAAAGGCTTAAGAATGTACCTTTACAGTTTTATGTTGTTGATGTAAGATCTAAGCCACTATTAGGGTTTCAATTAGCTTTAATTCAGCTTGTTCTGAATTAAAGCTAATTGAAAGGACTGATTCCTTAAAGTGTAATATCGTTAGTAAAAATACTTTAATTGCTCAGTATGAAGATGTACACTCATGTCCATAAATTAAGGATAATGCAAAATCAGGCAAAGGAAGAGTTAGAAGCAAAACAAATTTGACTTATTTGAAAAGCTTATTTATTAAACAAAAGGTAAAGAGCAAAAAAAGATGCTATATGTCTGATATTATTAAAAAAAAATAGCGATTTCTTCCTCCTGGAGCAAATTACAAAAACACCTTTTTACAAAATACCAATATTACATGGTTGGTATGATTGTTAATTCATTGTATGTCTCCCAGACGATGCAATACAGTCCGTACAACGCCTAGGCATGCTGAGTATCAAATTATCGATCTGATCTTGGGGGATATTACACCTCTCGAAAGGCAATGCTCTCCGAAGTTCCGGTAGACATGTAGGAGGAGGTTGACGGGCTGCAACTCGTCGGCCAAGCATGTCCCACACGTGCTCTACTGCATTCAAGTCTGGTGAGAATGCTGGCCAGTCCATACGGGTGATATCCTCCTATTGAAGGCATTCGCTTACGATGTTTGCACGGTGAGGACGGGCGTTGTCATCCATAAACACAAATTGTGCGCCCATGGCGCCCCGAAACAAGCGTACATGTTGTTCCAGAATGACGTCCCGATAGATATGGCTTGTCATGGTTCCAATATGAACACGCAGGTCAGTTCTGGAACCCAGAATAATTCCACCCCAAACGAGCACTCCTGCACCACGTAACGGTGTCGTTCAATGATGTTTTCTTGGTGGTAACGGGTACCTGGAGCTCTCCATATGAAAGTCCGGCGAGAATCAGACTGGAAGCTAAACCTGGACTCGTCGGAAAACATCACACAAGCCCACTGTTGCGGTGTCCACAGTGCATGCTCTCTACTCCAGGCTAACCGCAGGCGACAGTGAGTTGCAGTAAGTGGAACGCATCTGACAAGTCTACGAGCATATAGACCAATCTGCCCTAAGCGTCTGTACACGGTTTGCCTTGAAATTGGCGTACCAGTGGCTGAAGGGAGCTGACGAGACAGGTCTGAGGCTGTGCTCCGCCTGTTTCTTTTGGCAGTAACTGCCAAATACCGGTCCTCATTCGGCGTTGTAACTCTGGGGCGACTTGTGCTGTAACGTCTACTCACATTACCATCATCTTGGAATCGTTGCCAAAGCCTGGAGATGACGCTCTGGGCAATTCCAAGTTCGTCTGATACTTCCAGTTGTGTACGCCCACATTCCAGACGGCCGATAATTCTACCACGTAAAAAATCCTCCAAATGCGTCCTTTGTGTCATAACTATTCGCTTATTGCACTGAAATGCTTATAAAGCGCCTGCGAACCGTTTTACTTCTTTGCCTGTATTCCTTACATATCAATCTCTTACATTCTCGTCATTGTGACGTACCATCGGGGCCATCTGGTTACTTCCTGAAATTTGCATATGATTCTTGAAGATGTGTGTAGTAATTTTACGGGTGATATATTTATTTTAGAGTTCGATTTCCGCGTGACTCCGAATTATCCTTAATTTATGGACATGAGTGTATTTAGAGGTACAGAGCAATTTCCTGATGAACCATATCATATAACCCTTAAAGATGATGCAATATCAATATTACACCCCCCCAAGACGTGTTCCTCAGGCTTTACAGCCTAAATTAAAAGATACTTTAGTTAAACTTAAAAGAGAATGGATAGTATCGAAAGTACACTCACTTCCAAAAGTTAAGCACGGAGAGGGAAATGCTAATTTCTGGAAACCAATCAGAATTGAAAAGGATGCAATTCGGTGCAGAGGTAGGTGGAAGTATGCAAATATGTTAGGTAACAGCCAATCGCGCTTTCATATCAAGAAATATGCAAAAAAAAAGGCAGTCTTATAAGAAGCCATTTTTATGAAGGGTTACAGAAGTTGATTGTAAGTGCTGATAGAAGGTTTTTAAAACTTTCGTACAATTTGTTTTCAGGACATACGTGTTTCTGTGACTTCCAGAAGGCGAATGGAAGATTCTGAGCGCTGGCGTGCTGTGTGGTGCATTGAAGCAGGACAGTCGATCACAGATGTTGCTCTTTTCTTCGGCGTTGATCATTCTGCAATTTCACGTTTATGGAAACAATTCCAAACCACACAGACAGTTGTCCGAAGGCCCGTAGCCGATCGCCCAAGGGTTACAACCCCCGCGGAAGATCGATATATTGCTGTTGTAGCCAAGCGGAATCGCAGAGCGACCTCCACATGTGTGACATTCATGGTTACAGCGTCCATTGGTAAGGCGATGTCTGCAGTTACTGTACGCCGAAGATTACATATGAGTGGACTGTACGCCTGGGTACCTCGAGTTTGTGTTCCTTTATCCGTATCTCTTTTGTTTTAATGGACAGTAACGCACGCCCTCATAGAGCTGACATCGTCGATAACTAGTTGGAGAGTGAAGGGATTTCGCGTATGGCGTAGCCATCATATTCGCCCGACATCAATCCCACTGAAAATCTTTGGGATGCTTTCGGCCGTGCTGTATCTTCACGTTTCCCACCTCCAGCCACTCTTATTGAGCTGGAAATTGCTCTACAAGAAGAATGGCGATTGCTTAATTCTGCGGTGGTTGACCACCTAATTGAAAGCATGGTCAGAAGGCGTAAACTTTGTGTACAGATGAGGGGGATCACACACTCTATTAACGTCCTATTTTTCATTTATGCTGTTTATTTTCACTTTTTACATAATTCTGTTTAAGTCTCCAGTATGTCATTATCTGATAACTTACAAAAATTTAATATTGTTTTCATTTCTGTATATAATTATCGATTTTGTTTTATGCATAAATATATATGCTACTTTCCTGCCGAATTGTGTGTCAATCAAAGCAGTATTTGTCGATTTTTTTGCATTTTACCTCTTTGTGCTTAACTTTTGGAAGTGAGTCTAAATAAATCAAATGATTGGGTTTAAAGTTTCGTTATAGTTGAAAAATCTAATGGGAATCTTATATTATGCTTAGATTCTTGAGATCTAAATAAAGCAATTAAAAGGAAACTCTATCAAATTCCTCTATCAAATTCCTTTTCCAAAACATATAATTAGTAGGTTACGAGGTAAAAAAGTATTTGCAATTTTAGATTTGAAAGATGAAGAGAGTAAGTGTAGTTTAGGAGAGTAAGTGTAGTTTAAGAAGATGTAAGTGTAGTTTCATCTAGCCGTACATGCAAGGCATGTACGGCTAGATGAAACTAGTTCTGAACTATGTATATTTAATACCTTTTATGGAAGATATAAATTTAATAAAATGCCATTTGGAATATCCTCCGCCCCAGAAATATTTCAGAAAAGAAATCAAAAATTATTTGGTGATACTGAGGGTGTGAAAATTTATTTTGATGATACCATAATTGCAGGATCTGATGAGGTTACTCATGATATAATTATCTCTAAAGTTCTTGAAAGAGTTAGGTCTCTTAATATAAAATTTAATCCTGATAAATTACAATATAGGGTACCAGAAGTCAAATATATAGGCCAAATTATTTCTGAGTCAGGAGTAAAAGCCGATCCTAGTCATATTAAAGCAATTACTTGATATGCCAACACCAAGATCAAAAACTGAAGTAAGGAGGTTGTTAGGAATGTTAAATTTTCTGTCAAAATTCGTACCTAATATATCTAAGGTTCTGCTCCTTTAAGAGAAATCATTCAAGAAAAGGTAGAATTTAATTGGAAAGGGACTCAAGAAGAGTTATTTAGCAACATCAAACAACTGCTAACTAAAGGTCCAATTTTAAAAGTTTTCAGTGGTAATGAGGATATAATTATACAGTGTGGTAGTTCGAAGAATGGCCTAGGATCGTGTCTAATTCAAAAGGGTAAGCCTGTATCATTTGTGTCTCGCAGCCTGAGTAACAGTGAAAAAACCTATGCACAGATCGAGAAACAGCTATTGGCCATAGTATTTTCTTTTGAAAAGTACCACAATTTTTTTATGGACCAAAAGTCACAGTACAAAGTGATCATAAGCCTTTAATGGCAATTGTGAAGAAACCATTGCATAAAATCTCTTCTAGAATGCAAAGGATGATCTTAAAACCACTAAAGTATGATTTTGAGATAAATTATGTTCCAGGAAATCAAACGTTTTTAGCTGACACTTTGTCACGTGCATATCCTGTGAATGAAACTGTTAGTGATGATCCTGAAATATTAAATGTTGTTCACATTATTTCAAAATATTTTCCTATGAGTGAAAGAAGAGTGGTGTAATTTAGGCAAGAAACTGAATCAGATCCAGATTTGTAAATAGTTACGAAATAAATTAAAGAGGGCTGGCCTAAATGTTACAAAAAAGTAGATAGTAGTGTAAAAACATACTTTAATGTTAAAAATGATTTTTATATTAATGACGGCTTGTTATTTATTAATGAAAAAATAGTTGCACCTGATAGTTGGAGGAAAGATATGTTGCAGTTAATTCATGAAGCGTATTTTGAAATTGAGAAATGCAAAAATAGGGCCCGTAAAATTTTTTACTGGCCAGGTATGGCAAATGACATTGAGCAGTTTGTTTCCAAATGCGAAATATGTGAAAAGTTCAGAAACGAAAATCGAAAAGAACCTCTAATGCAACAGGAAATTCCAAATAAAATATTACAAAAAATTGCCCTTGGCATCTTGCAATTTGGTAATCAAAATTACTTAATAGTTATCGATTATTACTCTAGATGGATTGATTCTAACATTAAAGATAAGACAGCAAATGAAATTATGATAAAGTTAAAATGCATCTTTTCCAGGTATGGTATTGTAAATGAAGTCGTTTGTGACAATAATCCCTGTAATAGCTACTTATTTAAGAAATTTGCTGAGGATTGGAATTTCGAACTTAAATTTAGTAGCCCCAGATATCCTCAAAGTAATGGACTGGCTGAGAAAGCTGTGGGAATAGTGAAAAATATCTTAAGAAAAGTGCAAGATGTAAGTGTAGGTTTAATGGAATATCGAAATACCCCAATTAGTGGAATAAATTTGTCTCCTGCACAACTTTTATTTAATAGAAGATTAAGGACAAAATTACCTATCAGTAATTAATAACTTGTTAAATACTAAAGTAAACAAACCTTATTCTAAATTTCGTGCACTTCAAGCTAGGCAAAAATGTTATTATGATAGAACCGAACAGAAACTGCCCGAGTTAAAACCTGGAGATAGTATAACCTTGTTCAACTTTAGAACTGGGCAACGGGATAAAAGTGAAATAATTTCAAAACATAAAGCTCCTAGATCCTATATTGTAAGAAATTCAAATGGGGAAATTTTACGAAGAAACAGACGCTATATAAAATTTTCAAAGTCACCTTAAAAATTTAATAATGATTATGATAATATATTAGTAGATGAAGAGAAAAATTCAGAGGGAAGCTCTGATAATCTTTCTATGCCTATTAATATAGGAAATCAACAAGATATTTTGCCCAAAGAAGTGGACAGTTGATTAGATAACCTTCAAGGTACAGAGTATTTGTCATGGAATAAAATAATGTAACATATTGTTATATCATTTTTATGTAACTTTGTTTATTGTATTGCATATTGTGAATGTACTTGTATTCATAATATTTGTCATTTTATTACTGTTTAAAAACTGTAGGAAGGGATGTGATATATATTTTAAAATAACTGTAACTGCGTTCTTGTGATATATATTTGATATAACTGTAACCGCGTTCATGCTCATGCGGTGTCTTTCTGTCTGTGATGCACGTGTTGCTGTGTTGGGTGAGTGTCACGTGAACCTTTTGAATAAACGTTTCATTTTATTTAAGCCATGCTCATTAGTTGAGTTTACCATGAAAGTACTGAAGTACTTTAGTAGAACAAATTAAGCAAGAATTTACACAAACCTTCAGCAAGACATGGGCCAGCCACATTCACAGTGGTTGATGCAAGCTGCCTCTTCTTGTTTGCAGTGTTAGGGACATCTATGACTGAAATTATCCGCAATTTCAATTGTTTGTGTGGGCCAGTAGCCCCGAGAATACAATTTGTTATACATATTTCTATATGGATATCTGCATCCGTAGATTCATTTAGGTGTCTTTTGTGTCCGTCGTCCATTGACTTTTGTAACTGCCATACAAAATGTATCTGAACATACATTTGTATCTTATCTATCATGTTTTACATGTGAACATGTAAGAACATGTGAAAGATGGTGTCAAAAACCAGTTGTGACTCCGTACAAGCAATTGTTTCGGAAATTCAATAAATGCCATCTGATCTGCAAGGGCTGATCTGTGGCAAGAAGTAGTGTATAGTAGAACGTTGCTACAGAGATGACTGAAATGCTGTAAGGCTTATTTAAGTCAATATGGTCGGCAGTCATCCCTTGCAGAGTTCAGTTCATCACTGTCAGTATGGTTGCAGTGGATACTGAACGACTCATGCAGGTTCGCATTATAAATCTCATTTTTATTGCACCGTTTGAGTGGACAAGCTTGTGTGTGACATTTACTCAATCACATCTTACTTGCAAGGTCGGATTAAGAGCTTTAAAGGCACTTTCAAAATTTTAGTGCGTCTTCCCTACTTTTACGCAAGTTTTTCCCCATGATTTCTTTCTCGGTCTTGATTTAGCTGCGTCCTACATTCCACAATAAAACCAGGAATGCGAAAATTTTGACCTTCCCCTTTCCTTGAATCCCTAACCATATTTTCGCAGTATCCCTTACTTGATATCCTAAGCACATGCTTATTTTCCATAGTAGGTAATCCAGCTCTTCTTATTTGAATTAAATCTACGCAAAAAAAAAAAAAAAAAAAGAGAAAAAAAAAAAAAAAAAAAAAGGAGATGTGTTGATCTCGTTTAAATTTTCAAGAGAACTTATCCATACTTGCGTAGACGTACATCGAAATGATGGCTCACATCTGTCTGAACATCATGGCTACCAAGTATACTTCTGTATGGTGATTATTCACTGGTAAAGATCGTATCTTTCAATAACAAGGCAGTGCTTCAAGATCCATTACGAAAGAAGTTAAAGGAATAGCTCCAAGATTATGACCAAAAATTCCCTACATTGCCACTGTCGCAGGTTAACAAGGTAAGATTCCAGTCGAACGTTTGTAATTTTGAGTTGAAGAAATGATTATGAGCAATACTGTAACAACGCTATTTACAGAAAGTGAAATTTTTCTTGTTGTATTCAAGGTACCAGATGTCATGAAACATTTATAAACATGGCACAGATCTGTTTAATTTGTTTTGAAAATCTTTTGTATCACTTTCATATATGAAAAATAATTTCTGATGCTGCCAACAAAAACAGAAAGTATGGAAGTGAATGCTTTAAAGCATCAAACAAATTATATTAAACGTGGAAATATCACAGTTGTTTTGTTGATACGATACTTTTCCTTAATTCTGCAGAATCATGATAGGCAACAATATTTTCGTACTTAAAGTAATTAGTTCTTAAATTGTATTATAAAATTGAAATAATATGACCAAATATTTATTTTATTTAATCGCAGTATAGTTACGAAACAATAATTTTTAAAGAATACCTCTAAAGTTATGACTAGTTTTGTGATTGCTGCAACTTCAACAATACAATATAAGAATCAGAAAATTTTTATTGCAAAAAACATGTTCATATAGTAAACCTCGTCACAATACGCATCAAGCAAATACTACATTCATAAACAATGTGAAGTTGAACTTTACGAAGTCATTATTAACAAACTGATTTCTTTCTCCAATAGTGCCACAGTACTCTATTTTTTACCTTCTCTAGCAATTATTTCAATCTGTATCTACAGTCACACCTCGCGTACTAGTAAAAAGTAGAGTTTCAAATAAGAAACTATTTATTTCATATTCTAAATCCATAATCTTTAGACGTTAAACTGTTTTTACATGTACGCTAAAGAACCATCTTGGTATCTGATTCTGAACATATATAAAGAAAAATGAAGTTGTAAAGTCATTAGATATTTTTTTTTTTAAAGCAGAAGAAGGAAAAACGAGTAACGTCTTCGCCGGGAATCGAACCAAGGACTTCTGGGTTACGCGTCGAGCGTGCTGACCACTACATCACGAAGGCACGCGAAGAAGGTAGGAGAAATACCTTATAAGGTAGGTTAACTAATTGCGTATTTTGATTACACATTTCAAATAACTGTATAGCCTGTTTCCCCCTTTCATTTACTTATATTATTTCTGCACATTATTTATATTATTTATTTAAGTATTATTTCCTGCCCATTTTAAAATTAAATACTTAGACGCGTATTATTAATGTCTGCTTACTTGAAATTTAGATAATTCTAAACGAAATGTTATTCTGAATATATAATAATCTTCTGAAATTTTAATATATTTTTTAATTAATTAAATAAGACTTTATTAGAAATCAGCTATCTATATATATAAAGAAGAAAGTCTGTCTGTTTATTCGCTAATAACTCAGTCACTACTATAGCTATCGTCACCAAACTTTCTACAATCCTTTTCTGGTTCCTGGAAAAGGTCAACGTTCACTTTAAATAATATATATATAAAAAAAAAACTCGGAAAAACGGTAATTTTTGCCATCATTTTTCCGAGTGGCAACAGACTCGCAAACTGGAACTGAAAATCTGCTTTATTTCAAAAGTTGTTACCACTGCTCGCTTTCAAATCCTAGAGTTTGTTAATAAAAAAATTTCCGAGTTTTACGATGAAATAAAAATATCATTGCCAAGCATTAACTACCTTATTCCCGATTCCAAATATTAAATACCTTATATATACCTACCTTATTCCCGATTCGTGGGAAGCCATTTCGACTATTCTCATTTTCGTACGATTTTAATCACCCGAAATATTAATTAAAAACTCTTTGAAAGCGCAAATTTTCTCACTCATTTTTCCGAGTGGCTACAGTCTCGCGCGTTGAAGACAAAAATTCTTTATTTCGAAAAGTGTTGCTATTGCTCGCTTTCAAATCGTAGAGTTTATTAATCAAAAATTTGGAAGTTTTACAAAATCTATACATATAAAGAAGAATGCCTGTTTGTACGTTTGTTCGCGTTTTTGATTTCTGATCAATTATGATCAATTTTTTCCCCATTTAATCGACTAAAATTGAATATAGGTGAAATATTGGATGGAACTTGAGCTTTTATGACCATTTCATTAGAAAGACGAAAACCATTAAAAACTGCGTGCTATTGCTGCTGATATAATGAGAGAGAATTAGCTTATTTTCCTATCGAAATTTTTTGTGTGGGTTCCATATCGCATCGGACTGAAAAATGTATGACTATGAATTGGATTTTTTGCATCATTATTAGAGAAGGATTACAGCAGTATCGTTCTCTCTGTTGTTAGATGCATTACTCTCAATCTAAATTAACTGGCATCGGGTACTTTCGCTAGTTGATTGAATAAAGTTAACGCACTATACAAAGGAATTACCTTGAGTTAACTATAGCAGATGTTAAATTCTTTCCTGAAATATTATTCCAAAACAGAACTAAATGCTGAAAAAGCAAACGATTATGATCGATGAATAAAATTGAAATGAAGAAAGTTGCAAACGATTATTCCTTTTTATGTGTTCGATGTTTTTGAAATGTTCTCCTTTTACATTAATAATACATTATTCCCAGACCACTGAAAAAGCAAATGATTTTTTATGCGTTTTTTAAATGTTCTTCTTTCGCATTAATATTAATTTTTCTTATATGTGTTCAGAATCAAAGTGTTTATTGAATTATCTTCCATTAAAAATCTGCCCGTGAAGTTCATTCAAAACATGCTAAGGATCAATGATTTCGGTAATAATATTGATTTATGAACTATAAATCTACGATATTTTGAAATAGTTTAATCTCTACTGTCAGCACAAATGGTAAGAAAATAAGCTGAAGTTGTTAATATGAATTTCCGTCGAACTTTAGAAGATCCTAGCAAAGTTTTCCCCCTTTTATTCTATAACTATGAATCATCTGCAGTACAAATATTTATAAACTGTAACTGCGACAAAACACCAAAGTTCCAAGGACATTCATTCATTTATGATTTTAATACATTATATTCTTAAATTATTAAACAACAAAGTGGTAATGCACATATCAAAAGATTGCATATGTATTCAAAAAGAATTCTTCTTCAAAATGTGCACTTAAAATGATTTTTATAGCCTTTATGGTCAAAAATTTCAAAAGATTAATCTTAAATATCAGTTCCGTGTAAAACAAAGTTACAAACGAAAGTTCTTTTCTTATTGAGGCTTAATAAGATTTAAGTGATCGACTTTGAAAGGAAGAATTCTTTTTCAAGCCATTATAATACTTATTACCATTATCACACAAATTTCAACTTCATCTTTAACAGCAATATTGATTAATATAACATAGACAACACTGTAAACACACATCACTAATATTTATATATGTATGTATTATATAAATAGTTGCATATATCACAGAATAACATAGTTATTTTAACATTAGAACTGACAGACACGAAATTGAAGGCTTTTGGTTTGTACACGTCGTTTCCACTTGATTGAGAAACGGAAGGGATTTACAAGAAGCAGTGCTGCCACATTATGTTTAACAATTATTATCTTTAAGTAAAATATTTTATTTTGATAGCAAAACAAGTGCACATCATTTTTTTCTTTACTGAAATAATAATGACATGAGAATAACTTAAACCATAACATTCTTGGCAATACATTTGCATAATTAGTATACAACAATTATATGGCTTGTATGTAAATACATATAAATTAATGTTATGAGTTTTCAAAAATAATTTCTGTCGTATTCTTCAGGATATATTGCGAAAGTGAAACAAATGCAATTTAGTACTTCTCAGAAGGATCACATTCTATTCTAAATCGTGCTTATTTAATCATATCTGTACCTAAATCACATGAGTGAGAGCAAAAACAGTTTAAACAAGAATATTCATAAAAAAGTAATCCTTCTTATTTCCTTGCTACAATCATAACTTCTTTTGAGTCCTCAAAATAAAGCACGGGAGCACATTTCTAATAAAAATAACAACAAATAAAGGAATAAAGTTGAAAAAATATTAATGCACAGCATTCATGAAAGGTAAATAATTAAATAAATCTGTTATGGCGAAAACACATTAATCCAGCATGTTCATGATTAAATTCTAAAATTTCCAATATTAATAGATGCAGTCTTCAAAAGCAGGTATAAAAATCAGTTATGTGTTATGCAAGAACGCGACTCCACGTTATTTGCTACTATTATCTGCCAATGATTACTTTATTTGAGAAATCCTTAAAGTACAGTGCCATGAGTTTACTTGTAAATTCCTTAGAGTCCACTTATATGCGTTTTTTAACCGCAGTTATTTAAAACAGCGGTATCTAATCCACGATTCGCCAGACCCATGCACCCTCACCACGTAAAGCCGAAAAATGAAAGAAAAGATGAGTAGATGTGTCACTGAATTAGATAATAAGATGTTGAACGACTTTAAGCTGTTATAACTGCTTACATAAATAAACTGAACTATAAGTCCGGAAAAAAATACTGGATGTTTAAAAAAATATTCAAAGTGAAGCTGTGGCTATCTTACATAAGAGTAGTTTCATTCACTCCAAAATTTTGTTCGAATAAGTTGTAGAGGTTATTAAGCTCCTCCCCCCTTTTACAGCGACAATTGGCAAAAATCAACTGTCATCAACTGTCCTGTTGACGGGATTCGAACTATGAATTTTCAAATAGTCAGCTGGATGTGTTAATAAACATTTAACCGCAAAGAACGACAGAATGTGATGATTGCTTACATTCTTCCCCTCTTAAGAGAGGTAAAAAAAGATCCAGTAGGCCATGAGACCCGGTAAGCCTAACGCAGTGATGACGAATTATTGTCCACCATATTGATTACAGGAGACACTGTAGATAACTATTAGGGCCCTTTTGAAGCGAGAAAAAATCAAGTAAGACCTCGCTGGAGTTTGAATCAGAAATCTTCTAATTGCTGGATAAATGTACTAACCAGTTATAGCATAAGAGCACGACATGCGAAACTGAATCACAAAATTATAAAAAAATCTGATATGGCCAGCACACGACATCTGGCCAATTCACGTTTTAAAGAGCAACGAGCTTTAAGTAAAGTATTTCTTCCGGTTGATAGTTTGTAAACAAAATCTAGTGTGTTGATTCACAAAATAGAAAGGTTTGTAATGTGAAATTTTCGGTCATAATTTATTACTTATTGTCTTCCTTTATTTTAAAGGAAGCTTAATTTATAATTTAGTTTAGAATTTATTACGGGTAAAAACTGATTATAAAAATGTACCAAAAAAAATAGAAACCCATATAGCGAAACCATATAAAAAATATCGTTTTCCTAAATTTATACCAATTTAGTCAAATGTTTGCCCCTTTATCTTTTTTATTAAAAGTTGCATTTTATTGGGAAGTTAAATAACATATAATTTAATTGCTTTTAATTAAAGAAAATGGAGTGTTTACAATATATTTGAAATAAATATTTTGAAACGAATACCATAATTTAAATTTCTGTTACGGTATTTCTATAGTAGCGACAAACCTAAATTCATTTTGATATGCACGTACTATATCCCCGCCATATTTAGGTATTAGTAAGCAATGCTCGTTCATCTGCAATAATAATATGTTATGGTTTTGTGTATGCCAACAGCACGTGGTGTGAAATGCTGGTTTTAAAATCAAATAAAGTTCTTGGATTGTCACGACTTACCAGATGTTTCAAATATCCCCAAAACCGAAAATCGCATGGATTGAGGTCTGGGAATCGGAATCATTACGAAACTGCCGGCTGTTTTGGTAAAACAGTTTTACTAATAAAGAGCAATTTCGTAAACTTATCGTCATTGTGAGCAAAAAGCGCATTGAAAACAAAGTCTCCGCGAATGTTTCTAGGTTTAATAACAGCTGCTACATGACATCGACAAAGATTTACATTTTTACTACAGGTTTTCAATGTAAAACGCCCTTTGGTGACTCTATTTGTAATTATTTGTTTTTCCTCTGAAAGACATTCACATCCCTTCATTAAGCCCAACACGAAATTTCACGATTTTCTGATCACTGGTTTCGGTTGTAGGCAGCTTTGAAAGAGAGTTCTTTAATTAGTGTATATAGGTAGGCAGGAGGTAAAAAATACGTTGAGTTGACATTCATTTTGTTGGAAAGCTTTGAAGAATTTTGAGTTTCCGGGCGGGGTGTGTATGTATTTTCACTATACTTGCTATTTCATTCTCAGATGAAATCAACCTTGCCTGCAAATTCACTTGCAAACTGTAAAAGCATGCCCTCAGAAAAAAAAAGTATTAAAAAATATTATTTATGCAGGTTTTCATAAGTTCTACATAATTAAGTGTCCATAGCTCTTATAGTCTTTTATGTTTCACTGTTTTATGAGTTCGGCTACAAATAGACGAAATACCATGAGAGATTTACAGCAAACTGCAGATTTAAACTTTTGTTTTTCATAAAAATTAATTATACGTACTTAATTATGTACTGCTATTCATGACAATAACTGTTATACATGTGATATCATGATCGGCATTTCTTTTTTTTTTTTTTTAATTCATTCATCTGTCAAAGTAATCTGAATATAATAAGTTACGTCAGCTCTCAAGAATTTAGTGACGCATATTCATGAGTATATTTCATCAGTATAAGAGTAAAAAAATGTACAATAAATAGCAAAACTACTATAAGAATCTTAAAAGAATATAAGCAAAGAATCATCGCTCGCTATGAACGAATATTTATATACTTTTACATTACGAGGCAGTCCAAAAGGGAAAATACGTCCTTTCTCGTTAACGTTTCCCAATCCAATAAACATAGGCAAACTACTTTAAGAACTCTATACATTTCTCCATAATTATAATCTATTAAATGCCCAACCAGAGAGAACATGGAACATTCGTGATATGCTCAGGCATTCCGTGACGAGCTCCATTACTTGTGACGTGAAGCACAAAGCGGTATGTGTAACGAATTATTGATCATTCGTTCAATAGCTGGTTCGAAAAAATAAGTATTTATTTTTTGCCATTGATCTTCTGAGTTGAAACTGTTTCACATAAATCGTTCTCATAAATGGCTTGATTTTATTTTGCTTTAAGTTACAGAAGCAAAATTACTTCTTTAAATGCATCTTTCGCCATGCTATTAGTGTTAGTTTTACAATGAGTATAATTTTAAATATTTGTTGAAATGCAAACTGTGGAAAAAATTTCTTGATATTCAAAACTGAATTATTTATCGAATTGTGTTACTATTTACTTCCTGTTTTTTATTTGAACTATAAGAATAACTTAAAATGATAATAATTCGTTACTAATTTTATTCTATAGTTCGACTGCCTGGCACGAAAAATGGCGTTTAGTTTTTTAAAATGGCCAATGCTATTAAGCACCCTAAATTGTTAATATCCCATATTTCAATTTACTGCCACAAATATTTGTAATTATTAGTGTTTAAACTTATTAGAGGTTATTCGAATTTCACGATATTAAATACTATTAAAATCTGTGCTCGCCTATTTATAGCCATACTTCTTTAAGAGAACTGGTCTACGAGTTTATAAGAAAATATCTTCCCAAAACATTGTGAATGCTTAAGAGGAAGAGTAAAATGTGTGACTCCCGGGGAAGGCATGACTGCTGCAATGTTGCATGCAGACATGCTTACGAAACACGGCAGTAGATTATGAAGTAAAACAAAAATTTATATGGCCGATATTTACATTTTTAAGCAAGCGGATAATATTCAGCAGAATAATGGTTAAATATTACACGTGTAAATCCGCGTGCACTTAAACATGTGGATGGTACTCACATGCGTTCGTTGGTTGTTGTCGAGTATATATCGGAAAATGTGCCAAAAATTCAAGCTGTTCTACCAAATGCTGAAATTGGAGATGCGGTGGATTAGAATGTGCCTAATCTTTCTGAAAGGAAAATAAATTTAAATTGGGTATTTTAGTACGACGCCCTAAAATTCGTTTTGATTTTTGCAACAGTATATTTAAACTAAAACCCAAACCAAATAAATTTATATAAATATGTTATAAATTTATGATAATATTATCAGTATATTATATATGTTATAAATTTATGCTAATACTGCCAAAGTAAGGAAATTTGTAATAAATTTATATTGTGATACATTAAGTTTTAATAGGTTATGAGTACTTACGCATTATTCCGTCGATCGTAAAAGTTGGCTACCATCGATCCGTGAAAGTTGGTGATATCTCGCCAAAGCTGACCCAATCGTTCCTGCCGAATTTTAAAGGAAGTGCCGTGTATTTAATAAGCAATCAGTATTCGATCCATTTCGTTCCTGCGTTTCATAAAAAGCCTTCTTCATTTTCTGTTATTTTCTGGGCCCTCCGAATTTACTGGAAACTCTATTTAGAATGCTATAAGCACAAACTTCCCGCAGGTAGTTTTTCCAATTACCGTTTGTCCGCCATACTCAAATGGCCGCATCGTGCCCATTAATACACTTTTTTTATCACAAAATTTTGAAAATGATCCACTGCTTGCTGTTTTATAGAAGGTAGTTCCCAAATTTTAATATATTTTTCTCAAAATGAAAGAGAAACATAGAAGTATTAACAGTTAATCCTTGTTCATTTAAACGAAAGGTAGCTTATCAAGAATCAGACGAGAGTGCAGGTGTTATGAGTGTTTTCTTACGTCACCTTGTCCATACACAAATCGCCATTTAAAGTATTCATCAGCAGAAAATAGTAGCTAATTTTTTTTTCACATGTAATTATTCATACTTTCCCTTTTGAAATTTTAGTTCCTTGATTTAATAAAATTTATTATTGAATATAAAAATTTAATCTAGATGAAAAATTTTAAATGCCTATGATCAACATTTGACTACAATGATCCACATTCTCTGTATCTCAAAATTACAACAGATATGGTTTAGAATTAATGTTAAGAAAATAGATAAAAATATACTCTCACTTTGGCACGTAAAGCATACATCGAACAGAAAAACAGCTTCGTTTGTTAAGTTTCTTTTGGGCTTTTCGTTGGCAACACTGCAAAAATAAACTCGTATAATATTACACACATAATAAATTTAATTCTGATAAGTTGGCACTGTAGACAGTCGAATGCTTCGATGTTCTTTTCTTAAAAATAATATTTCCTATTAGTTTTTACCTAAAGAACACATCAATGAGTAGATTACAGTTGTTGTTCTGACATTAAATATGCGCTGATCCACACTGAAAATATCTGTGAAAACATCTAATTTCAAGAACCTAAACGTTGGAAAATAATTTTGTGCATGCATGCAGATTAACTCTCCATTAGAAGCGCAGTTCATTCTTTGTTTTAAAAATATATGAGTTATTTCTATATCCACATATTATAGCCATAGGCATATAATGATTCAACTTTGTTTTTGGGCACTTGTATTTTTCAAATTTACTTGCATAAATCTTGACTAAATATTGGAATACAGATTTCAAAATTTTTTAATATATTACTTTTTCTTTATTTTAAGCCTTGCTTGTTGTAAAATAAATATCGTCAAAATATTTCTTGTAATAATTCAAGAAGTGTCAATCAATAACTCACATAATAATTCAGACACTCCAAATTTTTGTTGAGATGTTTTCATAGACAGTATTTCTTATTATAATTTTCGTTTTAAATGAAAATACATTGCAAGAATTATCCTCTGTATTTAGAAATGTTTACTTATTTAACAAAATGTATTAACAATTCCACAGTTGAAGTGAACATGGCATGATGTAACCAATTCTGCTGGAAATTTAGAAATTAATCTTTTTAAAGACCGTAAAAGTATCCGAAATACCCCCCTAAAAAAATCTTGATTTAAAGCGTTTGACTATCTTGGATTTAATGAAACGATGCAAATTGCTTAGAGCTGTTGGAAATGCATCGAAGTCTGGATTACCTTAGGAACAGCAGATTTATTCTAAGAAAAATCATACAAGATCCAAAAATTAGAACTGTACAACGTTCAACTTAAACGTTTAAGTTTTACGAAGGAAATGTTATTTACTCTAATTTTTTTCTTTTCTGCCTCTTTTTCACCATGATGTTTGTTCATTTCAGAATTTATGTAGGTTTGAGTGGCAAGCAGTTTCACCATAAAATTTAGAAATTTACGACTAGAATGTGAGAATTTAATCTGCATTTTACTGCCTTGCCGACTGAAGAAAACAAATTGTTGGCGATACGAATGCTGGTCTTTCAGGGAATACTTTAGATTGAGGTTAGATTCTATTTTGCCAAGTGTGTGTTTGGAATTTTGTTGCGGTTAAAGCAATCTTGTAGTCTGTAATCAAATTAGATTTAATTATTGGATTAATATTCTTTGTGAAAACTTTGGGTTTTAAACCAGGTTGGCTGATAAATTTGGGTTCGTATATTTCAACGTAAGCACTCACAATTGTTGAGATATAACAAATTTAAAGGGTTTTAGTTATATTTCTGTCTGTTTGATGGTTAGATATTATGGTTTGTGTGTGTGGGGGGGGGGGATAATTGAACCTACAGAACAGATGTAACAACGTATTGATACTGTATAGATATAGCTAAATTATTTAGAAACCACAACTGGTGCTACAAAATGTCGGAGTCTTTAAGACGTGAACAGAAAAGTGTTAAGTTCATAATTGCAGAATTTGTTCATAAAAAAAGAATGACTGTTTTTTTTTGTGTCTTGAAACACACCAAGCATTTTAATTGTTATTCTCACCAAAACAGAACTTTGCCAATTATCGATATTTATATTCAAGTTATAGTATTACCCTTATATGAGTTATTCTGTTACTTTCTATGCATTTTTAAAGTGTATCTCTACATATAATAAAACAAAGAGTCTGTGTGTGTGTGGGGGGGGGGTGTCTTTCGTTCGTGTTGCGAGTAAGCTAATAGACCCAGGGCCACGAAATTTGGTACATAGGTGTATCTACACAAGAGCCAGTGCACCTCGAAGCGATTTTTTCGAAATTCGAATTAGAATATTTTTTATTTTATGTTTTGTGACCAAATGGCGTCATTTTGAGACATAATGGGCTACAGGAAAGCGAGATTTCACTCTATACATTTCATTTTTACATCGTCGTGAAGCGTAGACACTTAGCTATTTTACGAACTTAAAATAAATTTCGTATTTCAATAAATCGATTAAATACGAATTTATTTAGGAAGGTGAGCTTAACACCTTTTCAGCGGAATTTTTTTAAAAAAAACTTATTTTAAAAAATGTGCTGTTTATTTTCCTTTGATTTTTGGACACGTTGAACTTTAATCCTTTCGACTCCTTTTAAAAAAAGAATTTTGGAAAAATAATAATATTTTGTATTTTTTTAAAATTTTTTAAATGAAGCTTCCGAATACACTTCTCACATCTCAGATATTTTAAAATGTAGTTTTGGCAACAATTTTCCTTTCTTATTGTTGTTGATAGATTTTTGATGAAATTGCATCATTTTGAATAGTTTCATTCTTTTAAAAATTTCGGATTGGCAACAATCTTTAATCGTATTTCTTATGTTACTGTTTTTAAGAGACTGAAAAGTTTAAGAAATTAAAAAGTTGTTTCTTTTTGCAACGGTAAATTGTTTAATTACTTTATTAGGATAATTAACATTTTACAAGGGATATTGTTTATTTCATTGTAATATTATGTTTTAATTATATATAATTTTAATTATAAAAAAGTTTTGCATGATATTTTTTAATCTGTTTAAGTTCTTAATCTGTTTATACCATTTGAGTTCTTAAGATTTTGCAAAGGGAAGTTGGTTAATTTATTTATTAGGATAAGTAATATTTGTATTAAGGGATACTGCATATTTCATTGTCATTTTTTATATGTATAATACATTTTTATTGATTTCTTTTTTGATAAAGTTGCTCTGCAGAGTAAAATTCTGCGCGAAATGTTTTGTTTTTTGAGTTTCTTTCATGTTATTTTTTGCTTATTTCACTGTTTGTAAGATATTGAAACGTTTTGCATGATTTTTTTGCATGAGCCAGTGCACCTCGAAGCGAGTTTTTCGAAATTCGAATTAGATTTTTTTTTTTTTTAATTTTGTGTTTTCTGACGAAATTGCGTCCTTTTAAGACATAATGGGCTATAGCAAAGCGAGATTTTACTCTATTGAACAGTTTAAGAAATTGAAAGATTGTTTCTTTTTGCAAAGGTAAATTGTTTAATTAATTTATAGATCTATATTTAAAAGGGCGAGTCTTTCTGTGTGTGTAGGTGTCTTTCGTTCGTACTGCGCGTAAGCTAATAGACCCAGGCCTATGAAATCTGGTACACAAGATGCATCTAGACAAGATGAAATAGTATCAAATTGATAATTTTCTCTCATTATATGAACAACAATGGCACACAGCCATTGTTGCTGATATCAGCACGGAAAAATGAGGGCGATAATTCTGTGCTGTTTTTAAATTTAATGTTTCTCTTAACTGGACGTTTGTCTAGAGAAGGCAGCAGGAAGTTGATTAATTTATTTATTAGGATGATTAATATTTGTATTAAGGGATATTGCTTATTTCATTGTATGCTTTTTATATGTAATGCATTTTTAACTGAATTTTTTTAACGTTGTTGTTTCTTTTTCGATAAAATTGTTCTGCAGAGTAAAATTCTGTGCAGTTTTCAAATTTAATGTTTGGTGTTCTCTTTAGGCATTTTTCCGGTACACTTAAAAGCCAGACGAAGGCTGGCCGCGCAGCGACTAGTTTTAAATAAATTATCATTAATATAGTTTCCTTTTCAAGGGAAAGAACTTGAATGTAGCATTAAATACGATAATTTTAAAATTTATAAAATTTGTTCTTACAAATTCTTAGAAATGTTTAGATTTTTCTGCCTTTTTGTGATTAATAAACAAAACTTCTAAGAAAGGCAAGCCATTTTCAGTGAGATTCAGCTTGTATAAAATGCCAAATAGAACAAACAAAATTGTTACCATGTAATACAGAAAATGTAATACAGAAATGCAACAAACAGTTTCAAATCAACATCAAACAGTAATAACATAAATAGTCTCCATCGTGAAACAGCCATAATAAGACAAGATCAAAGGATTAAAGAATAGCATAACATCGATTAACAAAAGTTACAATGGGTAAGAAATATCTTGTCTATATACACACGCTTATATACAACCCTTGAGTTGTTCCATTTGCAGAAAGGGATTTTTCTACATTATGTACAACAGAGTAATTTTTCAGTAACTTACGTCGAAACCGTAACTTTATAATGTAAATATGAAGTATATAACAGCACTAACCTTCTTGCTGCTATCGATTCCTGCACATGATGCGCTGAACCTACAGTAATGCATGAAACAGAAAACTTGCGAAGGATTTATTGTGAAGACATACTGATAGATTTTTGTGATTTAGCCTATTCCTTACGGAAGACTTTAAGAAGTCCTTAGCCTTAAGAAGACTACACAAAACTTTATTTGAGTAAAATGTTAAGTATAATATATTTATGACAAACTATTTCGGCACTATTCTGCTTATATTTAAAACACGTATTAAATTTCAGGGTTTATTTCAAATTCAAAGTATTTGTGGCTGTAACTGGCGGATTTTAAAAACATTATAACTGCGTACTGTTCTTATTTAACAAAAAACAAAAACAAAAACAAAACTGAAATGTTTCAGATTTTAAATTACGTCCAACGTGCTTTTTTTTTAACATTTTGTGTGTTACCTTTATTTATTAAATATCATGTTCTTCGCACCTAAACCACAAAATTCAGTTAAAGAATAATATCAAAATGATATTTAACTGAGCATATCTTTAGAATTTCCTATATACAGTCTCACGCGCTGGAGATAAAAATGTCTTTTCTGTACAACGTTGTCATGGCTCTGAAATCCTTGAGTTTTTTAATCAAAAATTCCTTAAAGTTTTACAAAATATGAAATCGATAACAAAACAAATTCCAAATTTCAAACTTGGGCTTCCAGATGTCCATATTCGCAACAGGATTACGTCATTCAAAATTCGATGGCTCTAGGTACCGTCGTTTTATCACAATGCGAGAAACATACATACATTTATGACCATTCTTCATTAATTTCTTTAAATATAATACAGGGCTGCAATATTTGGTGGCAACAGTTTGAAAAGTTAACCGACATTTAATGTTTGCGACGCAAAATCGCAAAACGAAAGCAATATTCCTTCAGGAACAAAGTCCCTTTGGACTAAAATAAAACTTCAATAATACATT
>KK121934.1:181187-194255 GCA_000611955.2 Stegodyphus mimosarum
TTGTTGTTGTTGCTATTCTGAACTACTAAAAATGATAATAACATTGACACCAGATGAGATTAAATATATCAAATATTACGCCAGGAGCTGACTGAATCCCTCTACAAAATTGCCTATGCCATATCAAAAAAGAATTGCCTATGCCATAATTGCTCACTCAACTGCTCCAGATATGCCTCAACATATGATTATCAATCTGTTTCTTTTAAATATCACATAACTTACCGCAGATTTAATCTGCCAAATTGCTATTCACCGGTAAGTAGTCATTACACAACTACCATATAACTATACTATAATCCATGTGACCAACGAGCCTATTAATCGTAAAATCTTTCCTATCTGCTTTATCTTTGGTGTTGCATTCATGTTATAAAATTATAAAATACCCCCCGGAAAAAAAAGTTGTTAAAAATCTTAAAATACCAAAACATTCTGTATTCTCCATAGCTCAGTGGTTAGCGCGTTAGACTTGCGACTGAAAGGTCCTGAGATCGAGTCTTGCTGTTTAATTTTTTCGAACTTATATAATATTTTTGTAAGTTTTTCTTTTTGTCTCTGTAATTTTTCTCAAGTCATGGTGACTTTCTTTTCATTTTTACTTAACGTCTTTCATGTATTTTTTCCTATTTCTGCTCCCTTTTATTAACTATGATGTAGAGGTAGAGGGTTCTTTACCCTAGGCACTCCGTAATAATTAATCCTTGGATCCTTGGATATCAAATATTAAGAAAAGAGTTTTTATTTGAAAACTTTCATATGTAGGTAAGAAAATAAAAATAAATTTACATTTCGATTTAAAACCACTATAAATTTATTGCGAAAAAAATGAAATTTCATCCTTTCGATGGCATCACAATTTAGATACTTGCTCAGTCCTTTACCATTCAGTATAATGAATTTTGAGTGCTTGAAGTTAATAGAAAATATGGAAAAAATAACTGTTTTTTCCTTCATATGAAATATTCCTAAAAGATTGAGTTTATTATTATTATTATTTTGCGATAGTTTTATAGATAATAGCCCTTAAAATTAATGTAAATGTAAAGCACATTTTTATGGGAAGGATTTAAATACTACTCATTTTCCGGTATTTCGCCTTCACGCATACAATGTCATGTGTTTTTAATATATCCTGTAACTTCAATGAAACTCATACAAAGCAGTATTTTCATCAAAAACTGTCTTAATATTTTAGACGACATATTCAAATTTCATTCGGTTCTAATTTCTAGTTACAACAGAAATTCATCGATTCATTTTAATTATCTTTTAACTTGCTAGATTGATATCACACATCATTTAATCCAGTGGTCTCACACAAAAGTTGCATGCCAACCATATGCATGATCTGAATGCAACAGACGGGTCAGAATAATTTTTAACAAAATTTAAAAACATGTTTAATGAAACAAAAGTGTTAACTAAATTTTCAGTTTCACTTACTGAAGCTTTATCAAAACACACATAAACAATAGTCATAATAACACAAAAGAAAAATTTCAAATTTATATTTATTTTTTTATTATTTAAACTTAATAATTTTTTATATTTATTAAGTTTAAAGGTTGGAACTTGCAAGTAATTTCTACTGCTTGTGCTTTAATTTAAACATATTGACAGCAAAATATTAAATTTTAGATCGATATTAATTTTAAGCAATTCCAATATGTTGAATTAGCCATTAAATAACTTACTTTTAACCTTAACTTTCAGAATACTGAAGCTCCACCAGTTGTCGGCTGGCAAACTAAATTTACTGATTGTACCAACGTGAGAAATTGTCCCAGCTTATCTTAGTCACGTGGCTCTGGCGTACAAGCATACACTGAGAAAGCTCCAACCTAATCATTCTATGTTTTTTCCTCAAATAGCAGTAACTCATAAGCTTAGTCCATATCTTTATGTCTCTAAAACAACAAGCAGCGTATTTGCAACAAATGCATACCGTACATTTTCGCGTATTTTTCCTCCTATTTCTTAGGTTCTGAAAAATAAAAAAATACTTGCATAATTCAACCCTTCCTCAAAATGCATTTAGAGAGAGAGCTCCCCTAAATTTTAAAATGAATTCCTCTTTGTAATGATACTTTTCTCCTAACTAACAAACTGCGATGGTCACGCCGAACCTTTTCCGTCTAACTGTTGAACTTTATGCCAGCCTAAGGCAAGAACCGACACATCTCAGCGAAGCAAACACGAATAGATATTCAGAGTACAAAAATTCAGAATTTCGCCGACTCGACTGCACATTCACTTTCTCTAATTACTTATGTATGATTTGAGGCCTAAGGAGTAGCAAAGACAACAGAAAGAACGTGCGAGATTCAAGTTACAGAGAAGTAGAAATGAAGATGTATTATTAGATATTATATAATTAATAATACTATATAATTTTATTGGAATGTTGGTTTCATTTAAAGGGATAATATTAAGTTACTTACCAGTAGTTTATCTACGACTAGTTTTATTTGTTATGTTCTTAATGTAACCTCGTATTTTGGATTTAAATTAAGCGCAATTTTTTCCTCTCGGTTTTTGGACGATAAACTTAGTGAAAGAAAAAGGGGGGATACGCGAGGAAAGGGGGGATACGCGAGGCATCTTTGCCACACTTAAGACCGTATAACAAAAATATTTTAACGCATCTGGTAAGTTAAAGTTCTAGCATTCATATGGGAGATATTAAGCTTGTTTCAAGTAGATATAATTGATTACTGTTACAAGAACATCCGATAATTTCTTGCGGTACTGAAAATTCCATTTAAAAAGTTACAGTTAAGATTTCTAGCAATGATATTTTAAAATCCTAACGAAGAAGGAAAATCTGTGTTGAGTGTAATAATTAATTTATCCTGATCGCGCTTAATGACGAGAAAATAATAATTTTAAAAAAGTTTATTTCAAAGTTCTTGGATTCAAGACAAAATGCATAGTTCGTAAGCAAGAATGTTTAAAATACGTAGTTGGCATAGGAGCAAGAAGGTTATATTATTTCTAATACTACTAATCAACACAAAAATCAACTTTTGCATAGAAGAAACAAAATTTATATACCTTTCCTAATTTATCACATACCAACTGATATGTCGAGTTTTTAATAACACTTAGCCCGATAATCAAGCATATTAATTAAAAAATTACCAAGTCATAACAAAACGGATGTTAAATATTTACACATTTGTTTTACCAAATACATTATTTTGTATTAATAATTAGCATAACAAGTTGACTCAGTTAAATTTATCGGTCTTTCAACAAAGCACCAGCATTAGAACAGAACTTTTAAACGTAGCAATCGTAACGACACCACATTTATATCGGCACAACTAGATTTATTTAAAGAATGCATTCAATACATCTTTTTACTACAGTTTACTTTCTTATAATTAATTCTTATAATTAATTTCTTATAATTAATAACCTATTCAAGGCAACTAAAATCAGAACGAAGAGTAAAATACATTTGTTAGTTTAAGCTCCTCGCAAAAATTTTTGCTCGAATGATGGATCGAAATATTAGAGCTTTTGCTCATAAACTCAAAGATTAACTTCATAAAAGCGCTATAATACACAAGTGTGCATTCGGCAGAAATCGAGTTTACAGTTTACTAGAAGTAAGGAAGTTGAAATAAGAATTATAATTTGCTTTTTTTAATATTATTTTAATTGCGGTTGACGCAAGGAGCTTCGAAATTGGTCAGATTTCTAAATAATATTTTATGCGTTTTTATTAGTCAATTGTTCTACAATATTTAAAAAATGCTTGACATGCGAAATTTTACAGTATTTTACTCTACAATTAATCTTAATTCTTTAAGTATTCAACATTCCAAACAATACTTTGTACTCTCGATCATCTGGGTGCGGATTATCCGTGCGTGGCTGTACCCACACATGCACACTCAACGCTATGCGCGAGAATGACTAAAAAACAAACACATCCTATTCCGAGCCTGCTTTAAAACCTTATGAATTGCATCTTTAGTTTTAATTTCAAAGGTTATCTCGTACAGCTGGAAGTTCTGGATTAAAAAAAAAAATTCTAGTAAAAGTGACCGGTATTGGATTCTATATAAGGAGTAGCTTGGTCGAAAATAAAGTCTATACCACTAGTTCGATCACGGAGAAAGATTTTTCCTAATACAGAAATCAGACATTGCCTCGACTGCTATGAAGCAGTCGGGACAATAACTAACCCTATGTGTAACGTGTTATGTCAGCCAATTTTCTTAGAAAGTCCTCTCCAAAGGCATCCCTCCGCTTAGGCAGAGAGCTCTTGAGTGTTTTACCATAATCAAATAAAGAAACCTAAGCCAATGTCCATCGGGAAAATATCGAAGAATGGTTCGATGGCGATTCTACTGAACCGGGCTTTCAATGCTCAAGTGATTGTAGATATCCTTTCAAATAACAGAACATGCAGAGAGTGATACTGAAAATGCAAGCGAAGAAGATACTGACAATCACATTTGTTCCGAGACAACATAGATTTCTGTTGCAACTCTTATAAAGTTACTATTATTTTGCACTAACCAGTTATTTATAATTTCAGCCTTTACTATAACTTCTTTCCATTTCCTCACCAGAAATATAAATGAGTTAGAGACTATTTAAGCTAAGATTTTGGAATATAAGACAGAGAGTGTTTCTGCCTCTCGAAGCCATGTTACTTTAGTTCTGCCATCACTGATAAGTTTTTAATTAATCGTCTTTGCGGTAGTTGTTGCCGATATTTGAATTGTTATTCCTGTTAGAGTTTTGAGCCAACTTCAGTTTAAATTGAACTCTCTAATCTTTAACGACTAGCTTACGTTTTAATTTGAATCTGATTGTTAGTTTAGTTGTATCGCCACAAGTGATAACTGATTTCTGTGAGCACGAGAAGTGCATTTATGTTTTCAGTTCTGTTGAATAAAAATGTTGTTTAAAATCTTTTCGAGTTTCTGTAGTTCGAAAAGATTTTAAACAACCTTTTTATTCAACAGTGTAACAGACCCAGCGATAATTCGCTTTATGTCTGTTAGGTGTTTGAAACTAGTTAGTTTATGCTTCCAAAGCGAGTCAAACTCTACCCTCTGTAGGACTTCGTCGACCAAACGGGTCGAAATTGTGCTTTGAAAAATACGCAGTGAAATTCAACAAATATTTAAACATTCTCAAAAACAAATAACTGATTTTTTTCTGATTTTTTTCAAAGAAAGAAACACATATAACATGCATGAAAATTGATAGATTGGATTATCCGTTTTTTTCAATTAACTTTGACCTGCTTCCCCGGTATTAACCCGAATAATCGAGAGTACACTGTATCTGTTTCGAGCATGTAGAATGAAAAGCAAAAATATGTTTAAAAATTCTTAGTAATTACTTCAAATATAAAATAGTTGGAAAACATGACGCGTTACGCTGCCGCATTTATTAGCATTTTTGAGAACTCGGATCCATTTCAAATGGAACAACTAAATAGCCATCGTAAGAACTTTACGGAACCTCAGTTCATAAAGTGAAGATATGGACGACAGAGAAAGGAGTTTGAAAAATGAAGGGAAAGAAGAACGAAGTTTTTCTTTTCATATTCTGTAAATGTTTTTCCTTTTGGTACGTAATATTTTGCATATTAGAGAATCCATTTTTTCTTAGAGGACTTAGCAGTGCTTGCGCCCCCTTTTGAAGAAATATTAACGATAATATCTGCGTCAGCCCAAGGTAAAATGATGCACATGAACACTCGTCCATTCCTCTGGTCCGTCGGGAAGATGCTAATAGGTGAGAATGGTTCATTTTCTTCAACATACCTCAAAATCTTGCGATAAGTGTGGGGGTATAGTTTCTCCAAATCAACTCCCCTGGTAGAAAGCTGCTCTATGACGATGCTAAGACCTTTTCTCCTGTCCTCTATGGTAGTCTGAGCCGGATCTCCTGTCTGAGGATCGGTCTTAGTGATGGTAAGGATAAGAGTTTGGACATCGTCCTCCGGTAAGGACGGGGAGAGGTGCATCTTTGCTCCTCGAACTACAACTTCTCTCTCAAGAGCGGCTGCAATTTCATTTGTGACAGTGATGGCTGCCAGAAGAATAAATTTGCGTTCAGGATTATATTTGTCGCAAAAATTTCTCACCTGACTGAAAACGTCAGAACCCATCTCTTGAGGCAAAAGATCGGATCTTGACACATATAAAGTCTGACCTTTAGCACTTTCCCAGCCGTGAACTAAATAATCTAGAGCGTCTTCTGGATTAAGAAAGAGTAATTTAACTGCTCCTCTTCCTCTAGAAAGGAGTCCTCTCTTTGCACATAGCGACAAATGTCTTCTGGAGACTGGATCGTCCCTGGCCTTCATGAGGACTTGCTTACAAAGATTGCTAATTCGCGTCTGAGGACAATGGTCCTTATGACGGGCCAGATGGAGCTTCCGGCACTGTCGACTACAGTAGTAAGTGTAGCAGTTTGGACATGTGCGAAACTTGGCCCGAGCCTCTTCCACTGGCAAGCTCTTGGTACATTTTGGTCGGTGGCACTTGAGGTGTCCCTCATTTGTGGTCACATTTCCAGTTCCTCCAGCGGCAGATTTCTTTTTCCTACTCGGGGTGGTCCCACTTGCCTCCTGGGTTGTTCCTTTATCCTCTGTCGTGGTGGTATTCACAGATGGTCCCCGTCCTGGATTGGAACCAAGATTAGTCAAGTAAAAGTTGCGAGTGGGTTCACTGATTACACGATTCACGGGTTCACCACAACAAGAACCTGGCTCGTATGAAGAACAGACCAACTCCCTGACCGGTGTGCTGGGTTCAGAGACACAGGTCATACGGGTGGGGCCATTACTAAAGGAATTATCAGTTGGGGGTGGTGCAAGGGCACGTGCACAAAACATGCAGGGCAAGTGAAGAAGAACAAGGCAGAGAGACTGTGGTCGCCGTAGCGTGCCCTCTGCTATTCCGCGACTATAGGAGCCTGGTTGTAAACCGGCGAAAAGATTCGCGCATACATCTTCCTGCGGTTGCTGAGACAAAGGGTCACTGCTGCAGCACGACGGCAGAGTAGACTGCCGCTGCAGAGGAGGACGTTGAGGTTGTTCCATCAGTGGGTGATGATGGCCGCGCAACGGTTGATGCAGCTGCACATGCTGGTCGGAGTGATACTGATGATGATCTTGTTTCTCGAAATCTTCTGATATTTTTGCATCATCTATGTTAGATAAAGAAGAAGAAAAGGAAAGGGAAAAGGGAAGAGAGTGCTAATTTAGAGGACGTGCAGGTGACGTGGTAGCACACACAGTACAGGAACATAACCTGAACTTGCCGAAATTAATTTTCAAATTTTCTATTCTGCAACTCTAAGAGCAAATGCAATTTCATTCCACCAATCATGCAAATCTTTGCAATTTTTTATCTTATGTATGCTTCATGCTAGTCTAAAGTAGCCATGCGATAGGGACTTATCGTAAAAAGGGGTTCCTTCATGCAAAATCATCCTAATGTAAAATGTAGAAACTTGAGTTTACCTTCTATGATGGAAGACAGTTCCTGCTCTTCACCTTCCGGGACTAGAACCTCCATACTTGTCGGAGACTGGACGTCATCTTCCAGAGGAGAGGTGGAGCTGCTGCGACAGAAGGAACCAAGGTTCACCTCTTCCAAAGGAGAAGAAAGGGAAGGTTTCTGAGTAGCAGTGGTAGAAGTACTTCTACTGGGAAATGATGGGAATTTAAGGCGGTCATCGAAGGTCTTACCCTGATCGTTTCCTGACTGGCTGACATCTTCTTTGCCTCGTTGATCATCGCCTGCGCATTGAGCCGATTTTGGTCGAACGGGTCTGCTAGTGCTGACAGTTTCTGGAATGTTAAGGAAAATACTGTTGCTTAATCCTTCATAAATTAAAATGCCTTTGTCACTAAGAAGCGAGAAACGTAACTAACGATTATTTTCCTCGCTTTCTTTAAAGCGAGATTCGTCCTGAGTTGAAGTGCTTGTTGGGAACGTTCGCATTCCTGGATATGACTGACGATGAGGCATGTGCATTCCTGGGCCACGTGATCTGCGGGGAGAAGTAGGGCTTGATGATCGGGAACTCGAAGGGGGTATGGCAAGAAGGGATTCCAACACCTATTAAAAATAATCCATAGTTATATAATATGTTTTTAACATAAAAGAAAATCATTCAATTAAATCAGCTCTCCCTTCGCAACAAGGCAAAAATACATTAAAACTCAAAATATCTGTATTAAAAATTACGAAGTAAATTTTAAAGTCTTATTTGTGTTTCCTCGAATAAATTCCAGAATGGGTTAAGCATGATTTAATTTGCAATAATAATAAAAAGAAGGCGTTATCTTTGTTGTTGCAAAGCTTAGTTTTGCTAGATTGGCAACAAATCCGCTATTCTGCTAAGTTTCAAATGTAAACAAATATGCCTGCTTTCGTAACCATAAGTAGGCTTACCCGCACTTAAACAACTTTTAAACACTTGAATGCTGTTGATAATTCAACAATTATTGCATGCAGATTTACTAAAGGCATAAAAACCTTAACCGAAAGGTAAGAACAACATAATTCAATCATTTTTAAAGCAAAAAATGAGAAATTTACCAACATATAAGAATAAAAAAATCTGAGCTCACTGTGCCGAGTAACAGAGTGGTTATATACACGTACTTTTGGTGCGGCCGATTGCAACTAAAAAGGGAGGTGCACATCTACAGGCTATAGCAGTCCTATATACAAAATTTCAACGTTCTTGAGGCTACAGAAGGCCTTTATGCTATCCTTGCGTACAGATGTCACTCAAAAACATCGTTAAATTGCATTCGATAGCTGTCAAAATGGATATTTTCGTATGATACCCGAAATTTTTCGCGATTATAATACTTCCTTTTTACTTCGTACAAGGAAGTAAAAATAGACATGTTGGTATGAAAATAATTGCAAACTCTTGCGTTTCTTACTATACCTTAACACTTGCTAGCGATTCGATTTTGATAAAGTTCGTACTCTTAGGAAAATATTATTAGAAAGTATGCTTATCACGAATTTTATATGCTCATCGGTCAAACGGGCTCTCCTATTATTATATTAAAAAAAATATTACCTTGAAAAAAAAGCTGTCCACATATTATTCCCAAACAAAGCTATTATTCTTAGTGTAAAAAATTATAACTGAGCTTACTTATTTTTTGACAAGTACGAATAAAAGTTAATATCTTTATCTTCAAATCTTTGAATAAGATTTATATCAGACGTAAATTAAGTAGCTCCATTCTGAGATTTTCCAGTGCGTTATTTATGTTCGCTTTAAGTGAGTCGCAATAAAAATATGTAAACTTGGACTTCAAATAACTAAAATCTTGAAATCTTACGTATTAGTGGGCCGCATAAAACCACTTTGAGGTCCACCAGTTTGAAACCACTGCCTTATAGTATTTCATTAAATGCTGCTGTATTTTTAGTAGATATTTTGCTATGAAAATAGGTGAAAATTGTCAATGCTTAAATTGTCAAAAATTTCTATATATTAAGATTAGAATGTTTTCTTGGACGAATCTGCATTAATATTTACTGCTATAATGTACACCTATGCTACTGATTGTGTGATTATTTTGTGCGACTATAAACAAATATTTTCGTTAAAATGCTTTATAAAAGTAAAATCGTATCATTGCATCAATTTTACTAGTTCAGAAATCTAACTGAACATTTACACTTAAAAAGAAATTTCCGTAATGTTTTTATTACTTTCAAAATATTTATGTAGTTGTAATACTGCTGTCTTTGTGCAAGAGGAACAGTCAGGGCCGCCAGAGCATGTGCAACCTGATTCACGGTGTTTCCACCAGGCGGCAAAAAGTCTAGCATCGGCCCTGGGAACAGTGAAACATCTCTTCGCATTTGGTAACATATCATCAATGAAGGGGACAATTCAAAATCTTACCTCTTCCATTGAAGCGGAAGACTTCTCTCCTCTGCTAGTTGTTGCCGAACTTGATTCCTGGTCTGTCCTCCAACTGCTAGAACCTCCAGATTTAGAATCCCTCCTGAAAAAGCCGCTTTCCTCAGAATGTGTCAAAGAGCTCTTTCTGGAAAATTCATCTCGATTTGTAGAGTGTGTTTCAATAACGTTTATAGAATGCCGTTGCTGCTGGGAATAGCAAGAAGTTTCGCTTTTCGAATCTTGATTGGAGCCTTTGGAACCACGTCGAGAGCTTGCAAAGAAGATTGGCCTGCCAGATCCGGTGGAGTCTTCCGAAACTGTAGGGGAAATATGTAAAACGCAGAGATTAATCAAATGTTTTCAGAAATATTAATTGTTATATTTATACAGTGTTCAATAAATGTAGCATCGTCGGTAATTTTGCAAAATCTATTCACATTGTCTCTCACTGCTTACAACATGGAAATCTACCTGTTCCGGTAAAACAATAATGACGGAAATAATCAGTTCAAGTGATGTGCGTAGGATCCATAAATTTGAAAGTAACAAGCAAATGATCTACCAGGTGTAAATCAAGATTTTTACAGGATTTACTACCCTACATATAAAAGTCAAGTGGTATTCAGGTGGAACACTCAACACTCTCTCATTCATCTATCCATGGGTGACTATTCCTTTGACGCTGGACTTTCTGAACGTATTGAATTATACGCATGTTTTAACTTAATAAATTATTTATTTTATGCGCAGAATCTAACCACAATTCAAAGTAATTATTAATTATAGCTTAATTAAATAAGGAACTGGTTTTTGATTAAACAGAGTAAGTAATTTAGAATTAAATAGAATGGAATCATTTTTGAAATAAACTAGATGCAAATGTGCAGAATATCACATACATAATTCAAGAACTTTGAGCATGTGTTTTACTCCTGTAGTTTGGGATCAGCTTAGATATGAGTTCAAAATGACTTATAGTAATGAAAAAATGTGATTTTATTATACTTTATTTATTTTTATGAATAAATATTATTTTATTTAGTATTACTTATATTATGAAAAAATTTTTATATTTTAAGTTCTTGCTGGAAGGAGTTCAGGTGATTGTCGTCGTCCTCCGTACCACCATAAACATCGTTATCATTCGCCTTATTATAGGTAATATTATCTGAAATTTCGTCCCCTACATTGCTTTGCAAAAGTGATACATCTTTTAGTTTTAAAATACCAGATAATGAAGTTCTTTTGTGTAGAGAAATCTTTCATTGTACAGCAGAAATGAATAAACATATTTTCTGCTTAAAATTGAGAGAAGAAAAGGTATTGTGACATCTGAGAACAGGTAAAGGTAGAAGCTAGGGCAAGCACTGTAGATGATTTTATTTAGTTCTCTGTAGCTCTCTGCAGTGCCATAGAGGATTGAGGTATTATTAAATTTTCGCCTCAGTTTGGAATTCCGGAGGGCTGTTCGAAGGTCTCTCACTCCTCTTTCTCTACCACCAAGTATCTCGGAAGGATTTCTGCTCGCAGCGTATTTTGTCTACTTCCCGCGCAGATACTATGCGTTTGCAAATAGACATGCCTTTTCCGAGATTTGAAACCGGGCCCTTCGGTACGGCAGCCAATGTCACTAACCATTGGCGGGGCGGCACAACTGAGCTCGTAAACTCGCCACCGTTATTACAAAAATACATAATGATGTATGTGCTCAAAATTTGCGAGAGAAATTATTGCCACGAAAAGAGCCTTTTCGTTTTACAGTGCCTTCACTTGTATTTCTTAATAGAAGATGAAGGTGAATGGGTACATACCTTTAGCTCTTATGTTAGGTCTAATTGAGTTAAGATGGTAAGTTATTCACACTTTTGGTGATAAGTACAACTGGATTTATAGGACGATTTTCAAATTCGGCTTAGGAACAGATTTTTATATTAAGCTGAATTTTTGTGGCAAAATCCCACCCTGGACTGAAACTGTATTCGAAGATATTTCATATTTTGATTTCTGTTAAAAAAAGATGCATAAACAAGGGAAATTTTTTTCTTTAATTAAATTATAATTACATAATAAATTTAATTATATTTATTAATTAATAATATTAGTAAGTTCATATTACGCCTCTAATTCACTCACCTCTTTAAATTTTAGTAAAGATACGCCGAAATAATCAATGGCGTAGCTAGAAATTTTGGGCCCTTAAATAAAAGTTTACATATATACGTTACACACACACACATAAACGATGTCGCCCCCGTTAATCTGTGAATATGAGAAATTATTGTAATTGTTTATGATCAAAAAGTATACTGTCTATCAAGAATGCTTGTAATGTGCCTGGAAATAAAAATGATAATTAGCTGAACTTGGATTGTGTCAACATCTTCTTCCATCTTTCCACTCGACTGTTGAAAGCTGATAAAACTGCGCATCAAATATCCTGATAAAACTGCGGTGTTAACTGCGCATCAAAATATCCATCGTCGGTCACGACGACAACTGCAAGGCTGATAAGTTCCTGTGCACTAAATATAAAGAATATGTAAAAGATTAAATTAGCAACGTAAATTTCCCTTCTCAATTCTAAAAATAGTAACCTCTCTCTCTGCACTGCGTCATTTCTAGAATTAATTCATGTCATATGACTCTTACATGATTCTAGTGATGTAAATGGAACTAAAACTCAGGCAGCCAATAATAGTTTTACAGATTAACTATCCAATCAAAATGCACTGAGAACCAAAACTAACTCAGTCTGAATTAAGATTTCATCCCGAACATAACGCACTTACTTTCAACGCTTTGGCCTAGCTGCACTGCTGTCTGTATGCTCCTTCTATCTTACTGAAAAGTAATCTAAAATGTAAGCTTTTTGGACTGTGGTCACAACATGTTTGCTGAAATAAAAAATGATGATTTAATCTACCTTCGCTTCCAATTTCCTGTTCATTATGGATCAACATTTCTACGCCATCAAAATTTCTGCAGCTCATTACTTCTGAATTTGTTTTTATCACACACACACACACACACACATATATATATATATATAAGAGAATTATTTAAGGATTGTAAGAACCATGATCCCCTACCTATTTTCATTTTTTGAATTTGCAAATTTTATTACATACATTTGGAACTTTC
>KK121934.1:198703-224601 GCA_000611955.2 Stegodyphus mimosarum
AAAATTTTTTCTAAACATTTTGCAGCCTCTCATTTTTTTGTATATTCCAGATTACGCGCAATTAAGTTACATATTATTAAGTATAAAAACAATTTCCAAATACTATGACGTCATCTGATGTTACTACTATTAGCCAATGCATTTTACTTTCCCTTTTTGCATTTCCATAGACAGTTTGATGCCACCCTGGTGATTGTGATAGCACCTTTTCCATCCGCAATTAGCAATCATATTTTTTTATAAGAGACATCCGGTTAGTATTAAACCCCATTAATCTGTCCCCACATAATCAAGAATTGACAGTATTTATGCCTGTAGTAGAACAATATTATACACTGGTGAAATAAATTAAGAGAATTTGCATAATTTATCGAATTGCATGAAAAGAACTGAACTGAAGCCACTGCTTCTAGATAAAAATGCAAGTCTTGTACGGCAAATACGTAAGCGTACACGTGTGTGTAGACGGAGCGAGTAGAAAAATAGGCTTTACAAGCGCGTGGAGGGGAAGACGAATTGCGTTCCCTAGAATACCTCGACAAATTTCTTGGTGTTATCTTGTAGCAATGGGTTAAATTCACATCGGAACAGTAAAAATGAGTAACCACCAACGTTTAGATGAAGGAATGAGGTGGCGAATTGCGGGGAGGCTAGAGGCAGGCTAGTCGCAAGTCCAGATATGCAGAGAGTTTTAATTTAACGCCCTGCGTCGTGTGTAACCTATGGAAACAGTTCCAGGATACTGGATCCATTGAGAGAAAGCCTGGGCAAGGTCGTCCAAGAGCCACGACTGCCAGAGAAGATCGCTATTTGTCCATTTTAGCTAAGCGTAACAGAGGGGCTACAGCTTGTCAGCTCTCTCGGGACCTGTATGCAGCCAAAGGAACCCGTGTAACAAGGGTGACTGTTTCCAAAAGACTGAAAAAGAGAGGGTAGTTTGCCAGAAGATCGGTTGTTTGCGTCCCGCTCACGTCTACGGACAGGAGAGTCCGATTAGCATGGTGCAGGCAGCATACTGATTGGAGTACGAAGCAATGGGCGGACGTTCTGGTCACCGACGAGTCCCGTTTCAGCCTAAACACCGATTCTCGCAGTATTTTCATATGGAGAGAGCCAAGGACCCGCTACCTACACTCCAATGTCCGCGAAATCAAGAATTATGGGGATGGCCGGTGTAATGGTCTGGGCAGGCATCATGTTGGATGGCCGGACACCTCTCCACGTCTTTGACAGAGGCGCTGTGACTGGTGTGAGGTATAGGAATGAGGTCTTGGAGCCCTATGTTCGCCTTTTCCGGGGTGCAGTGGGTCCCGAGTTCAACTTACAGGACGATAATGCGAGGCCACATAGAGTTCTTCTGGTCAACGAATTTCTCGAGAGTGGGGATATTCGCCGGATGGATGGTCAGCAGGTCTCAGCTTTATAAAGCATGTCTGGGACGCTCTGGGGAGGGCAATGGTAACTCGCAACTCTCCTCCAAGAACCATCCAGGAAATGAAAACAGTGTTCTGAATGAGTGGGACCAATTGCCACAGGCACTGATAAACTGCCTTATTTCCAGTATGACATCACGCTGCGAGGCCTGTATGGCTGTAACAGGGAACCATACCCTCTATTAACCCATTTCTTTTGTGTCTCCTGCAAACGCTGTTTCAGACCTTCAGACTTCCATGAGTGTTACACACAAACATGTGTGTCTATTATAACTGTTGAATGTTTATTTTGTTTGTATTATATCAACCTATGCTCACACCAAACTTTATTAAAATTTGCCCAGTAGTTCTGGAGATCGTAAATCAAATATGAAAATTCTCTTAATTTATTTCACCAGTGTAGTTTGTAACCCTTGTGTCGGGAGAGTTTAATAGGTACCGGCGCATTTTCTTTTAATTGCGTTTATGTTTCACTGTATCTTACATACTCTTTGTAGTCATACAAAAATTTCACCATTTTTAATTGTTCTTTGTAAATATTATTGTAACATGTAAAACAAAAGCCCTTCTAAATTTAATCTTTACGTTATTGTTTCAACTAATTCGACCAGAGAGAAAAAAACTGATTTATTGAAAATTTGATATATAAAGTTGTGCGAATTTTAAACTTTGGCATTCACTTTTAACACAGTTCAATGTATTGAAAATTCCGACTTGTCGAAATTAGAGCGCCAGAGATCTATCATATATGCACAAAGCAGGCAAAAGAGCGGGTGCAACTGGTGCGACAGCATCGGGCGGTAAATGTTTAGGCACCAATTGGCAGAATTTAGAAACTCCAAAGACTGCATCGGGCCGCAAAAACCTAAGCACTGCTTCTGTATCTACAGAGGGTGTTTGCATATTAGAACGATTTCAGAGCCTTTTAATTAATGTTTAAAACTTAAACAGCATTTTTTAAATGTTTGATCTGATAGCCTTTTTTTTCGGAACTATAAGTCTGCATCGTCATTTCCATGATAAAAAGACTTTCCATGAAATTTCCAAGGACTTTCATATTCATTCCTCCTTACTCCTTTCCAGAATCCATCAGTCGGGGTGGGTTTGCGCTAACTGTGTTTTCAAGAGACCAGCAGTACAATAATCTGTTAATAAAACGTCAAGAGACTTTGCAGGAATGACTGAAAAGGTATATATGTAATACCTGTATTAGTCTCCGCCATTTTTTTCAAGGAATGCAGTGGCACTTTTTGAAGTACGACTTATTCTTTTGTCTTGAAGTCTCCCTCTCTGAAAGTCATTGGCATAAAGAAATGGAATTTCTTCTCTAAACATCGTACGTAAAACTTTCTGTCATTAGTACATTGAATTGATTTTAACACATATTCTGACTCTTCTTATTTTTAATTTCCCATTGTGAGAAACATTGACGGAACCAGGTTTGTACAATTTTTTCTCTTCGTTTTCGATGATAAATAGACTTTTATTTTTTTTGTTGCTGTCGCAGTCATTTAAGGAAACTCATGCTTCATCAAGTATCGCAACGTATTTCCATTTTATCTCTTGCTAAACAATTTTCCTACGGTGTTCTACAAATTTTTCTGCGTGGAGTCCCATGCTTCATTCAGAAATGCTTGCAAAAGCTGGTGCACATTATGGCAAAGGCTGGTGCACATTATGTTGTTCAGCTTTTTACTTCCTTGTACGAAGTAAAAAGGAAGTATTGTGATCGAGAAAAATTTCGGGTCTGATATTTCAACGAAAATATCCATTTTGACCGCTATCGAATGTGCGGCGGACCACACAGAGATAAGTAAATTGTGTATGCAGTCCCTGCAATTCAGTTACGTGTGTCACACGACATGGTACGACGTGTCACACGACATATTTTTGACATCGCAGAGACATAACTTCACGACTAGTGTCAGGAGATTTCAACGTTCTGTACCATGTCTGTCGTCAAAGCCTCTCGATTTCAGGAGGCGTGACGAACCAATGATCTGATTTTTCCTCTGATATCATTCCAGATATAACGAATTAGAGGATGTAAAATGCTACTGTAAAATTAAGGAGGCGTGGCTAATTCAGTTTGAAGATTTTCGCCATCGGAGTAACATGAGAAGAACGTTTCAGAACTCTCGACTAGAGAGACCTTCGTTAGCAGACTCCTCACACTACGAGCACTATAATTCATTTAAATATCTATCTATGCTATCTATGAATTATATATATATATATATAGATATATGTGTGTGTGTGTGTAAAGAGCTTCTTATAATTGTATTAAATGTATTTTGAGTTTCAAATGCAGTAAGAATTACGTAACCTCTCAGCATTATCTAATCATTATAAGGAGTCAGATACGCTACCTGCGGCCACTCAACTCGAAGTAACCTGACTGTCACTCCCACAGCAGTGACCCAAAACATACCCCCAAATGCAATTTAACGATGTTTTTGCGTAATATGTAAACGTAAGGACAGAATAAAGGACTCTTTTTCCCCAAAAAAATTATAAAACTGATTTAAAATGGATTCTGAAGAGATTTTTTTCGTGGCATCTACGCGTACATACGTACGTATGTATGCATGTATCTCGCATAACTCAAACACAAGTTAGCCTTGGAACGTTGAAATTTTGTATATAGGACTGCTACAGCCTGTAGATGTGAACCTTTCTTTTTGGTTGCAATCGGCCGCTCCAAAAGTATATATATATATACCCACTCTGCTACTAGGCACAGAGAGCTCAGATTTTTTATTCTTATATGTTGATAAATTTCGCATTTTTTGCTTTAAAAATCATTGAATTATGTTGTTCTTATCCTGGGATTAAGATTTTATGCCTTTAGTTAATTTGCATGCAATAATTGTGGAATTATCAACAATTTAAAAGTTTTTTAAGTGCGGCTAAGCCTAATTTTGGGTTATGATATCGCCCATATTTGTTTACATTTGAAGCTTAGCAGAATAGTTTATTTGTTGCCAATCTAAAGAAACTAAGCTTCGCAACAGCAAAGTAACGTCCCCTTTTATTATTGCGAATTAAATTACGCTTGATTCATTCTGGAATTAATATTTAAGTTATTAGCTTGTTTTTGCCTACAAATTGTAACTTTAATTGTAAAAATTGTTTTTTAATTGTTTTAAGTGCACTTGGTGTTTTATATTTTTCTATATTTTTCAATTTTTAATGAAAATAATTTGAATTTTTATGAACCGCGAAGTGAGAACTGAATTAATTAGTAGCGCATGTGCATTAGGTAAGCGGCGCTGAATCATCTGTGTTTAGCCCCGAAATGTGGCTATGGTAAAATATAATGAACGTTAAAGAGTGCATTTAGTTTGTTGTGGTTTATGTGCTATCGACGAAGTGGATTTAATTCAAAATTCTTTAACTGTTCATTCAATATGTTTAAATACAACGCAGGAAAATTGCGTATAATTTAATATTATTATTTTAAGAGTATTGTTGCTGCAGTTGTATTTAAAGATTTTGATTTTCGTATCGGCGGTTTTTGTCTTTTTTAGAAGTATTAGAAAGTGTACATACTTTTTTGGGCATACGTTTGGAGTCTTCCTTCTATGTAGAAGTAGTAAGACTGACGATTTTTCTCTTTCCGATTAATAATTTTGCTTATTTTGCACTTCCAAATTTTAATATCATGTATTTTACAACGCTTTTGGATTATGGAATTATAACATTACTCTTCGCAAAAACTAAAATCATATTCTTCAGTCATAAATCATATCATAAACCGCAGCTAGTTTACATATAAAATTTTGAAAGAAGAATAAATTTAAATGTAGCAGATGATATTTCTCATTTTAAATAATAAACTGTTACCAGAAAATCTTTTAGAAAAACATTTGCTAAGTCCAAAGGGGCTTTGTCCCTGAAGGACTATAGTTTTCGTTTTGCGTTGAATCACTCTGAATGTCCGTTTCACTTTTCAGATTGTTGCCACGAAATAATGTCGTCCTGTATTATATTTAAAGAAATTAAATAATTAAGAATCTGCATAAATGTATGTATGTTTTTCGCATTGTGATAAAACAACTTTACCCAGAGCCATCAAATTTTGAATGGCGTAATTCTACTGCGAATATGGGCATCTGGAAGTCCACATTTGAAACTGGAATTTGTTTTATTATCAGTTTCATATTTTGTAAAACGTTAACGAATTTTTGAGTAACATACTAAAGGATTTCAAAGCGAGCAGTGGCAACGTTGTACAGAAAAAACATTTTTATCTTCAGCGCGTGAGATTGTGTATCGGAAATTCTAAAGATATACTGAATTTAAAATTATTTTGCGATATTTCTCTTGAATTGAATTTTATGGTTTAAGTGCGAAGAACATAATATTTAATAAATAAAGGTAACTCACAAAATGTTAAAAAAACGCGCGTTTGGACGTAATTTACATTCTGAAACCTTTCAGATTTTGTTGTTGTTTTTTAATTCTTTATCGAAATCGGTCTAAAAATGTGCAAACTACCCTCTGTAGACAGAAGCTTAGTGTGGCTAAAATAAAATAATTCTTCATAGAATAATACGCTCTGAATATGCGCTATCCATGAAACTATTTATGGGTATTTCTCTTTCTTGCTTCAAGTGATTTCATTTATATATTACTTTGAAATTCTTTATGTAATTGGTAATTGTTATAATAATAATAGTAATCTCAATTGCGTCTCATTTTCGTAATAATAATAGTAATCTAACTTTGGTATTAATGTAATAATAATAGTAATCTCATTTTGGTAAGTCAACAATAATACAATTATTCTTTTGAAATCAAACTTGAGATACGTGCATTCGTGAATCGAATATATGTCTGCTTGTGGATGCATTTATGTCTGTCCTTGCTGCAGCATAAATACAACAAATTCCATATTCTGGAAAACTAATTGAAACATAACTAACTATCCAGCAACACTTAAGTGATTTATAGAATTAGGGCCTGCAACCTTCATGCCACAGGGTTGAGAGGTATCGCCCCAAACTACGTTGTCCTACTTGCTTCAGAATCGATAAACTTCTGTATTCCCGCCTATCACTACTGTTCTCAAGCAAACAGGCTTCACGTAATATCTGTAAGGGGACGTCTTGGAACATGACGGGTGAGAGGGGGAAAAGAATGCCTGGCGCCGAGGCCCCCTTGCTCCGTCTCCAGGGGTGGGATCCGGTGTTCTATTCCCATAGATCGATGCTCCAGTATTAAAAAACTCATTCTCGAATTCTGATTTGGTGCTGAGACATCTTTGGCCACTTGTTCAAGGGCATATGCAGTGAAAGAAAATTAAGATGCCATATTTTGAAAGAGTTGAGCTTTGGCTTGTGATGCCATTTTAGATAGATTTCGGAATCTTCCAAAAGAGAGTGCTGGGGGTGTTATTAAATTAGAACGAAATGAATATATAAAACAATACATAATATTAATGTCTGACATGAATCTTGATAATTTGAAATGCAAAGCTTTTTCTAACTCAACCAGACGGCGCCATAATTGTAATTCCGGTGACCTATTTATAAAGAATTTATGCAAAATGTTCGCCCCAAGCTTTCAATATGTATGATTTTATGTTCACTAGAACAAACTAGAATGTCGAAACCCAAACAAATAAATATATCTGAAACATATATGTGTCTCGCATATGCATGTTTCATAACTAATCACGAAAAACGAAGTTTTACTTTTAATTTTCTTTCTTTAAATAGCTTTTACAGTGTTAAAGGAAGCAAAATGTTATTTTTCTTTTTCCTTTTCTTTCCTTCCTCCCCCCTTTTTTTGGGGGGGGGGAGTATACATATATGGCTGTGTAGAATCCAGCTATTCGATTGATCATTTTAGGTCTAATGCGTTAAGTTTATTGCATTACACGTTTATAAAATATGAAGTTCATTGATCTTTCGGGGCAAATTTTTTGGGAATTTATGAAACTTGGAGTTCAGTGTTCCTTAGGAACAAAATTTTTGTAAATTATCGCTTTCGAAACAAAAAAGGTCACCAACTTACCCATTACTCGTGATTTCTGAAACCGAAAATTCTGTGACGTGGATGAACTTTCACCAAGCAAAACAAATACCTGCTACTTAGTCTCAGGACCGTAAGTGAAGCCAAAGCTGAATAAACAAAATCAGTACCAAATGGATGTGACCAAAATAGTTTAAGTGCTTATTAGAGTTTTCTAAAAGTCTTAATTCGGCTTTGAGCAAAGCATCAAATTTCACCTACAGCTACTATCTGGAAAAGATTAGTTATAATTATCTTCCGTTTGTATCAAATAATGAAGCAGAAATTTGATCTTGTTTCACTATTGCAGTCATTGGATGATGACTACTACAAACATTCTTTTTATCAAAATATTCCACGATGGTTTTATTGAAAAATCTTTAATGATGCTAAGCTCATATGTATATGTTTATCATCATTTTTCCGAA
This sequence comes from Stegodyphus mimosarum, assembly GCA_000611955.2. Lineage (NCBI taxonomy): Eukaryota > Metazoa > Arthropoda > Arachnida > Araneae > Eresidae > Stegodyphus > Stegodyphus mimosarum. The sequence continues at coordinate 206,583 of KK121934.1, forward strand.
TTCACCTGTACTACCGAAAAACATCGGTTCGTGTTAATCCTTGAAATGCTGGTGAGCAGTACTTTACACAACATTTCCTGATGCTCTAATACTGTTATTCTCTTTTATAGCAAAACTTTTACATTCCAGCTATTCTTTGCCGAGCTTTTGGATCCATAACAGCAGATGTTCACCATATCAAAGCAAAGAATTAATTGCATAAAAATTGTTATCTGTAAGCAGACGGGCAATATTTCGGAAAAAGGATGTTAAAATGGCATTGTAATAAGAGCTATAAATTATCGTTTGGCAAGTTTAATCGTAAAATTTTGTAGATGCACTGTGGATCTTATATTATTTAAAATTATAAATTAAGTCTTTTCCTTCACGAAGCTTAGGAACAGTTATGTTGCATCTCAAAGTTTAATAGCAGTGCGTTAGAAAATAATGTTCTTGAAGCAGATTTAATCTTTTTGCATTTAACGAACAGAGGCACTTTTCTAAAGTTTAAAATATGTATCTAAGTTAAATGATGAAGCAACAGAAAGCTGCTATTTTAAAACAATTGGAAAATGACAGGGTTTTGTAGGCTTACTAATTTAATAGAATTTTCCTGTACCATTTCAGTTAAACTGATTTCTCTTAGTGAGGTTTTACTGTACGGTGTTTTATACGGTTATAGATTGTAAGAGAAGCACATGAACACTGTTTAACTGCAAAATAAACTCTCTTGGGTTTATTCTTTTTCAAAGGATTAGCCTTTCAAAAGAAATAACACGCCAAAAGGGCAATTAATGTAGGTTACATATTGTTAGTTAGGACAAAGACAGAAGCCAGAGTTAATATACGCTCAGCAAAATTTTTCACAATACTTAATTTTGTACAAAAAGCTGAATGTTTCCATAAACTTCCATCAAGTCATTTGACATGCATAAAATTTTTATAAATTCGCAGAAATCTCAGTTCTTCTTCCTTGACCGATCTTCCAGAAACAATTTTAAAATTGATCAAATGTACATAATTGCCATTAATTAATTAATTAACTTATTTCTTTACTTACTCGATAAGAACTTAGCTTATTTGATTTTAACTCGGAGAAGATTAAACTCACTTCATTTTAAAGAAATTTCAAGGCACTTAGTTCCCATAACTAGTGCTCAGTTTGCTTCATGTTAGAAAACATAAACGAGTAGTGCTATACGACCAAGGTTTTAACCGCGGTAAATGAAGTATTTAATACTTATATCTAAATTCGAATGAAGTTATTGATTATAATACACGACGGATGTTTCCAAAGTTCTAGAAATTTAGGTTTTTTTTTATTTCGTCAGTTTTCATCATTATTACACAATGCAGTTTTTTTAACATAATCCCCATTTAATTATATACACTTATTCCAACAGAAAATAGATTTTCTTTTTAGTCATCCTCAGTAAACATATTCGGTGTCTCCTCAATTCTTCTGTTTATGGCATGGTTAATTTCTCAAACCGAATACTTCGTAATTGTTTTTGAAATGTGGGAACAGATGTTAAAATACTCCTCGCAGACGTTAAACAATTTTTGAAAATTTCACATCCTCTTTCTACTAAAAGATAATAATTGCTCTCCGCATCTTCCATGGTTACAAAAATAGTGCTACCAAAATGCGCTTGCAACAATCAAACAACTGAATTTGACTAAACAGTATTACCCAGGATAGCTACATAAGCATGTCAAGACTTGTCACTGGCGGATAGCGTTGCTTGTAAGTTTTAGGAATGGAAATAGAGTTGAAATTCCTAGAACTTTGAAAATAGCCTGCATAGTTTTCAGTTTTTACGAGCCAATTCAGTTTTCTAGAAGGTTAAAGAAATTCTGCTTCGTAAACCAGACCACGTCAAAACTATGCTCGGAAAGTTTACAACTGATATCAGCGCCGATAAAACCGTCAGGGATTATGTGATAAAACTCAGACGTGGAGTGGAAGAGGATCTTTTCCTAGATCTTCTCTGCGTTAAACTGTTTACAAACTGTCAGAAAAAAAGAACTTCAAACGAAACTCCTCCTCCTCCCATTCACTAGAAAAGTTCGCTTTTTCCCCCGCTTGAAAGAATTCGGAAAAATGCTAGTCTCAAAGAAGGAATAGTTTGCATTATATCAAGAAATAAGTTAAAAATATACAAAGACGCGTAGGAGGTTCAATCTCGAAATTGATATTTTTGTCGTAAAGTTACGAAAAGACCTCTACGCAGGCAAGAAATTCTACTTTCTTTATGCAGCACCTGTAATTAGGAATGTTGTAAGGGGAGTAAAAAAATTGGATATGTTTGTAAATGGAATTAAAAAACCAGTTCCTGCTTTTAAGATGATCAGAAGCAAGAATTAAAATTAAAAAAAAGTGAGAGTCGAAAAGCTATCTGGAAACGAAAGTATTCATGATTCTGATAATTATGATGATGTTAATTCTATTAAGTCAGTATCACCTCGCGTAAATAATTCAATAGATCAAAACATTATGACGTCTACTATTATAACATTACATTTTTGCGACACCTTAGAGAGTGTTTTGGAATTTAATAGAACTAATACATATCCCGTCGAATTGTTCTTCATGATCTAGAAGAATCTTTGAAATTATTTCGGTTATCTGAATTACAAAAAGTTGTGTACATTAAAAAATTGTGTACTGGTTCCGATAAAACATTTATTCGGTCTTTGAAAGGTATTATGTTATGGAAAAAGTTAAAAAAAATCTTTTATCTGAATTTGGTTGTAAAATAAATCGTGCACAACTTCATAATTTGTTAAAATCTGATGAATCCCTTTCTGAGTATTTAATTGCAATGCGATAAATAGCCATTCGTGGTTCTGTTGACGATTCTCCCATCTTTCATTACGTAATTAATGGAATATTTGATCCAAGTAGCAACAAAATTAGTTGCACAGTTGTAAAACTATTTCTGAATTTAAACAGGTAAAAGTGCATGGGGCACCACAGACTTCAGAATCAAACAGGTATTGCTCGAATACATTATCCAGCTAGCGTATGAAAACCTGGAATTGACTGTATACTTAAGTAACACTGGAGTTATACATCGGAGTTCTGAATTTAAAGAAAAAAGAAAAATGAGAAAATTCGCGCTCCAACTGCAAAGCCTAATAATTATTCAAGTACGAACGCACAAAATAAAGCACGAGCTATATCTAGTAAGAGTAAAGAACCAAGATGTTACAGTTGTGGAAATGCAGATCATAAATCCAACTCATGTAACAATACGAGTAAAGGATTTAAATACTTTAAATGTAGCTTATTTGGACACAAGACCATGGATTATTCCAAATCGTCTCCTAAAAATAATCAAGGTGCCAAAACTGTAACTCCAGTTCCTCAGACTTGTCAGAAAGAAGTGCATAAAGCTGTTAATTTAGGTAATTTTTCAAATCGACGCTTTAATAGATACTGGTAGTCAAGTAAAGTTAATCTGAGAAGAAATACATAAGAAGATATGTGCCTCTGAACTTAAACCGGCAAATCTACAATTAACGGGATTTGGCATTGGGAAAATTAAGGAAAATTAAGCCTATATGGAGAATTGAAAGTGAATCCGAAATTGATAATTCTTCATTCAGATCAAATATTTGTGTTATTGCAGAAAACGAAATTTTTTAAAAGGCTCCGATAACGCAATCGAACATAGAGCTGGTACCCGTAGACAACATGTTTTGAGGTAACATTTACAAATTTTGTTTGGTTATATCCGACTAAAACCACCTCTCATAAAGAAGTAATAGCTAAATTTGAAATTCAGAAATCATTGTTTGGAAACTCTTGCAATATAGTGGTAGACAGAGGAACTGCACTTATTTTTCAGGAATCTGTTGAGTATTGTACTAAAGAAAATATTCGTTTATACTTAATCACAACAGGATTACCAAGAGCTAACGGACAAGAAGAACACTGAAATTCCGTTACCATATCAGTCATTTCTAAATTGTCCATAGAAACTGAAACCCAGAATGACGTCATCGAATTTAGATACAATTTACGTAAAGAGGCGGAAAAGCAGATTCAGATGATCCAAGAAAAAAAATTGAAAGACTTACAAAACGTGTCAAAAGTTCCCCCGTACATACAAAATCTATAATATGGTAGCTATCAAACACACCCATTTAGGGCCAGGTATGGAAAGAAGAATAACTAAAATAAAGAAGACTAAGCTAAAATCCATGTTTTTAGGTATATACAAAATCATCAGAGTGAAACTAATGATACGTACGACGTGGAGAAAATTGGATTTAGGACCCTTAAAGACTAACGCCTGTCTCTAATACCTGAAACCATGATCAAACGATCTTTTATAGTACAACAACCATTTTGATGACTACTGATTTAGACTTTCTTAACTTGAGAGATTCCTGCCGATTTGACTAAAAGATTTTAAGACGCATTTAGAAGCCGTATCCAGACGATGTTAAGAAGACGCATGTACGAAGACGAATTCAAACGGATTTATCCAGGCGACATTGAAGAAGAGATTCCACGACGATGACGTTCATTTTTCGCTTTTCTTTTTTATTTTACAGATCCCCAGACGATGATGACCACTTTTCCAGCGTACGAGGACGCATGCCATCAGGACGGTTGAGCATCGATGAGATGTCAATCTTCACGACCAACAGAAGGGGCTGCAAGCGGTTCAACGGAACTGTTTTGTGAAAAGAACGCTGAAGAGGCCGCCATTAATATGAAAGACGCGTATAAGACGTCGTTAAAAGACATGAACTTCTCTACATCTGTAAATAATTTTCAACTACAATATCTCCATCTACGTATGTAATCATTTCCTTGATAATCTTCATTGAATGTACTAGTTAACAGTGACTTTGGTGCGTGATGTATTTCTTCACTCAGACACCGCAAAGAGTTATGCTAACTTCTATGAAGTTAAGAAAACAATAGCTAATAACTCGTGTTTAAAAACTGCGGTTGCCAAGTTTTGAGACAGAAGATTTTTAATTTTTGTTTGTATGCAAGTACATTATACTACATATATAGGTACTGTTGATAATTTTATTTTCTATTTATTTTAGTTTTTAATAAAATATTTATTTAATATAATTTATATTTTTATTAATTATTTAATATTATTTTTTAAATATTTGTATAATTGTTTATAAATGACGTTTCGAACATCTCGTATTTTTAACAGTAAATTAAAAGCAACAGCTAATAGCTCTTATGTTTAAAAACTACAGTTGCCCATATCTTGAGAGAGAAGATTTTGAATGTTTATATACATGCCGATGCGTTATCCTACTCATACAGATACTATTGATAGTTTTATATTTCATTTATTTTGATTTTTAATAAAATACCTATTTTACATAATTTATAGGTTTATTAATTCCAATTTTTTAAACATTTGCATCTTTGTTTATAAATGACATTTCGAACATCTTGTATTTTTAACAGAGCTAAATAAAAAAAAGTCTGTTGCCATTTAGGAAAATATTTTTGAATTTTCCCTTTTTTTTAATGATTTCAGCATTTTCGTCTTTATATATGGAATGTTTTATATGTATATGATGTGTAACGTAATGTAAATTTCGCATTTTAACTTGCAACAAATTGGATAATTTTAATTAATGATGTGCAATGCTGTTGTTTTCAGAGTTTAAATCTTCCGAATTGCTTTATCAAAAATACGAGGGAATGCAAAACTGAATTTTCTGTTTATTAACACTTTTTATTTTATTTCTTTCTTTATTTAATCCAAAAGATCTATTAATCTGAAAACACGATTTTTCGTTGTTTCCCTTTTCATTCGAGTCTGTTACCATTCGAAAGAAGGTTAAAATATTATTCTTTCATATTTCATATTTTCATTCTCTGCTATTAATTAACAAACTAAACTATTTAAAAGCTATAGATGCAGCTCTTAAGAACATTATTTCTTGACTTTTTAATCCGATTGATTTAAATGAAAATGCATTTAATTCGTGATATATCTAATTAAAAATACTAACTATTTTTATAGAATTACATGACGTACATTTTTCACTTCTTAAATATATAAAGTAATATATATATAACTTTTCCATGTTCGTCTAAAGGCACATTCATCTAATATCCTATAAAATGTTTCGCTATTCCACCTGAATTATCTTTATTGAAAATCTTTGCTGATAAACCAGAGTGAACTTTAAAACAGCCCTTTTGGGAGATAAAACATTAATCGTTCAGATGTTTTTAAAATTATTTAGTTTAATATGCGTTTAATCTTACTGCTAAGTCTCAAAATGTAGGTACAACTTTACAGCTGGATTTATTCGCTACTTTTTAATTTTCCCATTCTCATTCCCGTGTATTTCATATGCGTCACTTTGACAGGCGCGAAATTGGTGAAAACTTTTGGAGATTTTTCATACTAGGCAGTAAACGATTTTCTAAATTTTATATTTAATGAGAAAAACCCGCACTCAAATAACTTGGTCTGTTTGACTCCAACATGGTCAAGCTCGTCTTGCAAAGCATGCAATAACAGGCCTGCTAGCCCAAAGAAAGAGGCTTATATGGATATTTATCTTACTTCTAAGTAAATTTTAATATCTATTCAACCAAGGAATTTTCAAAATCAGTAATCGGAAGAAACGGTCAGTTATCTGTTCTTCAGCCGCTATTGGGCCGTTCTTGTTCTCAAGAACGTCTTGCAAAGAGATAAAGTAAATATTTGTAGCTGGTTAGGAAAATACAGAAGATCCCTTCAGAAGGTCGAGTAGAAGCAGATGCAGATGATAACATCAAAAATAAATATTAGTTTTTAAAATGAATGAAATACCGAGTATGTTTCTTTCTTTCTTTCTTTTTTTTTTTTTTTTTTTTTTTTTTTTTTTTTTTTTTTTTTTTTTTGAAAATTTCACTCTAATCTAGGATTTACGCAGATTATTGCTAGATAATCCGTCTGAACAGTCCCTTGAATGGTATGAATATTACACAACTTTAAGCAATCTTAAATATATCACGTGTTTTTCATGTCTGCAACTTAGATTTAATGGCATTTGCAAAACAGACTGTTGCTGAAATGTTCCAGAGAAATAATTTCGCTGTTAATGAGTATTTTTCAGATGCACGCAAAATCTTTTTCTTATGCACTTTTACTTCCTTGTACGAAGTAAAGAAATTACTGTAATTTTGAAAAATTCCAGGCTTCATTTTTCAACGAAAATATCCATTTTGTCCGTTCCCGAATCCATTTTGACTACTTTTTTTCGTAACGTCTGTTCAGAACAGTCTGGACAATTTCGTAACGTCTGGACAGAATAATGGACTGTTTATCCCAAAATGGATTGTAAAATGCGTATTTTCGAGGCATCCGTACACGCATATATCTTGCACGTGATTAGCCGTAGAGCGTTGAAATTTTGTATATGAGATTGCTTTAAAATCTAGCTGTGCACCTTCCCTTTTTATTGCAATCAACAGTACTAAAACGTAGATCTATATCCCCTTACTCGGCTTAAAAGTCCTTATCCGGCCTTTATTTTTGCAATCGCTGGTCGTAATCACATATTTGAAATTACAGAAGTGTTTTAAAAGACGAAATAAATAAATAAATAAGTAAGAATAATTTTTGATAAATAATGGAATTTAACCTTGAGTGCAGCCTCCGGTTCCTATATTTATATTTGAGAAAGTTTTATACTAGTTATGAAAAAAAGATGCAAGAACTTGAACTCCCGTACCATGAAAATGGACTGAGATATTTAATTTCAAAATCTGCAATTTTTTATGTCATTTTCAGTTTTTCTTGAGAGATCGGTTAATTAAGTTAGACTAATTATGCAAAATAAATTTAAATGAAACGCAGCAAAAAATGGGCATAATTTTGATAGGCGTAGAAGGAAATCGTGTTGCGTCTACACCAGATTTTTTTTATAATACTGTAAACAAAAGAAATCATTCAGTTTAAAAGCTTTATCGTGAACCATAATACTTATTTCTATTGAAGATTAAAAAATATAGCAAGTGATGAAATAGTACATGCGATGAAATAAAAGTATGTGTAGAATTCTGTTATTTCTACAACGTTAACTCGAAGTCCTTCAGACCGTACTAAATTGAAAAACGAGTTATTGCTTTAGTCTGAAGCAATGGCAAAGTCGTAAGAAGTTTAAAATAATCTTCTTATGAAACTCTTTAAATTAATAAAAAGCAGCACTTGTGCTACAGATGAAATAGTACTTACGTATTATCCGTCAACTGTGAAACTGTCGCCAAGCAGCGCGATTTAGAGCCAATTAGGGATAAACGTGACGTAGCAAAACACGCGCAACATCTGCATTTTCGTTGGATGTAATTCTAATTGGTTCTTCGATAAGCTATTTTTTGTTTTTATGAACACGAGTATAAATTAACTGCTTTTGCTGTATTCTTTTGCCTTGCACTTTGGGGAAAAAAAAGAAAAAAAAAAAAGATTAAAATTTGGCAACTGCTTTCTGCAGGAAATCAAACAGTGGATTATTTTCAAAGTATTAATGGACACAATATGGTCAGCTCAATATGGGCTCAAAGGTTAGAACAATTACCCCCGCAAAGTTTATGCACATAGAGATTTAAAAATAGTTTCCGCTAAAAATGGAGGGCATTAAAGCACTAAAAACCAAGCAATTTCTTTATACGAAACGCAGAAGCAAAGCGGGTCAAATATTGATTGTTTATTAAAAAAAATCTGATTTGGATATTATATGATTTCTTTGTTCGACCTATTAAATTGCACACATTTTTTGCTGCACTGCATTTAAACTTATTTCTTCGAAGTTCATGACCCATATATTTCAAATTCAATCAATTCAGTTCTCACTCCGCGGTAAGGCGAAAATACATAAAAACTCAAAACATCTTCATTGAAAATTGTAAAATGCAAAACAAAAACTAAAAACACCGAACACAGTTACAAAATGTTTTTTTGCAATTAAAATTACAATTTCTGCGCCAAAGCAAGCGATTCGACCAAAGAGCAGAAAGATAAATTTTCGGTGTAGAAATATTTAAAATTAAATTTCGGTCCAATTGGGCAAAAAGACACTGAAGATCATGTACCAACTAACTTAATTCGCTATACTATTAAGAATTTCACATGTAAACAAATAGCCGCCACTTCAGGTCTAGCGCCACTTCTAGATTGCTGATAATTCTACAACTCTTGCATGCTGATTAACTAAAGGCATAAAAACCTCAACCGGAACATGAGAACAATATAGTTCAATCCCTTTTAAAGCACAAGACGCACAATTTATAAATATATAAGAATAAAAACAGAGTTCACCGAGCCGGGTAAGAGGGTAGTTGTTGTAGCCTAATTAAACGAAAAAGGGAGGTGCACAACTAGATGTTATAGGATTACTATATAAAACAATTTAACGTTCTCAGGTTAATTGCTTTTGAGTTACACAGACGTCACGCAAAAATCCCCTCTGAATCCATTTTACTTTCCGTTTTTGGGGGAAAAATCGTTTATTCTGTTCGTAGGTACAGATGTCACACAAAAAATTGTCCAGATGGATTCGAATGTGGTCAAAATGGATATTTTCGGTGAAATATTATACCTGAAATTTTTCGCGATTGCAATACTTCCTTTACTTCGTACAAGGAAGTAATAAAAAGGTCTTCAGTCCCTTCAGAATTCTACAGGAACTACTTGTGCAACTTTAGCGAAATATCCTTCAACTTTCATTGGTTTCGAACTTGGATGGGAGGCGGGATAATACGTAAGCACCTCCGCTGCTTGCGGGCATTTAAAATAACATAAGATGAGTTAAACTTCAGATATAAATAACGTAATCTGAGAATACACAAAATAAATTACTTAAGCTGATTCAAGTAATTAATGGTGCGTATTTAAACGTCGGCTAGCAGGATGGCTGAAGCCGGAATAGAACTTAAGCAGAGTTGGCAATGGTACGTAAATGCAATTCGAGGCTGCCAGAAACTCTAAAACTCCAACTCCCGTTTCCTCTATATGCCGCAATTATCAAGCGATTTGCTAGATGTTTTCCGGCTCTTGAAGGTAATTGTCTCAGAGCGCGCATAATAATAGATTTTTGCCTCTCACTAAGTTTGTCCTAGGAGTCTTGTAAAATGGTAAGTGGAAAAGCCTAAGGTATCACAGGCATTGAAAAAAGTATATATGAAACATTCAAACCCTCAAAAAATTAAATACACAAACAACTAATCTGCATTCTGGTGAAGTAAAGGTTCAAATCATAATAACTGGTTAATTACCATAAAATTCTACACATGTACTAGAACCATCATGAAAGAACATTTTCATTTTCGAAAAGTCTTATAATGCTTTTACATTTCCGATTACAAACATTCTTATAATGTGATATTACGAGATCGATTGCGAATTCATGCAAAAATTTATTTCCTTAAGAAATTTGAAATATCAAACAGTCTTTTGGTATGTTTAGTGTTTATAAAGTTTTAATGTCTAAGAACCTGATATCATGCGATCGCTTGCTAATTCATACCATAATTGTATTTTATATTCTTATTAAATATCTCCAAGGAAATCTCATCAGGGTGTTTTTTGATGTCAGGGATTTTGATGACAGACCTGGCAAAACAGGAATTACTGCTCTTGGAGGAAAAAAAAAAAAAACTTGTCAAAACTGATCTAGTGAAATAAAAGCATAGTTACGTTTTAGATTGACTAAATTATAGTCTTATTAAATAAATGTTTAGTCTTACCGTGGCCTTACATTACGACGAAATAATATTGTATCGATTTTACTTTTATCACTTGGTTTTACCATTTTGAAGGAGATAATTTTAAATATAAGATTTTATGTAATAATAGTTTATTGTAATAAAAATGGGTTAGAAGAGAACCTTGTTTTTTGACACTGGATGTTTTACAGTTTAGGTGTTTTTAACTGCAGAAAATTATTCAGCAACGAGAGAATGCATTTGCCAAATTAACCAGTAAGTTCGTGAAAAGAAAAATATCAATATTAAACATAAATATCACTTTTTCAAGAAAAATTGAACTTCGAATATCAGAAACAAAGGTGGCGGGTGGAGAAAATCATAGATATAATACTATCTTTGAATTTTAGCACAGAAACTTTTGTCCTTGGGGGGGGGTGAGCTCGGCATTGACTGTTCTTTAATATATTTCGAACTTTATATAGAATAGTTAATATGAAATATAGAATAGTTAGAATAGTTAACTATATAGAATAGTTAATATGGTTATAGCCAATTCAATGGAACAGTTGGGCTGGACGGTATGATAGTTAACGCAGACGCCACTGAACCCTGATTCCCAGGTATGTTATGTACTTTTGCGACTTGCAGCACCGTTGTTGTCTCAAGGTGTGCGGCACTGCGACAACGATGAGGGCACAGAAAAATTGTCGATGCGAAAGTCTGCTCGAGTAGTTCATTGTAAAGGGAGACGAATATATGCTCGAAAAACAATGGCAAAGGAAAAGATTAGGAGGCTCTCAGATTCGATGCACTTGTGGCACCACATTCAAAACTGGGACGGAACCTGTACAGAAGTCTAATTATTTTAAACATTTAAGCATGACATCATTTTGTTGCATAATTCATAAATGTTACTGCTAAGTGTCAGCAATGTCTGAAGTTTCTAAAATTAATGTGGTAACATTGGAGTGAGATAATAGTTATAATGGTAAAGAGAAAGAATTATTGAAGAAACCTAAAATTTTAAATTTATTAATAATTCATAATATTTTAAACCTTGAAACCAAATCGATATTAACTTACAGGGTAAAAATTAAAAAACGTAACCTTCGAATCTTCTAGTAGCACTTTTGAAATGTAAGATTGGAACAGTTTATCACTGAGGAATGTCAATATTGAAAGGTCTAACTGCCTTTGCCGGTTCAATTCAGATTAGCGAATTCGCTATACAGTTCCTTATCATTCATTCAAAAGTGCCATGCAGATAAAACTTTTTGAAATACTGATGTTAAAAGAGTCAACTGTATTCTTAAAAGGTAAAATGGGGATATTATTCAGGTGCTGAATACAGGATGCTTTGATTATAAGACCAAATATGGCAGGAGATCGGCCTACTTGATGTTCTTCATGAGCTGTTTCCTAGTTTTTAGGAATGTCGGTTGCGGTGTTTTTATGCGCCCTTGTTGGCCCATTTCCAGAACTTTTTTTTTAATATTTATTTTGAATTATGAATTCATTTAGACTTCCGATTTTTTTTAACCTACCCTTGCTGAGTGAAAGCGACAAAGAGAGTGAACCGCCGGACTTCCGTGCTAAGTTTCCAGTTATTTTACAAATAAATGATGTGCGGCGTTTTTTCTTTCTTTTCTGTTCATCTTCCATTTAAATAAATAAATAAAATATATATATATATATATATATATGCTACGTCAACTGTATAAAATCCCCATTAAACTATACTTTTCAGCTTTTTAGTGATAGAGAATGTTAAACGATTATTTTAATGACTAACGCGGCTGATCCTATAATAAATTTTTAACAATATTGTTATAAAAATTCATATATTGTAAATATGTAATGCAAAATTTCATATTTGTAGAGTTATTAGGATATTTTGAAGCAGGAGACGTGAAAAGGAGCAGTGCCCTCGTCGGGACTCGAGCCTGGACTTCTGGAATACGCGCCGAGTGTGCTAAACGTTACACCACGAAGGCATGCCGAAAGGAGGGAGAAAATCCCTTATAATATGTCCTGGAAAGCCTAATATATTATAAGCCCTCCTGGTAAGCGTAAGACGAGCTTGAGCTTGCCAGGAGGGTGGACAGCGCCATATCTACCCACCTACCTACCTTATAATATGTAAAATAAAAAAAATATGTAAATCAAAATTGCAACTTAAATTAGAAATATCTCCTTAATTCTTTATTTTAATTTGGATACTTCCCCTCTCTACTGTAAAAATAGTAACTGCTTATAATAACTTTCTCTGAACTGCATTGTTTCTAGATTAATCCACATCATATGACTTTTACGTAGCTTTCCGACAAAAAAAAATTACATTATCCTTCACCCAATCATAATTTTAGAGCTTCATTAATTATCCAATCAAATGCTATTAAAATCGAAACTGACTCAATCTAATTTCGTCCTGAACACATCCCTCTTCGCTTCTGCACGTCGGCCAAGCTAAACTGCTGCTGCACTGTTCTACCGCAAAGGTATCTGGACAATTCTTTCAGGTAGTGAATATAGAGTACGAGTGACTACAGTACATACAGCCGCTGGTGGTTTTAAAAGAGCAGTGACCAAACTGTGTCTTATTTTTAGTGATGATAAAATGTGAACTATGAACTAATGACTTTTCTTATTTAGTGTATTTAGAACACTGGAAACATTTCTTGTATTCGAGGACCTTTCATCAATATGTCGTTAAGAGATATTCCAAATGAAGATTTGCAAGTAGCATAGAAAACCAAATATCAGTGTGATTTATGTCATGAGTTAGAACAAATCTCGGTATTTTTAATTGCTGAATAAGATGTAAATCCTTCCGAAAACTCTTCCATTTGTTAGCTGTCTCATCACTAACAGGCTCATCCCAAGATAAATGGAGTTTCCACAGGTCTTGTATCAAGATTTTGACACGCATAATGCAAGGAGCAAGCCAACCCAATGGATCAAATATTTTTGCTAAATCAGAAAGGATATCTCTTTTAGTATATTTAAGCTTTTCTCCAGAAATGGACACGGAAAAATTAAAGTAATCTTCACGGGGGTTCCAATTAATTCCTAAACCTTTGATTGAGCTATCATCTTGAATTTTCGTAGACTCAGAATCATTTCGAGTACTGAGAAGTCATTTGAAGACCATTTACGTAGAAGAAATCCTCCACGTTCGAGCATTTGCAAGAGTTGATTTACAAGGGTTTTGCACTCTTCTGTATCTTTTGCACCTACCAAACAATCATCTACAAAAAAATTTTGAAGTACAGCCTTCTCAGCTAAAGGAAAGTTATCCTGTTCATCGTAGGCAAGTTGATACAAACAGCAAGTAGCCAAATAGGGAGCAGAGGCAGTGCCATATGTGACAGTATTAAGACGAAATTCTTCTATAGATTCACTTGTACTGTCCCGCCAAAATATTCTTTGGAAATCTTTATCCTCTTCATTTACACAAATCTGCCTAAACATTTTCATGATATTAGCTGCAACAGTATCAAACATGTAAATAAAGCATTCTGGAACAGGCACACTTAGAGTACCAGCTGGTTTGTGTTTGTGAAATCACTAAAATAAGTGAAATATTATTTAAATCTGCTATGATTGCTTCTTATTAGATATGTTACGTTTGCAGTTATGCTTCATGCTTCAATATCTCGTGTACGACATTTCTCAAATCATCACATATATATATGTGTATGTATGTGAGTGTACGCTTACTATCAGTTCCCGATTAACCAGGGGCGGACTAACCGGCTTTTAACTTATGTGGACACCACATGATTTCCTTGTACGGCCTATTAAATTATACACATCTTTTGCTGAACTTCATTTAAACTTAATTCCTCGAATTCTTACTTAATTAACCAATCCCTCAAGGCAAGTTGGAAAACACATCAAAAACTGCAAATTTTGAAATTAAACTTCCCGGTCAATATTTGTTCGTATGAGAGTGAAACTTCTTATTATTTTATTTTGTTATTATTTTTATTATTTTTTGTAGTTTTATTTTGTCATTACGAGTATAAAACTTTTCCACATATAACTATAGAAATCGAGAGACCGCATTAAAAGTTAGATTTCCTTTATCTGTCCAAAATTATTATTGTTTTTTTTTTAAATTTGAAATTATCAAAATGTGAATATTTTCGTCATTTAAAGCACTTCTGTAACTAGAGGTATATGACTATGACCAAGGATTGAGAAAAACAAAGACCAGGTAAGCACTGTTAAGCCGGGTAAGGGTACACTTTTGATACTGTCGACTGCAATAAAAAAGGGAATGGCACAGCTAAACTTTACACTGGTGTCCAAAAGTTAAGCATAATTGATAATTATGTGAATAAAGGAGGAACTGTAAAGCAGAATGGCGAGAAACGTGATATGCGAGTGTAAAATGGTTATAAAATATGGAAGCAAATCAAAAGAACGATAATAATTAATTTTATTATTCAAAGTAGCAGTTTGAAAGAAAACTGAGAATATCAAGGGTTCACACTTTAAAGAAAAAATGAAAGAAAACATTAAATAAATTACTGGTGATGCAGTTTAATAAGGCGTGTGGTCACCTCTGACAGCCAGGCACGCTGCACAGAGATTTACTATACTTGCTATGAGATGATGAATGAGTTGTGGGCTCAAACGGTTCCAAGCTTCTTGCAGATTTCTCTTCGGTTCTGTAGCGGAGCTTGGTGGGTGCGAAAGGGTTGCAATTTGTCTCCCGAGCATATCCCATACATGCTCGATAGGATTTAAATCAGGAGAGTTCGCAGGCCACGACATGCGCTGGATGTTTTCCGTTTCAAGGAAGTCATCAACCAGCACTGCTCGGTGACATGGCGCATTATCATCCATGAATATGAAGTCAGGACCGACAGCACCTCGAAACAAGCGAACATAAGGCTCAAGAACTTCGTCTCTGTATCTTTGACCAGTCACACACCCCGTGTCAAAGAAATAGAGGTCTGTGCGGCCGTTTATCATGATGCCTGCCCACACCATTACTCCCCTTGATGGAAAATGATGTCTTTCCGATATGTTGCTTGATTCAAAACGTGTTCCACGTTCTCTTCATATCATTACCCGACGAGAATCAGCACTCAGACTAAACCGGGACTCGTTACTGAAGATCACATTGGCCCACTCTCCCACACTCCAATGTTGATGTTCCAAACGCCAGTTCAAACGAGCGCGTTTCTGCGCAGACGTGAGGGGAATGCAAACTGCTGGTCTTCTGGCATACAGGCCAGCATGATTGAGTCTCCTGTAAACAGTTTGTCTCGAAATTCGTATTCGTGTGGCGACTGTGAGCGCCGAACCCAGTGCTCTGGAAGTACTGCCCTTCTGACGTCGCGCACTTATTACCAGATATCGGTCTTGGCGAGGGGTTGTGACTCTTGGTCGACCTGATACTGGTCGTCGGGTAACATCTCCCGTTCTTTGAAACCTCTGCCACAGTCTTGAGATTACAGACTGGTTCACATTCAGAATTCGAGACACTTCGGTTTGTAATCGTCCGGATTTCAACATTCCAACGATTCTTCCCTTCGTAAACATCTCCAACTGGCGTCTTTGGGCAATCATTCACCTTGTTTAATGGTTAACAACGTTCTTTCGCACAGCAGTTGCCCGAAACTTGTCTGAACTGCCTATGCTGCGTGAATCGGTTTCTCTGCGTTCCGACATGCGCAGGTGTTTCGCGCAAGATGTAATCGACTGAAACGTTTTGCCTAAACCCAATGTTTCTTCTTCACCCAATTAATATCCGCAAGGAATTCGGAATAATTTTACGAATATTTACTCCATGTTTTTCGCATTTTACAATTTATGGTTAACTTTTGGACACCAGTGTATATAGCAGTCCCATATACAAAATTTCAACGTTCTACGGCTGATCATTTTTGCATTATACGAGATACATGCATACGTACGTACAAACGCTCCGAAAAAATTCCTTTGAATCCATTTTAAATCCATTTTGCAATTTGTTTTCGAAACAAGATCCCTTTATTCTGTTCGTACTTACAGACGTCACACAATAAAGTCGTCGAAATAGATTCGGGAAAGGTCAAAATGAATGTTTCCGATGAAATATGATACCCGAAATTTTCGCGATTACAATACTTCTTTTACTTCGTACAAGGAAGTAAAACGGTGATGCTTGTTTTTTGCTGGTGGAAAAATTACTATAGCAAACTATCAGAATAAAGGAAAATTTCAATGGAAAATACAAAAAGAATAAATAAAATTCGTGGGACAGCAGAATGAAATTACAGTACCAAGGAATTATCTTTATCCACAACTATACGCAATTTAATTGTACATAATCTGGAATATATAAAGCAATTTAATCACAGTTTAAAAAAATTGCTAAACCGTAAAAGAAAATTGTGTATCTATCAGTCTTATATTTTCCACTCCTAGCTAAAGTAAAAATAAACATTAAAAAAAAGTCTTTCTGTTTTGAAGTGTTTTTTTCTTGTTTTGAATGTAAATTTAATTTACATAACCAACCGAAAGTATTTTCCAAATTAAACTAATTAAAAATACATGTAAATTCTTAACAACATTTTCCATAAATTAGAAATACAGGTTATTTCTAATTGTTGTGCTTTTTTTAACTACTTTCGAAGTAAGCCGTGGATATCGTCCTGGGTACTATTCCGGTTAATCCAGAGTCTATTACATATCACAGATTTAAAGTATAACAAATCTTTACACGATTTAAAATATAATAAATCGTTATACTAACTAGTTTATAATATAATTATACTCGTAAGAATATATAATAAAGCTTTTGCTATTTTTTGATGGCATTTGCAATTAACAGCACAGATACGTATGCGCAGTATTTACTAAATGAGATGAGTGAGTGGGAATGCCTTTTCTAAAATTTTATTTCTATCTTTAATTTATTCTAGTTTAATAACGGGAAGAAATCACAACATTTTTCAGTAAGTTATTTAATAAAAAATCTGATGTTTACACTGCATGACTTACTTGTACAGAATATTAAATTATATGCATTTTACGCTTCATTTAAACTTATTGGATTGAATTCAATCTACTTCGTCGATAGCACATTAACCACAATAGAATAAATGCAGTCTTTAAAATTCACTATATTTGTTTAACATAGCCACACGCTGGCGCTAGGTTCACTTAACAGCGTTACATCTCATTTATTTTGTAACTCAGAATGCACAAAAACCATCACCTATTATATCACCTAAAGAAATATCTAATCGTTGTCACATGTTCTATTCATACACTATAATAAAGCTAAAACGATGTGTAAAAGAAATTTAAAAAAAGAAAAGAAAAAAAAAAAAAAAAAGAAAGAAA
>KK121934.1:233861-244438 GCA_000611955.2 Stegodyphus mimosarum
CCTTTCAAACAGGAACTTTAATATAAAATAATAGACTGAATATGTTTCCACAATTTGATCGGATGTACATTTCAATTAAAAAAACTAATATAATACAATTTTTTCTTATTTATTCGCTAAATGTTTTTCTTGGTTTTGTTTCTGATATGAGTTTCCTTCTTCCCCCTAAATATTAAAATAAATACCCGATCGCAAAATTTTTAATGTAAACTCGAGGCCGCGAACCTCCCGAATTGCCCCGTTTTACGCCGTATTTACTCCGCGAATTTTGTGTTTTTCTCCCGTGAAAAAATTCGTGATGTCCCAAGCCTTTCTCAGTTTGGGCTTTCAGGAGCTAGTAAAAATGTCCTGTCACTACAGGATCTCCCATCCCCCGGGCTTCTGCAGAAGTTTAGAATGCGAACATAAAAAATCGTGCATTTCAGTCTTTCTTTCTATTTTCCCCTTTTAAACTGTTGGAAAAACATTTTATGGGGAATGACAAAGCAGATGTCACACCTCCCTTTCCAAAAAAAAAAAAAAAAAAAAAAAGAATGGCTGGATGAAGAGATGACACTTGTTCTTCTACGCATAATTATTTCACAGAAAGTGTTTCGGAATCAGGGACTGCCGCAAAATGAATGGGTGTTCGAAATCATAGGAAACTTACGAAATGATACCGAAGGATCTACATTAATTTACCTCTGATACTCAGTAGTAAAAATTATGCTGATTAATTCTGTTAATAGATTTGTTTTTGATAGGTGTTCTAAGCGAATAATCAACAAACCCTCTACGTCGTCACGTGAGTTCGTCGTCTGGTGGAAGCCCGAATTGGATGAGGACGAAACGGGTGTAAAGGCAGACGTGGAAGAGGGTCGGATCATCTGATTGCGGTTTTGCAGGCCACGGAGAAAATTGTGCAGGTGATCAATCAGTTCACGGGTGTCTACGATAATAGACAATACAAATTAATTATCAACCACATCACAGATTAAAAAGTCAGCGAAAAGCATAGCAGTGATCCCCAAGTTCTGAATAAATAACCTCTATAATCTCTGTTGCAGTATAAAGATGGCTTACTTACTCAAAGTACTTCCTTTAACTAAGGATCCACTACAGTTTTTAAAACAGATTATGCGATGTGTGGTTGATCTCGTCTTTTGTATTCTAAATAAATTTGCTTCTAACCGTCCTATATAACAAACAGGTTTGTATTCATTACTCTCTTCTTTTTTTCTCAAATAGACGTTGAAAATTATGTATCTACATTTATCTATTACATCTGAAATAAATAAGAATTCATTACCTTCAACTGAATATCAGAAGCAATGAAATCTTCAGCAGAATATAAAAGACAAATAAACTTAAATTCTTTTAGAGTTTCGTTGCATACTGTACAATGCTCGACCATTAATACCCGAACACTATTCTATCTTTAAACTTGGAATGACAATTAAGTTATAACATTACCGAATATTCAGTATAAAGCATCTATCTCAGTATTTCTGAAATGATGATAGACGTTGAAGCCACATGCAAACGGTAGGAGAAGGGATCTGGGCTAAGCATCCGTAAGGGAAAGCTCACAAACTAACGGAAAGACAAAACAGAGGTTTAAGCAGATATAAAGGGAAAACGTAATTTGTTTTATGTCTACTATCACATAAAGCATGTATAAGGATCTTGGAAATATTATCAACACGAATAAAGTTCGAAGCATTTCCATGATCCAATTTTTAGTAGTCAGATAGCTGTTCACAAGCCACTGATCGTCGAAACGAAGCGATTCCGATTAATACGAGTACATGCAAAATATAAACCGATACAATGATATGATGTACACTGCGTGGTGATGGGGGATGAAGACAATTTTATATCTTCCGTTCTACTGGGCCGATTGACGAAATTCAAATTGCGTTTTCCATGTCTCGAAAGCGCGACTTAGAATATGTATTAGACTTATATATAGCATTGTTCTAATATAGGTATTTCGACACAAAAGCGTGTTCTGAAATGACATGCCAATTTTTTTCCATGTTTCGATTCTACGACTCAAATTATGCCAAAATGATAAGTTTTGTAAAAATCGCACGAGTAGTTTTTAAATAATTAGCTCTCAAAATTTTAGCTCCTCATTGTTAATTCAATTTGGTATGTATTTATTAATATATTTTTATTGCACTTACTTGATTCCTTTTTTCATAGTTCGAAATTTAGGTTCACTCCAAATAAAATTCACCCATTTTTTATGATTTATTTTTTAAATTTGTATCTTTAAATAATTTTTATAAATTTTTGGAAACAAATTTTGAATTATAACCTATAAAATTTTTACTATCAACTTAAAGTAGATGTATTTCTAAGCATACTTGCAAAAAATTAGAGCGTTTTATTCAAAGTTTTCGAAGATATACGTGAATTTGTATGTTGGCATGTTTTGAAAGTGGGCATATTTGTTGAAAGCGATAATAACATCTAATGTGGTTTACGCACTTTGCTAAAATTATTTGAAAGTAGGAACGACGTGACTTTTTTCCCGCTTATGCAAAATCTAAAAAGGTAGGAAAGATGTGATTTTTTTTCCGTCCTGAACAATGGAAGGGATAGAAAAATAGGTTGCCATGCATTAGGAAGTTCGCCAAGTGAATTATTCTTGGTGCAAAATGAAAAATATTCTCCAAGTTAAATTTTCGTATTTCTCCGTAAATTTCGCACCAAATTTTACAAAATTT
The DNA here is from genome assembly GCA_000611955.2 of Stegodyphus mimosarum. Taxonomy (NCBI): domain Eukaryota; kingdom Metazoa; phylum Arthropoda; class Arachnida; order Araneae; family Eresidae; genus Stegodyphus; species Stegodyphus mimosarum. The sequence goes on from KK121934.1 coordinate 236,576, forward strand.
AATATTTAGGCATAATTTGAGTCTTAGAATCGAAATACGGAAAACAATTGGTATGTTATTTCAGAAAAAAACCCATTTTTGTGTCAAAATACCTATGTTAGAACAATGCTATATATATATATCTAATATATATCCTAAGTCGCGCTTTCGAGACATGAAAAATGCAATTTTATTTTCGTCAATCGGCCCAGTAGAATGGGAGATATAGAACTGTTCCATTTTTTTTCGTAGTGTACGTATAAAACGTATGATATACGTTGATCTTCAGACCACAGTGAAAACTGAACTGCACATGCGTTTCGCTTAACACTGTGGCAACTACAGAGGTTGTTCGTACGTTTTTTTTTTTTGATGATTTTCATTGTAATTACAGAAATATTTTACCTAAAATTTTTTGTTTTAAATGTTCTATTTGATAACCTTTATTCTTCAACAATTCAGCAACAATCATAAATCTCTTAGAAAAACTTTCCTTAGATTCCTGGAACAATGTTTTAAGATTTTCTTTTCTCCTCTTTGAATGATAATAATGGATCTCTTTTTATTACAGTCATTTACGTATACCCAAGATTCGTCTATTGTGACAATATTTTTCCGTTTTTGTCCGGACAAATGTTTCTCACAAAGAATTTTGCAGCGCGTTCTGCGTTCCGCGATATATCGTGGAGAAAGACGATACACATTATGTTTTTCCGTCTTGTTAAGATTCAGATCATCATTAATCACTTCGTTTACAGAGGAAACCGAGCATTTTAATGACTTTGCAACTGTCTTGTGATTTGGCGGATTCTCTTTTGACATTAAAGATCTTACTTTTGCAACTTTTGAAACATTTCCGTTTTTTTTCTTGGATACGCATATGGAACTATTTTTCCACTTGAAGCTAAGTTTTGACTTATTTTTCTTTTGTTGTTGACAGCATTACCTATCATAGCTTTAGATATCCGAAAACCATAGCTTTCACAGTGTTTTTTAATAACTAGATACGAATAATTTTCTTCGGAAAGAACACAAACATAACCTTCCATTAATTGTTTCTCTAAAAGCGACATTTTGCACGAAAACAAAACTTCAAGTAGCGGACGATAATTTATATTTTTAAATAATATAGAGTGTCTCACAAAAGTGTTCGTACGCCTTAAGAATTTGCAGAAAAAGCGCTGTAACCCGGAACTGAATTCGAATATAAAGCCCAATACCTTTTCATGTCATTTCTATCTGATTTTGAATGAAACAAATTTTTAAATTTTTAATACTGACTTATTTTCTTTTTCTGAAACTGAAAATATTAGGAGGTATAGATAAAACACGCACAAAAGTGATCGCACGCCAAAACATTTTCTTAAAATTTCCTAAATAAAATTATCGTCTACCACTTTTTTTCTTATTTTTACATTTTGATAACGTTTAAAAAATTATTTAGCTTTATTTTTTGCTTGTTTACTTCATTGTAGTTCATTCAATGTTTGAAAATATCTCGCAGTCGTAAGGAAGCAGTGAACGGCATTCGAAAATTGATCATTTTTTATCATAAGGATGGGAATTCGATTTGGGATATCGCTGAGTTAGTAAATCTCTCCCATTCTACGGTGCAGTATGCGATAAAATGCTCTGAAGAAGAAAATTGTATCCAAAATAAAGTAAGAACGGGTTGTCCAGCAAAGAGAACTCAACGTAATCAGAGATTTATAGTTAGAAATTCTGTGAAAAATCCACGTTTGAGTATTGTAAAGATTTCTACAGAACTTATTGAAAAATTTTGTTTTTCAGTTTCACTTAACTGTTCGACTCGTGCTCAGAGGAGCTGGATTGCATGGGTGCTCTGCTCGAAGAAACTTTTTTTGGAAGTGGATAAAAAAAAAAAAAAAAAAAAAAAAAAAAAAAAAAAAGAAGGCTTTTCTTCTCAAAATCAAAGGTAAATAAAGCGTACTGAAATCATGTTTTATTTGCAGATGAAACGAGGCGTACTGAAATCATGTTTTATTTGCAGATGAAAGCAAATTTAACATTTTTGCTTTCTATTGGGCGTATAATTAATTATAAGGAGAAACAGAAATGAGGAGCCTAAAACTTTGGTTGGAACAGTAAGGTATGGCGGTGGAGGTGTTCTAGTGTGAGGGTGCGTGTCAGTATCAGGATTAAATAATTTAGTGTTTATTGATGACGCAATGAAACATGCTCTTTATTCAAATATATTAAAAGATAATTTAAAATTGTCCGTCCAAAATTTGGATACTGGAATCAATTTTATTTTACCATGGTAACGATCTTAAGCAGACGGCCCTCAACGTTCGTCTTTTGAGGGCCTATAACTGTCAACAAGTTCCGAAAACCCCACCCCAGTAATCATATTTGAACCCAACAGAACACATTTGAAGAGAATTAGAGGTTAGAGTACGAAGACACAGCATTAAAGCAAAAAACGAACTAAAACAAACTCTAATGATGGAAGAACATTAATCCAGATATTACGAAAAAGCAAAAAACTGGTTAACTCTGTGCCCAGGTGTTTGAAACCTGTCATAAATGCTGCAGGAAGTACTAAAAAATACTAATTGACAGAAATACTACAATATTTGTTAATATGTGCAGATTTCTTTAAAGCGTACGAAGACTTTTGTGAGGTAACTTTTCTGTTACTGTCTTATTATTGATTTTCCCAAAAAAAAAAGTTTTAATATATTCATAAAATAAGTAATGTAGTTTTGCTAAGAGAAATTTGCAGATATTATTAAAAATTTTCATTCTAAAATATTAATTTTTATTAATGAATAAAACAATATTTTACTGAAACGCGTAATCGTACTAACACTTTTTTGAACCGCTGTAACTGCAGTTAAAAAAATTCCAAGCAGGCCATTTTTTTTTACAGAAAAGCAACTGTGCGAACAGCCTTTGTATACGGTGATACTTGACTCAAACAAATACCAGAATAATTTCCAAATTGTATCATTTTTGCAGAGGAGTTTAATTAACAGTGTCATGCACGGTATGGAACGGATTGAATCCACTAATTGTTGTGGATGAAACTATGAATGCGGCACAATATCATCTTAAATAATATACTTTCAACACTAAGTATAATACATCAGTGAAATCCCTCTGATTCTACCAAACATGTCTTCAGGTAATGCAAGCGTAATTTAAGGACATGAGCATGGCAGATTTACGTTAAATGTTCCAGAAGCCTAGTTTGAATTCTGTTGACCATCCTGGAGCTAAAATGACTCCTCGGTTCTGTCAAGACAACCCAAGAAGTAAAGATGAATTGGTGGCTCAAGGAACATCGGAGGAATATTATATCTAACATTTCAGATATCTGGGGAACACGTCTCTGTGAACACCATCTAATCAGAAGCTTAATTACAAGATATTAGAGAACAGGTATCAGGTTATTATTGGCAGAGCACTATACTATATTAACAGCTGTTTAGATTCTTTAATTTTAACTTAAGTTTTAATTTTATTTTTTTCAATTTATTTCAAGACAAATGAGGAAAGTACTATTCTTTGCCTGAATTGAGTCTGTTTGACATATATTTAAGTAGAGTTGGCTGGATGGAAAGGATTGATTTAATTTAAATTTTAATTTTGGAAGTTTCTTTAGCAGTAGTAAGTAATGTTAAAAAGCATACTCGTTTTATGTATATAACAACACTTGCATCATGAAAATGCTAAGAAATTTCTATATTTAAAATGTTTGCATCCCTAACATTTTATTACATATTTCACATGACTTATAATAGATTAAAATGAAAGTTAGTGTTTAGTTGAAGGTATTTACTATTTTCGATTTCGGGTGAAATAATGATAACTTCCCTACAGATGTGTATAGATATCATTAAACAAGATATATTAATTTTTATAAGGAACTACTGACATATTTACTAATATATATTCAGGATAATGAAATACGTATATCATTCTTGCCAAATAGAATACAGATTTAAGGGATTAATTTTCATAATTAATTCCAAACGATTCCAAATAATTAATTCTAAAAAAAATTGTTATTGAATAACACGCTAAACATTGCAAAACAGCATAAATCTAGGGAAAAATGTGAAAACATTCTAACAATAAACACCTTTTATTTTTACGAGTTAATTTATAAATTTTTACTTTTTTAAACAAACTTAACAATTATTTTGAGACTATGTCTACTAATAGTATAAATTATTAATAATTTACTCTAGTATTGGTAACTAAGCCTTCGACTCAATACCAAATAATTATTCCATATCGGGAAAATCAGTCTTTAAACTATTAAAGTGTTTCTGTTTGTAGATTACAGTTAAAATGTTTTTGTTAATGGAATGTTTTAAAGGAACGTTTTCCTTAAAAGTAGATGTCGTCTGATCTAACCAGTTTTTTCCAGCTAAATTTCAAAACCTAAGCCTGACTTAAGGACGAATAACTTGAAATTATAAGAATTTTTTTCCCCTGTAACTAAGCGATGAAATTATTTCGTTTTAAAAGTAAATTAATTCTTCTTTATAAAATGAATTTTTCAGTTTTTCAAAATAATTTTATTTAAAATGTTTTCTTACTTCTTGAATATTTTTTAATTCGTAGCTGCTTCTGTGAAGAATTATATTTAACATCGGCTCCTTGATGTAATAGGGAATAATGCAAAGCAGTTACGCGTCATGCTGGAAGTATAAAAGTGACATTACCTTTGATGTGCAAGAAACAATGTGATGTCTTTGGCATACTCAGCAGGTACTACACACTTTAAACTCGTCTTCTAGTGCAACCTGAGGAACACTGTTATACCATTCACTGACAAGCAATTCACAAATACAAATTCGAAAATATTTTAGCATTTGCACATGTGAAAGATAAAGGTACACATGAAATGAATAAATATAGTGCATTCATGCTACACAATATAAAAACACAGTTCGTGAAGATGCAAACACACCACAAACACAGTGCGTGCAATCACTTGGGCAAACACTCGGTGTGAAACGAATGTAAATGCATGCACATTGAGTTGCTGTAAAACACTGCAATAAAGAAAGATATTGATAAAAAAACAGTATGCATTATTAAGAGAATTATGCTGTAAAGAAGTAAAGATTAGTGCAAACAACATACAATGTCCATTATACGTATATTCACATACATTAATATTAATGATACAAAATATATGCAATCAAACATAACTATATAATATCGATACCACATATTAATTTTAGTCTCACGAATTTCATGATGCATAATTATTCTCTCAAATCATTCTTAAAAAATATTTATGAATTTAAAATTCTCTGGGTAAATAGAAACTGTGGTTTGTTAAATTCAATGCTGGGTGGCTGGTAAACATTTATTATTAAAACAGAAGGATTAAATCTGCGCGAGTCCTGTATGATGAATAAGAACACGTAGTAAACATAACAAAACATTTGCCTTTCTTTGAGCACGATTAATATGCCATAGTAAAAGCACCACAATCGGAAAAGTGAGTAAATAACATGATGTTGCCAATTCTTAAATGCTAAATTAGATTTCAAATCTATTCTTTACAGTTATTAAGCGACTGAATACTTAATGTACATTGCAGGAAAAAAAAGGCGGGACAGTTCTATATCTCCCGTTCAAATTACGTTCTTCATGTCTCGAAAGCGCGACTTAGGCTATGTATCAGATTTATATATAGCATTGTTCTAATATAGGTATTTTGACACAAATTCGGACTTTTTCTGAAATGACATGCTAATTTTTTTCCATCAGTTTTCATTCAATTAAATAATAATTGAATTTCTGACCTTTTACAATTTAATTTTTACGTTTTTCGCATGTGTTTTCCTTTGTACACGAATTTAACAAATTTTAAAAGATTTCTACTTTACTAACACTTTTGATTACAACTTTTATTTCTCTTCCTGAAGATAATTTTTTCTTTACTTATTTCTAACTATGCAACTTCAGCCCAAGTTTTAGGATTTTTTGATATACTTTTTTTAATTTTTTAATATATATATATGTACACTCACCCCCTTACCCACCTTAAAACTCTTTACCCAGTTTTTATTCGCAATCGTTGGTCCTAGTCATATATTTCTAATTACAGAAGTGTTTTAAATGACGAAAATATTCATGTTTTGGCAAAGTCAAATTGAAAAAAAAAAGTAATTTCGAGGAAGAGCGAAATCTAACTTTAAAGGGGTCTCCAGATTCCTCTAATTATACTTAAGAAAGTTTTACACTCGATACGAAAATAATAAAATTAGAGGAAGTTTGACTCCCGTACGACAAAAATCGACCAGGATATTTAAATTCAAATTTGCAATTTTTGATATCATTTTCAACTTGAGAGACTAATTAATTCATTTCGAATCTAATCTGAGGGAATAATTTTATATGAAAAGCAACAAAAAATGTGTATAATTTTAATAGTCCGTAAATTGTGCATACCAGACTGAATGCATTAACTCCACATTAAATCTGTTCTACCTCTCGGCTATTGAATATTTGTTAGCGAAAAATCCTTCTCACTGTTTGTTTTAGAGGCAGAAATTAAAAATAAAATTCTCAGATTTTAAATATCCTGAAAAAAATTGTGCTTAAAGCAAGAATAACCGACAGGGAGGATTTTTTTAAGGTAATCGAAGAATATTTATCTCAAGCAGAAAAACGCTGAAATAGAATATTGTTGCAAAATATCCAGCGTGTACGCGGTGAGATAGCGTCTCTTCAAAGTGGGTTTAGAGTTGCCCGTAAGTGGCAGGGAAAGGAACGGTTACCTGATTTGGTGCGAAGTCGCCCATCTGGCGATATTCGGCGACAAAAGCGGCGCTATGTCACAGACGGAGCGAGATAATTCCAGAACACATTTTTAACTGCTTTTTAGAAAATATTCTGGAAGGCAGGTTAAAGCTATATATACTCTGCCTGTCCTGGAAAAGTAGTAGTGTCTTGAGTTAAGGGATTAGTTTGAAAGTGATCGACCGAGTCGGGGGCGGTACTTTAGCACTTTGCTGTGAAGCTGTCTTCACCGTTATAGCCTTAAGGCTCTATTACTGATTGTTTCAGCGTGTTTGTCGTAGTTTTTCGGCGGGTGTCAACGTGTCTTTGGAACTGACCTGTGTAATAGTGCCTACTGGAGAATAAATTGTGTTTCGATTCTTCATCAAGTGTTATCATCACTTGCACAAATCCAGGAACCCGCAAAACGCAACAATATCAAAAAAGAAACAGAACATCTCTCTTACGTCATCATCTATTTTATTTGCTTTCTTTGTCTATTTCTTGCCATGACAAAATTTTAGTTATCTTCGGATAAACTGAACGCTGGCAGTAACGGACAAACCCATTTCAGCTCCCTGAGCTTTAGGTATCTTTGACAACTTCTCACACAGCATTACGAGGTAAACAGGTTATTGCAAATTAATTTTTATCCATTCTGCGCCATTAAGCTTAGCGGCTCTTCGATTAGCCCATCCCTTAATCCGGCGCTGATGACTTGGAACAATAAAGGGATTATGTAAGCGTAGTAGTGTGCTCAGTGAGAACATTCCGACTATTCTCAAGGCTGACTGTCCACTATTAGAAGTGTAGCGTTTTTTATGTGGAAGAAAAGAACCTTACAAACTTCTGCCTCTAGATCAAAACAACTATCATTAGCGTCTACTGTGAATACTTGTAATTGCTAATACCGTCTTTTTCTGAAAATAAGACATCCTCCGAAAATAAGCCCTATCGTGATTTTCGGAAATCGTGATTTGAACTTTTTGTAAAATAAGACATCCCCCGAAAATGATCCCTAATTAAAATAATGTGATAAAAAGAATTCGTTAAAAAATGCTGTTGATTTATTAAGTAATAATAAGTTTATATTTCCTAATACTCGTATTATTT
>KK121934.1:245670-264957 GCA_000611955.2 Stegodyphus mimosarum
CATTGCAATAAACAAGCCATTCAAGGATCATTTGCGGATGGAAATCAATGAATATATTGAAAACAGAATTGTGAGAAATCATCGAGGTAATTTTGTAAAACCAGGCTTACAAGAAGTTGTGAATTGGGTAAAAAATTCATGGGACAAAATAACTGATAGTGATGTTTCCAATGCACTACGAACAGGCTACTTAGACAAGAAGTATTCATTTAACGATAGCTATATCGCAAGACATGAGAGATTCGGACCAATGATTCAACAAGAAATGGATTTGGAAGAAAATCAGAATGCAATTCAGAATTTTATTTATGACGATGTTCCAAAAGAAGATGACATGACTGTAATTGAATAAATTTAAATTTCTGTATTCTGTGTAAAATAAATATTAAATAAATATATATAAACATACTTTTATTTTTGCCCTCCCCCGAAAATAAGCCCTAGCGCGTATTTTGGACCAAAAAAGAAAGTAAGACAGTGTCTTATTTTGGGAAAAAGACGGTAGCAGAAGTCAAGAGAAAAGACTGCTTTTAACTAACTGAAATGTTGAAACCACATAAAAGTTCTGTCTCTTATTAAGTAAATTAATGAAGAATCTGCATATAGTATGCATGTATGTTCCTGGCATTGTGTAAAAATGGCCACACCTAACCATCAAATTTTCAACACAAATAGTTCGTCGCCGAATTAGTTTTTTATTTATTTATTTATTTATTATTTTGTAGAAATTTAATTAATTTTGAGTTAACAAACTGAGTGATTTGAAAGGAGCAGTGGCAACATTGTTCGAAATAAAATATTTTTAATCTCCAGACTGTTGCCATTCCTTAAAATGTAACATATTTACGTTTCAATTTTAACGAACAAACTCGCCTATTTGAAAGCAATGTGCTGCCACTACATGACATAAAATATTTCTATCTTTCACGCACCTGTAGGTTTAATCTGTTTGTTATCGAGTAACAAAAGCACCTATTTAAAAGCAATAAATGCCGTTCTTTTCTACTTTATAATTAAGTTGATTTAAATAAAAATGCTTTTAAATCATGAGAGTCTAAAGCGATATAATGAGATATTTCTTAAATCGTGAGATATCAGGAGATTAGAAATATTAACTATTTTTATGAAATTACACTAGCTGGACTCATTGAACTCATTATTAGCCTAAAAGGCTAGTTAGGGGTCCTAACCTAAAGGGCGTTAGCCCACAAGGGCTATTAATTTCGCTTTGGCATTTTGCGTCGAAAACTTTAAAAGTCTGAATCACTTTTCAGATTGTTGCCACGAAATATTATCGACCTGTATTATATTGCTAATATTATATTGTACGGGTTCGTAATAGACTAAATCCACAAGTCCGATAATAGGTTAATAACATTTATTCTTATCAAAAGAAATATATCTTAACTCTGGATTTTCCTTAGAAATATTCGTGCAAGTGTTTACAATATCACGCAGTAATAATCAGTACTTCGGTTTACTAAAAACATTAAACAGAAGGCAATGCACAGTGCATTTAAAGAGAAAGCTAATCCGATTTATCTCAGTTTACTCGGAACTACAACACCCAATAATAATAACTAAGCAACTGACTAAAAACTGAACTGAGATGGTTCCCTGGCTTTTTGTAATTTTAATCGCTATATTTCTAGTAAATTTTGCTTTTCGTGTTTTCTGGAAAGCAATAAGAGGATGGAATTACCGTTACAGCTAACGTAGTGGTCAATTACATTTATTCAGTTTCAATACAAATTAAAGATATACTCATTTATTATATGTTAAATGCACGTGCTCTTGTATTTTTACGTTTCTGACACAGCTTTCCCTCAAAATTTGTCTCGCGTTGCTTTGCGAAATACAACGCGGAGGAATACACCGATTTTAATTATAGTTCTACTAAAATTAGTTATCTAAATACAAAATTTGTAACATTATTTAAGCAAATTAAACAATGAAGAATCTGCATAGTTGTATATATGTTTCATGCATTGTGGGGAAACAACGGTACCTAGAGCCATCAAATTTTAAATAACGTACGTCTCTACCCGAATACTGGCATTTGGAATCCAAATTTGGAATTTGGAATTTGTTTTGTTACCTATTTTATATTTTGTAAAGCGTTTATGAGTTTTTGATTAATAAACTCAACGATTTAAAAGCAAAAAAAAAAAAAAATTATCTCCAGCGCTCAAGACTGTATCGGAAAGTCTAAAGATATACTCTTTTTAACTTATTTTGCGATATTGCTGTTGAACTGAATTTTATGGTTTAAGTTCGGAGAACATGATATTTAATAAATAAAGGTAATACACAAAACGTTAAAGAAACGCCCCTCGGGCGTAATATAAAAAAATTTTTTTTTAAATATATTTTTTCTTTTTTAAGATAACAGAGTTAGCCTGCTGTCCGCGCCACCGACTGGTAATATGGATTAACAACCAATCATTTGATAGTTCTTAAATTCTGAAAAAGCGTTGTTGATTACGTGTAAGTTTATATTTTTACTGTATTTTCTTTGCTATACTTTTATTGCTACCACCAATATCTTAATTCATCGCTAAATATTGCAAGCATCGATGGTCGTCGACATTTCTATATCTCCCGTTCTACTGGGCCGATTGACGAAATTCAAATTGCTTTGTTCATTTCTCGAAAGCGCGACTTACGATACATATTAGACTTTTATATATAGCATTATTCTAATATAGGTATTTTGACACAAAATCTGACTTTTTCTAAAATGACATGCCATTTTTTTCATATTTCGATTCTACGACTCAAATTATGTCTAAATAATGTTTTGGAAAATTTGGTAGTTTGGCATAATTTGAGTCGTAGAATCGAAATATGGAAAACAACCGGCATGTCATTTCAGAAAAGTCCGATTTTGCGTCAAAATACCTATGTTAGAATAATGCTATATAGAAATCCAGTATATACCCTAAGTCGTGCTTTCGAGACATGAAAATCGCAGTTTGAATTTCGTCAGTCGCCTAGTAGAACGGGAGATATAGAACTGTTCTTTCTTACTTTTCTTTTTTTTCTTTTCTCTTTTTTTTCCCCCACCAGCAGAAAATGTTGGAAAACATCTACCCTGTCACTTTGCTTTCTATTTCTGTGACGATGAGGTAAAATACTCAAAACAAATGTATGATTCACAAATCGCTACAAAATGTATGATTCATCTCATCTGAATCAATATTTCAGCCAATGCGAATTATTCTGTTAGATGCATAATGATTGCGTTAACCTGGTATTGCAGTTTCTTGTTATATTCACTTTTTTTTTCCATAATTACGGAGAATTCTTCCTCTAGCAAAGTCTGTTTTGAACTAACGAATCATCTATGTTAAATAGGTTGTACTTCTACTCTCATTAGTTTTAAACCCTCGTCCTATTTGCATTTAATGCTTTTTACCAAGGTCGCAATATTTCACCAACGCAATAACGCTTGCACACGAACGAGCTAATTAGAGACTAATCAGCGATCACCATCATAATCATTAGCAATGTGCCATCTCGTGTGCGCCATTTGCAAATAAGCACTGCTCTCAGCAACCAAAGGCATGTGGAAGTAATTTCTTATGCACTTCTACTACCATTAATTAAAATACTCGAATATTTCAATTAAATTTGCTTGAAATCGTAAAACTGAAATGGATTATAGTTAACTTTCATATTTAGTCAAATTAGACGTATGAATTATACAGTAGCTTAAAAGATAAGAGTATCAGTAACTTAGCAACGCAAAAAATTAAAGTAATAATAATAATAATAATAATAATAATAATAATAAAACAGATAGAAATAACCTAAAGGGACAAAGTATCACGTAGTGATACTAATAAACTTATTTCGTTTGTTTAGTAAGCCCCCGATTCTCTAATGAATCAAATAAGAGAAAGCGTAAAACTCGCTACGGTATGAATTAAATGGGAATAAGATTGGGAGATTAAATAAATAAATAAAAAATCTGAATGCTTTCAGATTCTATAGTACGCTCAAAGGGGTGTTTTTTTTTAATGATTTGTGTGTTACCTTTATTTATTAAATATCATGTTCTTCGCACTTAAACCATAAAATTCAATTCAACAGCAATATCGCAAAATAATTTTAAAAGAGCATATCTTTAAAATTTCCCATACACAGTCTCGCGCGTTGGAGATAAAAATATCTTTTTCTCCGTACAGTGAGTGTTGCCATTGCTCGCTTTGAAATCGTTGAGTATGTTAATAAAAAGTTCGTTAAAGTTTTACAAATTATGAAACAGATAATAAAACAAATTCCAAATTTGGGCTTCCAGACGCCCATATTCTAGTGGAGGACTACGTTGTTCAAAATTTGATGTCTCTAGGTACTCTTGTTTTTTTACAGTGCGAGAAGCATATATACATGCATGCAGATTCTTCATTATTTAATTTTTTTTGTATGTAATACAGGGCTCTAATATTTGGTGGCAACAATATGGAAAGTGAAACGCTGTTTATAGTGAACCAACGTAAAATACCAAAACAATATTAGTAGCCCTTCTGGGCAAATTGCCTCTTTGGGCTAATAATAAGACAGATAGAAATATCTACGTTGATTGTTGTTTCAACATAGATAGAAATAATCTAAAGGACAAAGTATCACAAAGTAATACTAATAAATTTATTCCATTTATTTATCAAGCCCGATTACCCGATTCTCTAATGAATCGAATAAGCGAACGTGTAAAACTCTCTACGCTGTGAATTCCGTGGGAATGAGAATGGGAGAATTATAAAGTAGAAAAAGCATTGAAATCATATATATGTTACCTGCAATGTATGAAAAGCCGGCATTCCATACAATACCTAGGGATTTTATAGAATGTCAGGCGTTTTAGGTAAAGTATGAAATATAAGATTTATTATATACTTTGCCTAGGCATTGTGTGTAATACCTAGGCATTCTATGGAATGAAAAATGTTAATCACAATGTAAAACAATTATTACACAAGAATCATATTGTAAAGCAATTATTAACTACTGCTAATAGACCCCAAACTAACGGTAAAGTTGAACGCGTTAATCAAACGATTATAACTAGATTAAAATGAAAACTTAATTATATCAAGGTAATACTTTATGGACAAAATTATTACCTTAAGTAAGTGTGTAGAGACATTAGGTATTTTTGAAGCAGAAATGATGAAAAATGAGCGACGCCTTCGTTGGGACTGGAACCACAGACCTCTCGGTTACGCGTCGAGCGTGCTGACCACTACACCACGAAGGCATGCGAAGAAAGAGGGAGAAATACCTTATAACTGAAGAATATAATAATCCCCCTCATTCTGTAACCAAATTCCCACCATCATATTTAATGTATGGAAAATTACCTTATGATTCCTTATTTCAAAATCAAGAATTATATCCACCAACAGAAGAAGCTAGGAAAACTGCTCAAAAAAGATTTGATGATTAGCATAATGTAAGTAAAGAAAGGTATTATGTTTGTTATAAACCTAGTAATTTTAAAATAGGTAGTAACGTATGAAGAATTCCAATATCCTAATACACGTAAACTCTCTCCTCTTTTTTTAGGACCTTACAAAATTTTAAAACAGTATTCTGAAGTTACCTACGAAATTGAAAAACCTAATCCTCTAACTAAAAAGAAATCAGAAATTATTCATTCAACCAGACCGAGACCTTTTAACTGAGCAAGTGGATTTAAATTAACTGTTAGAAATAATAGAATTCTCTTCTTTTTATCCGACACTTGGTTTCACACTACGTGTATTATTCCTTGTACCTTCTCTTTAGGGAGGATACAAGAAGTGATAGCACACACCCGCTCTCCGCCCCCCCCCAGGTAATACACCTAACGTCCCCTTAAAATTTTATCTTTTTTATTTTTTTTGTTAGCAGATTCAAGTATGGCCAAGAAACTGGTTTGAGTCTTTGCATACTTTTCTTACCAGCCACGATCATTTGGCCATAGTTTAGCACGGAAGTGCTACCACACACACACATAACACATATATTACACATAATTTTAGAAAAGAAAAATTTTCTTTATTTTTCTTTCCTACATAATTCTATAAGAAAATTTTCTTTTCTTTCTTCTTGTTAGAAGGTAATATTCATTTTTAGTTTCCAAAATTCTAAAAAAGACTTTAACTTGAACACACAAGTTATTTGTCTTAAAGTTAAATTTTAATATAATAGGATTTTGTATTTTTTACATTTTGATTTGATTCATTTAAAAAGAATTTTTTTTGTACAAAACACTTTGATACAATGTACGATGCCAAGATACAATGTACGATGCCAAAAACCAATTACCTTTTATTAGGCAACAAAGTTAAAATATGAGAAATACGATGGCTTTGCTCTACAGGCAACCTCTAATTAACTTTCCCCAATTTCAGGATCTTCCCCCTAGACCAGTACTTTCGAGAATACTCTGGCACGTTATATAACCGCTGATATAAATACCAAGGTGCACTCCATTTTTAGTCACACTGCTTCCCGCCATCGTTGCTATAAGAACACCCGCTGCTTTCTCTCTTTTTCTTACCTTTGTTAAATAACCAAGGTAAGAATATTATATATGAGTCATATAAAATATATTATGTATGTAAGAATATTATATATATGAGTCATATAAAAATATATTAAAGTACTATATATGCGTCATATAAAAATATATAATATATTTATATGTCGCAGAAATCTTAAATTTAATATTATTTAATCTGAATCACTATTGGATACCTAAATTGGAACTTTTCGTCTAAAAGAAAAAATGATCTGCCGTTTAAGTGAATAAACATATGGAACTTTAAAGTGAAATTTTTCTGTGTCTTCTTTCTTCTGCCTTCCATTTTGTTTTGCCTATATTTAGGTTGTTGTACTTTTTTTTGTTAGCATTTGTATTTAGTTTGTATTGTGCAATTTTTTTGTTTGCTTTGAGTACGAATGCATGTGGGGGAAAGATCTGAGCTTTTGAGACTCATTAGAAATTTCCTTTTAAAATTATGGTTTAGTAATGAAAAGCGGTTTTAAGTCTCATATGGTTCAAAGGAACGAAACATGCATTCGGAAATCATTAATCAACTTGGTTTAAGGCTTCAAAACACTTTTCCCTTGACAAGTTCTGTTTGAAGCGTTAAATAGACGAGATAAAATTTTTTTTGCAATTTGTTTTGTTATGTCTCATGTTCTGCAAATTTAAATTTTAAAATTTTTCATTTTTTTTAACAATTCCATTTTTAAAATTTTCCCTTCAAACGCGTTTAATCGGTGTTGTAAGCTTTTCCCGGAGAAGAAATAAGTAGACCTTTATATTTTTGGAACAAAATTTCTACTTAATTTTTGTTTTACGTTCCGACTTTTACTTTTTTTGATTTACTATCAATATATATATATATATATATATATATGTGTGTGTGTGTGTGTGTAAGATATAACAAAATATGATAGCTGTTTTAAAAAATAATTGGCGACCTCAAAATGAACATTCTAAATTTGGTGCTCTCCCCCTAAATTCATCCTTTATCCCAAATTCGAGATCATTCGAAATTACGTAACGTTTTAATGCAGATGCCCCCTGTCCAATCAAATAATTGCAAACCAAAACTTTCTCTAACTCGAACTAAAACCATCACTTCCTCCCGTCTTTCTTTGAACTACTGCGTTCTCTTTCTCCTCTTCGTGAGCGTGGTGACAGCTTGTCGCTCAGCCTCTGCTAGCTATTCGCCGTTAATTAAAATGTAATTGCATATTTAAAATTATGGGGAGCGTTTAGTACCCCTAATCTTCTGCAGTTATGTATTAAGAAATTCGTCATTCAAGAATAAATGATGTTTAACTATCAAACTGGTCTTGATTCTAAAATCCCATCCGATCATCCATTACGCCATAATGTCCAGACATCTACGCAGCAGTTTTTTCAACAATGACTAAACTTGAATTGCTTTCATCTTCCGCCAAAAGTACAACTATTATTACAGAAAGTTCTAAAATTCCATCTGATCATCCATTACGCCATAATTTCCAGACATCTACGCAACAGTTTTTTCGGAAATGACTAAACGTGAATGGTTTACATCTTCCGCCAAAAAAACAACTGTTATTACACACACTCACATATATATATATATTTGAGTTTAAAATATATACAAAACATATAAAATATTTACCATTTCGAACTAAAAAAATATTCTATTTTAATTCTATTGCAAATTATTCTAACATCAAACACTATTGAAAACTAAACTGTTATTATTCTTTATTTATTTCCTAGTTCTGTTCTATTTCAATTCCATTTTATTTCTTCAAAAATCATTTCCTCTGCAAATTACTGAAACATCAAAAGCCTGCTTTGAAAATATTTTCTATTTACTTTCGCTTTCACTTACAAATTATATTTTTTTTTTTCATTACTACATGGAAAATAATATGTTTATCCACATGTTTATTTACGCAGATCCTCGCAATCGTGTTGAAAACGATTTCAATTTCATAGAAGCATTTGCACTTTTATCTGATGATTAAGGGATATTTTCTGTAAATTGTTCCGGAAATTAAAGTTTTCCCATCTCCTATTGAAATTACAGCAGGTAACTATTGTTATTTGAAACTTTGCTCTAAGTGAATTTCGCTTAAGATGAGAGAAATAGACAGACAGAGCAGAGACGTCTTTTTTTTTCGACCACTAAGTCTTTCTGCCCACTGGACGAAAAAAAGCAACGGAAGCAAATTTGAGAAAAGACAGATTTGTTTTGATTTACATATTTTTTTCATTATGATCCAATTAACGTTACAAAGAAATTTATAAACTTTAAAAATCGGTTAGAAAGCCTAGAGGCTTTTCATTAAAAAAAGTTTTTTAACTGAAGTATATAATGCAGGATGTTAACATGTTTCTGATTAACTAAAATAATGCTGCAAACTTTACGGGCTATAGGATGAACGGTTCGCACCCGACGTAAGTCGGGGGCCAGAGGAAGAACCTATCATTTTAAAATTAAAAAATGGTTAAATTAAAATTACCATTTGAAAGCACCACATTTTTAAATTACAATTACAATTTTTTTTTAAAGTTGAAACATGTCACTTATTTTGAGAGGTAGTAATTAATACACTAATACATCAAAAAAGAATGCATAGAAAAATATTTCCTTTTCTTGGCATCATTGTATAAAGCACATAATGCAGAATAAATTATTAGCAGCTCAAAATACTGTGCATTATGTATTACATCGATTGGATTGAATTATTCAAATTATGGCTAATCAATCCAGCGCTGCTTACCTAAAAGAAAGGCTGCTTTCGTATGTGTCTCTCTACTGGAAACGGGCTCATGTCGCCTTAAACATAAGGAAAGCAAGAAAACTGTCACAAGAAAACCTTTATTATTATGAAGAAAATTCGAACCCATGTCGAACTACCAGCGTTCAGCGATTTCACAACTCGGCGCTGGTAAGCTTATGTATGCCGATACGGTTAGTTTTCTATGTGTCCATCTTTGATTAATATTACTTACTGTACCCAATGTAATACTTAACTAAACGGAGTTTTACTTGTGTCTTGTGGAAATAGCATTTAAGCTGCATTAACATGCATCTTAATTTTATCTAAGTTTGCTGGAGACCTATTATAAAGCACCCCCCTTTATCCTACGTATTTTAGATGGAGTGTTTTAGAGAGATGTTGCAAATACGGAAATGCGACTGGTTGTCAAAAATCACTGTCGTCCTTGCTGAATGTCTTTTCTGTCTATGGAATAGCATCATTCTTAGAAGTCATGATGTCCCATGTATCAAAGCGGAAAAGAGCGAAATCAGATGTAGAAACATTTTCTGACATTTGCTTTAGATCTCGCAGCCTGGTAGGCTGTAATAACGTATTCAGTGTTGCTCCTTGAAAGCTCTACATGTAAAAGTGATTAGAAGCATTTTTACGATAATGTTTGGAGTTGTTCTTCCAATAAGATGCTTATCACGCATTTCTATAATTGTTATCCATATGCGTGACCTAACTCTAAACACTCCATTTGCACAATCTTATGTTCATTCCTTCCACTCTCATTTTCTCGATAACACTTCAGAAATTTACTCTTCTGTAGGGGAATAGGTTTAGGTTACCTACTCAGTGAAGTGTAGGAAAACTAAAGTATTATCTCTCCAGCATTTAACAAATCTATTTTTGGTTGCGCAGAAGGAAGGCTTTGGCTCCACTGTTCTAGTGAAATGTCCGTAGAAAACATCCTTTCTTTTCTTTCTTAATACACTGAAAGTGGACAAAAAAGTTTTTGACGCTTATTATTCTTTTTATATATTCATTAACAGATTAGACGTATCTGTGTAATTCTGCCTAATATGCGAAAGCAAAACGTTGCAAGGAAAATTTTATAAAATCGAAATGATGCATTTCGGAAACTGAAATGAAGTATATGAAAATACCCAAACCTTAAATTAGAAAAGGCGAAGAGAAAAAGAAATATGTGACGTGGAGGCACTCAGGTGATCAAGCTCAAAGTAATTCTCTTTTTTTTTCTCATTCTCTTACACAACGTGAGAGCATGGACGGATTCTTCCCTATCTGCCGGTGGTTTTTCTATCGAGCACAGCAGAGAAAAATAAGTGTTCTTATTGAGCACCGATTATTTCATAACTTATAATTACGTTATAGTTAAAGGAAAGGCGAGTTTTCTGAAGTTTACATTAGGTTTAAAATACGGTACATGTGTATTATATGTACATTAATGTTTAACAATGCTTTTATCTGAAACATTCCATGCAGTGAAATTTTTTATTCCTTTCATGGGTTGATTTATTCTGTTAACTAAACTGTTAACTAATTGTTAATAATTCTGTTAAATAACTGCTCATTGTTGAGCAAAGTTTGAGTTATGTTGTAAAATAAAGCGACAACATAATGGATCCATATTTGTTCAACCTTTATGTAACATTATTTATTTATTAATTAATTTCGTTTAATCTTATCGCAAATTACGTGTTAAAATGTATACATGACTATAAAGTTTGATATATTCTGTACTTTTTAATTTTCCGTTTCCTATTCTCTTAAAATTCATACCGTAGAGAGTTTCATGAGTTCGCTTATTTGATTCTTTACAGAATGAGGTGTTTAGTAGTAGTAGACTAAATATGTCACTTTAGTAAAATAAAGGATACAACAGATACAATAAGCTTAAGAGCACTTCGCGAGGTAATGTTTTAGTTTTAATATTCTCGGCGTTTTTAAATGTGTTTAATGCAAAAGTTTCTTCATGTAAATGTAATGCAAAAGTTTCTTCACAAAGGTTTCTACACTTCTAACTCTGACCAAAAGCATCGGTGCAAGTTTTTTGATAGTCATATACTATCTTTTCGAATGACCACAGACACACGATCAATGTTTGTTGGGTGGACGCCTTCTCGTCCCTCAACTAAGTACTTACAAATTCATGAGTCCTAAAGAGACACTCTTCCTCGTACTGTGCTTGGAGTCTCTGCCAAATTTTAGATGACTGGATGTTCTCCCGAGAGAGATATTCAATCACAGTACGTTGTTCTACGCTTTGAGGCAGCTGTTGTTCACCAGAGACGACATAACAAATTGTAATCTGCTTGGGAAGTGAGGTAGGGGTACTGGCTGTTTTCGACCAAGGACACACAGAGCTGTACTAGTGGTTTGTAACATCAATATGCTGGTTATATTTGAATCTCCTTGTACAACCGATAGTATCTTCAAATTGCAGGAACACTGGGGAAGTTAAGAGGTTTCCTCTGGTGAAGATGATAATAAAGAGACCACGTTAAATTGCAAATCAGTGTCTTTCTGAATATTATTCTTGGAACCATTAAACACTTTCAAATGATGGAAGAGATCCAAGGATAAAGCAATCAGAGGCATCCCAGTAAATATGACATGAAGAGATCGGTTCAATGACAATACCAGGCTCTACTTTAAGACCCACTATCGTACAAGCAGATATATCAAATATACCAAGAATGAATTTTTCATTTCCAGAGGAACATTGTGAAGACTTGTGCTAAACTAAACTGAAAAACTTTGATACTGTGTATACATGAAATGGATGTAAATACACTGGCCGGAAAAACTAAAGAAACGATTATAAAAAGATGCTTTAGTTAATTCTGTAAAGTGAAGTCTAATGGAAAGTAGCTCAAGATTAAAGCCATTACGTAGTCCAAAGGGATTCACATTCGCTATATACATAGAATGTGCAAATTTTTGCGCCCATGCTTTCTTCGTGGATGGAAGGGATTGCAGTGAAGGATTTTATAGTCTAACTTCAAGGTCTGTACGAGTAGATAAATAAAATATTTTTGTATGGAAGTTTGAGAAGGAGCTTGACGAATTATGTGAAATGGCACGCGATTGGAAAGTAGGTCAGACACTGACATATGTCTGTAAAGACCGAAAAAAAGCCAAAAACTTCATGTCAAGAATCGAGAAATCGTTTAAAGATGTATGCAGATAATCAGCTCTAGGATGAAAACCTGCCACAACAGTCTCTGAAGACAGCTATTTAACAAATATTGCTAAAAGAAATATGCAACTAACGCTAACCTAGATTGAGAGGGTATTCACTGCAGCTGCAGTAACTTGACTATCACGATATACCGTGAATGACAGGTTACATAAATAGAGAGCTTGTGCAAGAAAACCTATAATTGTGACGCACTAACTAGAGTTGCAACATGCACCAGGTTACAATGATACTCACTGTGTCTGGAGCACCCCTGACTGGAGCCGAGTTCTCTTCATGACGAGTCTCGTTTTTGCTCCCTGATGTGCTACAGTTTTCACTGCTGAGTCTCGTTTTTTGCTCAAGCCGTGTTACAGCATGGAAGGAGAAAAATAAATGCAATAAACCAGAAATATCCGTGAAAGGTATCGATACAAAGGAATCATGTTAAGGGACGAATCGTTTTGAATTGCACCATTGGCTTACACAGTTTTACCAGTACAACTATGAGCGCTGAAATACACAGGAGTGAGATTCTTGATCACTGCTTCATGCTGTTTATGGGTGCAATCGGCTGTAGAGATTTATATTCATTTTTACTAACCAGTTAAGTTTATGCTTTCTTTCCTATAAACCTGCATTTACATAATTGTCAATACCAAAATATTTAAATTTGATAGCGCGCGTGAAGGAATGCAAATTTTACCAGTGGGAGAAAAAAGTTTAAATGTTGAGTTCTAAAAGGGAAAGCTAGAGAGTGGGGGAAAGCACTGTACTTTGCAACATGAGCTTCTGATTTTGCATTTATTGCTGACTAAAGAGGCTAACAGCTATCACTTTGCTGCGAGACTTCGACGCGCTTTTGGGTAACAAGATTATCTGAGCCCTGGTAAAAAAAAAAACTATTTGTTAACATATTTGAATTTTTAGTTTAGTTATTATTAGCTGAGTTACCGCCCAAGAGAGGCGTAGTTTGTTAGCGTCAAGTCGAATTTTGAAGAATAAAATTTGAAGAATAAATAAAGGGTTCTTTTAACCCTTCTCCTGCCTGGTTTCTGCACTTACTTCAGCTGTCACTTCAAAGGTTGAACAAGGAGGTATCACACGGTAATAACTTCCTTCTAATGGACTATGGTGTTTTTTCCTATCGCGTTTCACAAATAACCGATTATCTTGAGGGGCAATGAATCCATCGGATGGAGTGGGCCACATATTATCCGCATTTAAATCCGATAGAACATGTGTGGGACGCATTAGGACACCGACTTGCATCGCTACAGCGTCCGATCCAAATTCCGAATCAGGTTTGCGACAAGTATTCCCGTTAATTTTAAGAGGCTTTATTTGATTTCAAATTAACCTCAGTTAGGCAGCAGTGAAGAGTACGTACTAGTTTAAACTGGCAAATAATCAAGCCTCTTAGAATAATTCATTCATTGTGAAGTTTTTCTGAATATAGATTAATTATAAATGAATGGAGATGTAGGGCAACTAAAAAAATGCTTATAGAAAAAAAAATTCTCATATCAAAAATATTACGAAATTCTTCAGGTGTAATTTATTCAAATTATGACTTTGATTACAATTAATGAGCAAAGCAAAGAAGTGAATTTAAACTAAAGTGTATAATATTTTAAGTAAAGTATGACAAAAGCAGAATTTCTTTCTAAATCGGTCTCTTTTTTTATTTAAAATAATTAGATTCGACAAGGAAGATGACAAGTAGGAAAATAAATGGAGATTATAACGCGGAATAATCAATTTTGTAACTTCTAAAAGCGATGACGTGACTTTTGGCATTTCTTAGCTTGAAAAGGAAAGAAAACAGAACGTTCCATCATTGATCACTCGAAAAAAATTCTTCACGAAAGAGTAAGCGCACTAACCGAATTATGATGTTGGCGATTACGATGAAATTCTCTTATCCAAAACGATGATGTACATCGACGATTCAATCGGATTTAGATTAAAACACGAATCGAATCAGATATCTTTTTTTTAACAAACGAAGCGAATATTCCATCTCGTGATGCGGTTATGCTTCATGATATATTGCACCATTTTTTACTGCTTTCTAAGTTTTCTTCTTCGACCAAAATAAAGAATAAGAATGTGTTACATTTCCGAATTTTATTTTAAGGAAAGAATCCTATAAATAGTTTAGAAAATAAATGAAAATCATTATGTATAATTTGTAATAGAATTTAATTCAAATTCTTTTTATCCTAAAGGAGCGTTAGCTCAGAAGGGCTATGAATTTCGTTTAAATTTAAAATAAATAAATAATAAATTTAAAAAATAAATCATAAAAACTGGGTGAATTTTATTCTGAATGAACCTAAATTTCGAAATGGGAAAGAAGGAATCAAGTAATTTTAATAAAAGAAGAGATATTGCTCATTTTCTAAAAACTACAAGTGCGATTTTTACATAATATGGTAGTGAGGCATAATTTGAGTCGTAGAATCTAAATATGGAAAAAAATGGCATGGCATTTCAGAAAACGTCCGATTTTGTGTCATACCTACATTAGAACAACGCTATATATAAATCTAATACATATCCTAAGTCGCCCTTTCGAGACATGAAAAACGCAGTTTGAATTTTGTCAATCGGCCCAGTAGAATGGGAGATATAGAATTGTCCCATTTTTTTCGTAATGTACATTAATAAAAACAATATCCCGACTGATATGGAATGACAATATCTCATATAACTGTCAGTTTGTTAGGCTACGTAATTACACAGGATAGTGATTTGCAGTTTTACTTGTTATGACGGAAAGTTTGAGCTAGATTATTTAATTATGGCAAACCCCACGCGGCGACTATCTGTCTAAGAGAAGCGATGCCTTCGTCAACGACTTTCCAAGATAAACTTGTTCAAATTTACGTTCACATAAGCAAAACCACAAAAATCAATCATAATCCATTCGCCTGGATTAGATTCTAAGCCGAACTATCAACAGCAACTTTAACTACTCAGGGCGACTTGTGGGGCTATGATGGAAAGAAAAGGGAAACTAAATCATAACATTTCTAATGTCACTATAGCAATTCAATTTTTAAAATCGCTAATATTTTTTTAAAAAATTACCACCCTTTCTATTCATCGAGTTAAATACCTTTTCTTAAAAAATCAAATAAGTAAAAAATGTTTCAATGAAGCAACATCTAAAAATTTCATGCTATCTTATATTAGGAAACGCAAAGAGAAAAATGCGTATGATGGGGACGCATTTTGATGATCAATGTTTACGTTGCAGATTTTTAAGCGTTGGCATACTTTTTAATATTCGCTATACTATTCATATTTGGAATGTAAACTGATGAAAGTATCCAGATGATTCACCTGTAAGAATTCTTACTGCTTGCCAATGTAAGATTTAAAATTTTTGGTTAATTATTTTACTTTTCTGGCTTGTTTATTCGCAAAGTTTATAAAAACCGTTAACATGCAAAAATACTAAGTCAGTATTAGAAAACACTGAAAAATATCAAAATTTTTAATTTAATTATTGTTTGTTTGGAAGCTCAGGATGGGCACGATTTGTAAAGCAATTTATAATGGAATCCTAATTTCTAAAACTTTTATTTTGAAAAACAGGCAAGACTTTATTTTTATATACTTAAAAGTGTGAATTTTAGGATTACAATAATGCAATCAATAGGATATTGTAAACCTTATTATTATGATATAATTTTATGATTTGCATTCTGTGAGCTGTTTTCGTGTTAATTTTAAGATATTATGAGAGAAATGAACTTTAAAGCAAGGGTTGACTACTTATTGTTTACTTTAATTATTACGTATTGTTTCTTTGGTTATATTTCAGCATTAGCATCTTGGCAGAGTTTCACGTGTTCGCTGATTCCATTCGTTAGAGAACTGGGGGCTTGCTAGTACAATTATGCAGTATTACAATGATTACCAATGATTACACGTAATACTTCATAATTGCACGCAGACTCACACATATGTAATATTTTCCATCAGCATCTTGGCAGAGTTTCACGCTTTTGTTTATTCCATTCCTTTTAGAGAACTGGGGGTTTATATAATGTAATTATGAAATATTACATTGATAATGATAACCTGTCATAGCAAAAAAAATAATAATAATGACACATTTTTATGTATATTTTTATTATGAAATTGGGAAAATTTTTGAAAACCTTTCTAGGTTTTCTATCAAAGTGTTTTGGCTCTGTAGCAATGCTTTTATATCAATAAAACAGACTGCACGGAATAATCTGAAGAGACTGCACAGTCACTAAACAGACTGCACGGAATCAATAAAACAGACTTTGTCCGTACTTTTATATTTCTTTCCGAAAGCATGAGCTACTATCAAATGGGATCACATTTTTAACCAACTGCCTAGATTTTACGTCAAGTTCTTTCTTCTAATTAAGAATTTACGAAAACATATTAAGATTACTCTGCGTTCTATATTCATGCACGGAAAGACATTGTGTGACCTTTACAGAATATTGAATATTTTACGACCACTTCCGTTGCGTCTTGATGGGCTTTCTCTGTTTTCAATAAACATATCATGCGTTTAATATTAGACAACATGACATTTTTAATTCTCATTTTTCCTAACCCTAGCAACGTTACGTCGAAGGAAAATGCCTGCTTAAATGCTTTAATGCAACAAAGAATAAAAAAGGATTTGCTTTTAATGGAAGGGGTTTTAATTAGAGAGGTAGGTTTAGTTAATATAGTTAGGGTAATATATTTATTTAATGTAATTAGGATGGGGAAGACAGACGAACTTCGCCTGGCAG
Organism: Stegodyphus mimosarum; assembly: GCA_000611955.2. NCBI lineage: Eukaryota > Metazoa > Arthropoda > Arachnida > Araneae > Eresidae > Stegodyphus > Stegodyphus mimosarum. The sequence goes on from KK121934.1 coordinate 262,936, forward strand.
TTGCGAGGTAAGTAGCGAAGATTCAGGAAATATTCGAGGAGTGAGATTCCCATTAAGAATTTCACGAAAGATTTTGCGGTTAAGGATTACATCTACTGATGTATCACCCCTCTAGTTCCTTAGCGCCAGGTTCTAAAATTTTTACGAATTTTCGAGTTATTTTCTCCTTTTTCAATACGCTTAGAGCCCTCTTAAATTTTAAAATGGATTCGTTCACATAGTGACCGTTTTCGTCTTACTAACAAACCCTTGCAAACTACCTTCGAAGATCCTACCAAAACTTTCCCTTCTAACTGGTGAGCTTTATGATAGCTTAATATAAGAACCACCTCGTCACAGCGAAGCAAACACGGTCGTTCAGTCTACGATTCAGCGAAGTAAACTACACGTTTATCTTCTCCAATTATTTATGCATGATTTGAGGCGGAAGGAAGTAACAGAAAAAACTCTAAAAGCGATAAACGATCGAGATTCAAATTACGGAGAAGTAGAACTGAAGACGCCTTACTACATGTAGTAATGTTAATATTACTATGTGTTCTTATTGGAATGTAGATTTCTTTTAAAGAAATAGTGTTCGGATATTTGCCTTTAGTTTACCCGTGATTACTTTTTATTTGCTGTACTCTTACAGTAACTGCATCTTTCGGAAATGAAATTCTTCGCATAAGATTCCCCTCTCGATTTCCAAACAGTAAAATTAGTAAAACAAATCTGATTTGTACACCACATGACTTCCTTGTACGGAATATTAAATTATACGCATTTTTTCTTGCATTTCATTTAAACTATTGGATTGAATTAAATCTGCATCGTCGATAGCGCATAAATCACAATAGAATAAATGCACTCATTAAAAATCACTACATTTTTTTTAACATAGCAACACTCTGGCCCTAGGTTCACTTAACAGCGTTATATTTCCTTCATTTCGTAACTGAAAATGTACAAAATTATGTATATCATCTGAAGAATTATCTAACCGTTGCCACATGTTCTATTCAAATACTATAATAAGTCTAAAACGATGTATAAAAGAAATTTTTAAAAAAAAAAAAGACTTTTTCACAGACGATTCAGCAATTTCATTGAATTAACTCAGTTTTCACTTCGCGGCAAGGCAAAAACACATAAAAACTCAAAATACTTATGTTACAAATTACGAAGTAAATCTTAAACACTTATTTCCTCGAATAAATTCCAGAATGGATTAAGCATGATTTAATTCGTAATAATAAAAGAAGGCGTTATCTTTGCTTTTGCGAAGTTTAGTTTTTTTAGACTGGCAACAAATCCACTTTTCTTCAAAGTTTCAAATGTAAACAAAGATGGCTGCTATGGTAATAATAATTAAGCTTAGCCGCACTTAAACAAAATTTAAATTGTTGATAATTCTACAAATATTACATGCAGCTTTACTAGAGCCAAAAAATCCTTAACCGGGCGATAAGAACAAAATAATTCAACCCTTTTTAAAGCAAAAAATGCACAATTTACAAGCAAATAAGAATAAAGAAACTGAGATTACTGAGCCGAGTAACAGAGTGGATATACATTTATAGACTTTTGGTGCGGCCGATAGCAACCAAAATAGGAGGTGGACATTTACATGTTGTAGCAGACCTACATACAAAATTTCAACTTTCTGAGGCTCGTTTTTGAATTATACGAGATACATACGTACTTACGTAAGCACAGACGCCACGAAAAAAACCTCTTCAGAATACATTTTAATTCAGTTTTATAATTTTTTTGGGGGAAAAGAGTCCTTTATTCTGTCCTTATGTACAGATGTCTCTCAAAAACATCGTTAAATTGCATTCGATAGCTATAAAAATGGATATTTTCTTTGAAATATGATAAGCGAAATTTTTTGCGATTACAATACTTCCTTTTTACACTCATGACCATAAATTAAGGATAATGCAAAATCAGGCAAAGGAAGAGTTAGAAGCAAAACAAATTTGACTTATTTGTAAAGCTTATTTATTAAACAAAAGGTAAAGAGAAAAAAAAAAAAAA
>KK121934.1:267445-286434 GCA_000611955.2 Stegodyphus mimosarum
TTTTTTAATTAAACTTACTCGATTCTTTCTTCCAGAATTCGAAATTTGGGCTTAAGCCAAATATAATTCTCACATTTTCTATGATTTATTTTTCAAATTTGTAGTTTTGAATAATTTTTTCAATTTTTCGAAAGCGTTTTTGTATTGTAACCTATAAAATTTTTAACATCATCTTAAAGCAGATTTATTTCTAGGTACAGTTTCAAAAAAGTAGAGTTTTTTATTCAAAATTTCCGAAGATATACGTGAATTTATATTTTGGCCTGTTTTGAAATTTGACATACCCGTTACAAGCGATAATAACGCCAAATGTGGCTTACGCACTTTGTTAAAATTATTAGAATGTAATGAACGCGATCTTTTTTCCGTTCCTGTACAATAAAAAAAAGAAAAAAAGGAAAGGAAAATAGGTTGCTATAAATTAAGAAATTTGCCAAGTGAATTATTCTTGGCGCAAGGTATGCGCCAAGATAGATTTTTTAATTTCTCCGTAAATTTCGCACCAAATTTTACAAAGTTTAATATTTAGGCATCATTTGAGTCGTAAACTCGAAATATGGGGAAAAATTGGCATGCCATTTCAGAAAAGTCCGATTTTGTGTGAAAATACCTATGTTAAAACAATGCTATATATAAATCTAATATATATCCTAAGTTGCGCTTTCGAGACATGAAAAACGCAGTTTGAATTTCGTCAATCGGCCCAGTAGAATGGGAGATATAGAACTGTCCCCCCTTTTTTTTCCGCAGTGTACATTCGAATTGCTAATGAAGAAATTAATGCTAGCGTATTTCTTAGCGCTCACTTTTAATGAAATACATCAGTGATACATAAGTGTCCTCTGAAGTTACATTTTGCTTTAGAGGTCCTTAAGTTACTGTGTAAATTAAACGAGGGATTAAAAATTAGGGCATTTATTTTACATCAGGTAACCTGAATTGTACAGTTTTAGCAAAAGAAAATTTCAGGCCTTTCATTTGAGTAGAAATAAGCACGGAGAATGTATTGATGGTAAAAGTGAATACTATTGATAAAATATTTTCGCATTTCTCTTGGGCAAAGATTGTTGAAGACTGAAAAAGAACATATGAAGGCTTTTAATGTTCTTTCAAGGGTATTTTTATGAGTATTTGATTATTATCTTTAAAATATTTAGGCAAAGGTTTCTGAAAGTTTAATGGCATTTTCTCCCCTCCCTAAAAAGGGGCAGTTTCTTCTTTTGTAATGGTTAATGTAACTTTCATAATATGGGAATGAAGCTGCTTCGTTTTGATAAAAACAGTTTGGATTGTGAATTAGAAAAGGAATTAGGAAATAAATCTTTTAACTTTATCCAGCTCGATTGTAGAATTGTTCTGACATTTGGAAAACTTCAGGAGCTTTCAGTCAGTAACACACATACACACACACACACAAAACAAAACAAAACAAAAAAAGAACAAGGCCAATGTTCACCTCAAAACTGAGGTATCCGGTGTTAATTAATAATAGATTGGTTAACTTTGAAAAATCTTATACTTTGCCGAGTGGGACACTGAGAATCGGTTATAAAATATATAAAATCGAAGGGACATCAGAGATAAGTTAAAGGATTTATGTTTTGTGCAGAAGCAACTTTTCCAAAGGGGGATGGATGATAAAAATGCTGCTTTTGGATTCTTTCCTCTTTTCGTCCATTCGTTTGCCAAGCATGATTATGTCTACGGAATTTATATCGTTAAAATTTGATTTAACGTGCTAATTTAATAGCGAAAAACTTAATAATTCAAGAAGTAGCTGTGCATTTGTTTCACTGGATCGCTTACGCAAGGGACTGCGACAAAAGCTTCCCTCAGAGAGCAATACTTTTTACTTCACCAGGACAAGAAATTCGCTTATGGAAAACAATGAAACACTAAATAATAAATGTTTACTCGAAATGGGACTTTGCGTGCATCGTTTTAGTTTTGCGTCGTTTCACTTTTCCAAATGCGTTGTTTCGCTTTTCATTCGAGTCTGTTGCTATTTGGCAATATATAAGATATTTATCTTTTAAGTTGAGTCTATCTGTCGTGAATTAACAAGCTAAGTTATCTGAAAGCAACACATAAAGTTCTTAAAAACATTCATTTCTTGTATTTGAATCGGATTAATTTTGAAGATAATAAAACTTCATTTAATTCATGACCTGTCTAATTAAAAATATTCAGTTTCACAGAATGAAGTTATATATTTTTCTATTATTTGTTTTATATTTTGTAAAACTTAAATGAATTTTTGATGAACAAACTCCACTATTTGAAAGCGAGCAATGGCAATAGTGTACGAAATAAAACATTCTTTATCTCCAGCGGGTAAGACTGTCTAATTCTAAAGATATGCTGTTTTTAAATATTTTGGGATTTTGCTATTGAATTGAATTTTATGTGGCGTTAAGTGCGAAGAACTTGATATTTAAGAAATAAAGTTAACACACAAAACGTTAATAATAAAAAGAGTCTTATAGCCATCTTACTAAAAAAACCTAACATTGATATGATGAGCTTCCAAAGACTGAAAAAATAGAAAAAATCTACGGCGACAGTTAATACCGAAAAATGAATTCTAAACTTTTCTTTTAAAATTTCTGCGATTTTATTGTTGAATTGTATTTGGCGTAAATGCCAAGAAAACGATGCTTAATAATAATAAAGCTAAAAAGGGAAAAGAAAAAAAAATTGGGTTTGCGGTAGTGAGTGCAACAACAGAAACAAATCCTTTGTTGGGATTTTACCGCTAAAATCTGAAACATTTCAGGTTTTTTTTTTTGTTGTTGTTTTGTTTTGTTTGTTTGTTTTATATTTAATGATTTTTATTTTTATATATTTATTTATCTTGGAGGGGGAGGTTAAGCATTCGGTGAGAATTAACCAAACCCGCTGGTCATTTAGTATTATTATACCCGTAAGAAGGAGAGATAGAGAAATGACTATCTATGCCTTCTCCAGCGTTCGAAACCTAGCTCGACAGTAACGTTAAATTCATCTTTTCCATTGGGGATACGGGAGTAATTGGAACTCGTTTTCTCCTGGATTCTTACGCACAACAGGAAAAACAGTTCATGAATCTATCTTTTTAAACATAATTTAAAAACTTTTAGGTAAAAAAAAAAGGATAGACATTGCATATAAATAGTTTAGTCGACAACTTTTGATCTACTTTTAAACAAAATTATTATTATTTTTTTTACTTTCTCGGAATTGTGAAATCGTATTACAGGCGGCCCTCTATTTTTGAACCATTCGTTATTTCGCACATTTTTAAAAATTTAATTTTTTAAAGATTTTGTTAATATCTCAATAATTGTGACTTAGAATTGAAGCCAATGTTAGCTTATCAAGCCGAAAATACCAGAGCTTTTAAAGGGAAAGATAAAGTATTTCTTCTATTCATTTATAATTCAATTAAAAAGACTAGGTTACTGCAATAATATTTAAAGATTGGTTCATTTTTCATTTCACGCCTGCAGATAAGCATTATTATAAAGATGAAAATTAACAATTTAAATAATTATTGTTCTCAGAGAATGCTCCAGAAAACTCAAAATATTTGCAGAATTTATACCCGGTTGTGTTCACCCCCCCAGCACTGCCTGCATCATACAACCCATGGATCAAACAGTGATAGCTGCGTTGAAGACAATAATGTATCAGGCCTTCAAGACCACTGGCAGGAAAGATGGGCCTACATTAAGTAATTTTTGGAGAACTATAATATGTGGAATGTAATAATCAATACTGAAGATTCGGGGGTTCAAATAAAAGAGCCAACAACAAGGATTTCCTGAAAACATTTATGCCTACAAATAACGAGCGACAGTTCTGAAGTAACTTCGGAAACTATCGCAGTAGAAATAGCTTAATGAATGAAATAAACTTGGACGTCAAGAAAGAAGATGTTAATGAACAGGTTTAATCTTATTCAGCTTCTCTGTCAAATGAATACTTAATTAAGCAATAAGAGTTCAATGAAATATACAGTGAAAATGAGAAAGAAGAAGATAATAAAATCGTCAAGATTTTGAAAATCAAAAATGTGAATGAAGCCTTCGTGTATATTGAAAAATTTTTGACTATCATGGAAAAGTGGGATTCTAACGCAGAACGTATTATCCCAAGTATGTAGAGCGATTGAGAAAGACACAACGCGTTATAGAACTCTTTAAAAAAAAAGGGAAAAAAAAGGGGGCGGTATTCAACTAATTCATGGCAAATTTTTAAAGAAAATACCTGAAAACACTTAAACACACCTCGTTGACTTAATTATGTGTATTAATAAATAAGATTTTAGAGTACAATTCGTAATGATTTTCTTTAAAGGTCCTTGTACTTTCGAACATTCAACATTCGCACACAATTTCAATCACCAATTATGTACCAGTCTGTTTTAAAACTGTCTCGTAAAGTTAAAAATAAATAAATAAAAGAAACAGGAATATATATACATATATATCTTTTAACGGGAATCGACTGCACCGCTGTCCACTTTGAGATGCCATTTGCCAAAAAAAAAAAAAAATTTATAATGAAAATGGACACGCAGCAATTGCACGAGGAAGGTGCCATTTGTACTCAGCAATGCGATTTGTTCGCGTAGGATTATGCAACAGGTCGAATCGATAGGGGGGCTGCTGTCGCCATCGTCTCCAATCTTAGCGAAGATAAATTGCTTCTTGGAGCAGAGTGTCGCCAAAGGGGAGGTCGTTCGGATCCAACCGACCTTTAAGTACCAATGCTCTCCAACACGAATTTCTTCTGTAATTTATCTTTATGCCTACTTTTGAAGATTAAGTTTAACAATGTAATGCATTCGGTTAAACTTTTCCAATAAATTTGCTTCGGTTGTCAGTTTATGTATTTGATTTCTGAAATTAAATGAAAGTTTGTGTTAAATATTATAATTTTATAGTTAATAAGTTATGAATTATGATTACAAACTTAATGAACAGTAATCTAGGCTAGCGATATTCACGATGTTTTTGTTTTAAACCGGCACTACTCAGAGCCATCTGTAGCTCAGTATATCAGCTGAAATGCCACCAAATTTAGTAGGGGGACAAATGATAACACGGGAAAAAATATTCCACTGAAGAAAATTTAGTTCCAAAAGTCGCCGATAGGAAAAAATGGGGCTCTATTATAGTTTAAACAGGTGAGAATTAGACAAATGAATAACAAATAGAATATTCAGTTTACACCGTTTTAACCAGACTGCCCCCAAAATACACAGATGATATTTCGGTTCACCGCAGCACTTTATTCAGAGAAAGCACTTCCTATGCGAGAGCGTAGACATCTTTTAACGTGACCGCTTTTCCCGAAGATAGCATATTCTATCCTATACAGTGGATTCTCGACGTCCGAACGTAATATATCACCAGAAATACTCAGCTTTTTACTTTGCATTTTAGTGAGTTTTGAAATTTGGCGTATTTATTATAAGCAGTAATATCGAAAATGTGGTTTGCGCACTCTGTTAAAATTATTTGAAAATATGAACGATGACTTTTTTCCGCTCGTGAACAATGAAAAAAATGAAAGGAAAATAGGTTGCTATAAATTAAGAAGTTCGCCAAGTGAATTATTCTTGGCGCAAACTGAAAAAAAATCCGCCAAGATAAATTTTTAAATTTCTACATAAATTTCTTACCAAAAATTACGAAATTTAATATCTAGGCATAATTTGAGTCCTAGAATCGAAATATGGAACAAAAATTGGTATGTTATATCAGAAAAAGCCCGATTTTGTGTCAAAATGTTAGGACAATGTTATATATAAATCTAATATATATTTTAAGTCGAGCATTCGAGACATGAAAAACGCAATTTGAATTTCGTCAATTCGCCCAATAGAACGGGAGATTTAGAACTGTTCTCCCCCCCTTTTTTTTTGCACAGTTTACCTACAGACATCACGAAAAAAATCTACTTTGAATTCGTTTCGAATCCATTTTATAATCCGTTGTGGAATAAAGACATCTTTATTTTGTTTGTACATACAGACGTCGCGCAAAATAATCGCCCAAATGGAATCGGGAACGTTCAAAACGGATATTTCTCTCGAAATTTGGAAATCAAACTTTTCCGCACTTACAATAATTCCTTTACTTATTCATAATAATTCCCTCCATCACTCTTTTTGCCTAAGATGAATGTCAAGGAGCCTAGTAAACTGTTTAGCGATTTATTATCGCTGAGTTCGTGTAACTAAAACGTATAGTCAAGAAGGGTTAAACTACTCTTTATTTCACTCAAATAAGAATAACAGCTGGCCCCTTTCTCGGGCTTACAACAAATCCTTCACTGGGGCTTTTAACTCAGAAATAAGAAACTAAACTGTAACTAACGAAAGCAGACTTAGCCGAAGTTAAGCATAAGTGTCTAACGTAGTTGGCCCTTAAATTTAAACTAGCCGGCGAACATCAAAACGACACGTATTATACTGCCGAGCGTAACAGCTTCAAGACAGACTTAGCTCGAAGGCAAACATGCGCTACTCAGAATTCCTAGCTCTTTGTCACGAAGTTGAACCTTCCTTAAATACGTCTTCTAATTCATTGGCATTCAACACGATTCTAAAACCTCATTCCGGTAGGGAGCTCTAAGGGAAACAAGAATTGATAGGAAAGGGACTTTAAAATTAAAATAACTGGTATAAAAATAAAATATATCTTACAACTTCGTACAAGGAAGCAAAAACATTTAATTTCCTGGGAAATGTATCTCTCTCTGTATTTATTTTCTCGATCAACTTCTGTATTATTAATTTTAAATTCCAAGAGTGATTCAGTGCAGATGCTACTACTTTATCGTTTTTATTTTGCTTTCAGAACTCAGAATCTGAAGTGTTGAAGCATTTGGACATAGAATTCAAATAGGCAAGCGGAAGCACAATAAAAGCAAATATAAATAAATAAATAAATAATAGTCTTTTTTCAATAAATCAACATAAAAAAGTTTATTTTTGTCGGAAAAATTGGTATAATACAGAGTTATAAACAATCTGATTTCCGTTTTAATTTCGCTTAATTAATAATAATTAATGCAGAGAAAACAATCGGCTACATTTTTGGTAGTAATAATTGGGGAAAAATATACGTTTTCGAACCTCAGAAGTTCGGGATTTTTGGAATCTAAATTGTCTAAACATGCAGAATTAAAATATTTGGGCTTCTGCTGGCGAGATAACTAAACATTTGCGAAAACTGGCTTCAGCACTTCACATGCTCTATAGGATACTTCACTTTAAGGAGACGGTTTCTTCTGAAGTTCTGCAGTCTTTGTGTATAGCATTTATTTTTAGTTTAAGCTTTTAAGCCTGGACTAAAAGATTAGAAAGAAAAGGAAATATTTTTTTTAGGAGACTGAGATAAGAATAGGCAAGGTAAGTGTAAGGGTCAGTTTTTTTTTTCAGTAAGAGACAAAACTAAAGAATTTTATGAAATTTTCTTATTTGAGAAATTATTCTAAAAATTTGACTATCAAAAGCTTAAAAATATACTCTGGGTGAAAAACTAAAACAACAACTTACTGCTTACATTACTTTTTATTTTGATGTTTTTAACTGCTATGGAATATACACATATATCTGCGTGTGTGTGACAGAGAAAGAGAGATAAAACATGAAAGTAAGATATAACATATGTAACTCAAAATTATTAACTTTAAACCGGCCAGTAGCCCTTTTTTAGTCCTCATTTTAATTTAGGTATCTCCACTTTTTGTTCAAATTTGTTTATAATAAGTTTTCTGGACTTCATCTTTCCATTTCATGCTTACTTATGTAATTCTCCTGCATCGCGATAGCTCGTATTCATTTGCAGATCCAGAATTTAATATAATTAACATAAGTCACCCACAGAATTATTACTTAAATATATTACGCCATTACGTCATCTGACGACGAATCAAGCACTTTACGCAAAGTGAATATCTGGATGAATTTCTTCAATACAGCGTTTGGTTTCAGTGGGTAGGACTCAAAACTGTTTGTTAGGCACAGAAGTATCATTTGGAAGAATCTATGAAGTGGCGAATCATCGGCAGTTTAGAAGAAGAGCAGACAATCACAGAAGAAGTGAGATGTGTGCATGTTTCAAGACAGACCCTCTGTAGGCTATGGAAACAATTTCAGACCTCTGAATCTCTTGTCAGGAGACCTTTAAGGTCGTAAATAAAAAAATACTGCTTCTCAAGATTGATATCGGACAACAACTGCCAGTCGTATTGGAAAGTCTACTGCTCGGCACTTAAGTTCAGAACCTGCAGTCACCACTGGAACTGTTTTATCATGGCAAACCGTAGCCAGAAAACTTAAAACTCCTTTATGCCATAAAACCAGAGGTCCGCATTTCATTGTATTTACAATAAAACAGTAATCGTTTGAATCTGTGCAAAAAACATGTTTCCAGGTTCTGTTTATGGATGGTCCAATGGTCTATTTATTGATGAGTCTAGGTTTAATTGAACATCTGCCTCTAAACATGTTTACATCTGGAGGGAGTCTGAAACGCGAAATCCTCCTTCGAACATCATGGAACGTGACTTTTTCCAGCAAACCTCATTAAATAGTCCCTTGAGACATTGAGCGAATACCACGGCCAGCAAAGTTATCCGATCTTAATCCGGTAAAGAGCTTATGGAACTACCTTAGAAAAGCAGATGCACAGAGACATTCTCTTTCTAAATGGATGTAAATAACCTGAAGACCGCATGGCTGGAAGAGTAGAATTTAATTCTTCAAACTGTGGTTAATAACATCATTGCAAGCATGAAAACACTTCGTAATATTTGTTTACAAGCCAAGAGAAATCACATTCCATATTAAATTCATGTCTTAATTTTTTAATTCTTTTTTCTGAACACATTATCACCATTTTTTTATGATACAGTTTTATATCATATGCAGTGCTCTTAAATTTTCTCTTTGTATTTATGTGTTATGATGTTATATAACACGGAAGCTAAAAAAAAAAAAAAGGGAAAAAGTTCAGAATTTCTGAGAAATCCATGGCTTTATGCATGTAAGGATAATTTTTCACATGAGTACATACAAACCATCATTATTCTTTCCCAAACAAAAGATGCATTACTTCTCTATTCGAACGTTCGAAGGGACGTTCACAAAGTTTTTATCTTGCTTTTAATTTTGTAATGGCGCATTTTAATGATGGCTGAATAAGTAAAACTAACGATTCGTTTAATAATCAAAAAGAAAAATAAAACTTCTATTTGTTCATGAGAAAACATGTGTTTATTTAAATTTTAAGGCTAAACTTTTACTACAATATCCTAAAATAATGATATATTATCTCGTGCGCTCTTAATTTACTCAAAAAAAAAAAAACACACACACACAATAAAAAACAGTCATGTTTCATGACTTTAGTTTTCAAAGTAATTTGTGGATTTTTCAACTCTTTTTATTTTACTGTAAATTTAAACTTGCACGATTTTCAGAGAATTCATATGTTTAGCTTATTGCTTCAATATATTCACAGCTTCTAGAACTGCGAACTAGTTCCTTCACTTTCTCTCTCACTCCTACATCCGCATTTTAGCTTACTCTAAATTTTTTTACAAGATACTTTTGTTTTCATTATAACTTTGTTCTCAGACTGTAATAGATACATATTACAGAGGATGTTTACATATTTTTAGAACGCTTTCGGGACCATTTAATTAACGTTTATTTTTTAAATGGTCTATCAAGACCATGTTGAAAAGATATATATGCAATACCTGTATCTGTCTACATTTTTTCAAGGAATGCAATGGTGTTTTTTGAGGTATGACTTGTTGCCTTACCTTGATGAAGTTTCACTCTTTCAAAGTTACTCGGATACAGAAAGGGATTTTATTCTGTAAATATCGGATATAAAATTTTCTCTTACTAGTACGTTCAGTTGATTTCAAGATTTCAACGTTTTTTCCCCACTTTTCTTATTTTAAATTTCCCATTCTAAGATAATCAATCCTTCGAGAATCAAATTCCTCATTGAAACTTTATTTGTATTGGCGGAACCAGGTTTGTACACATTTTTATCTTCGTTTTCGATGGCATATAAACTTTTTGTTACATTCGTTTAGGTAAGCTTATGCTCCTTTAGGATCACAGTGTATTTCTATTTATCTCCTGCGAAACAGTTTTCATACTGGATTCTACAAAATTGTTCTGCATCGAGCTACATGCTGAGGCAAAAGGTGGCGAACATTATAGTTTTTAGCTTTTTTAGGTAGTAAATATTGGTTTATTATTTCATTTATTGTTGCCACAGGTGTATTTAAAGACTTTAAAACTGATTTCCGCATCAGGGATTTTCTGTTGTTACAAACGATTTAACTTTATGAACATTAGAAACAGTACGTACATTTTCCGGATATTCGTGTGAAGTATTCTTTTCATATAAAAGTAATGACTGAGGGTTTTTCACTTTCCGATTGCTAATTTTGCACTTAGAAACATGCGTTTCAAAACGTTTTTGAATTATGGAAAAGAAATATTTCTCTTCGGGAAACTCAAAAGTATATTCTTCAATCCACATTTTGTTTACATGCGATATTTCGATGAAGAATAAATTTAAAAGTACCGACGATAGTTCTTATTTCAAATAATAAGTTGTTGCCAGAAATTTTTATTCCGAAACATTTTTGTAAAAAAAATTCTTTCTCGGAATCATTCTAAAAATGTGTAAAAACCCTCTGTATTTACTTTGATTTTAAGCAATACTCACTTAATATACGAAATCGCAGTAATTCCAGCCACATTCTAATTGGTAAATATTGCACATTATGCGAGAAAATATTATTTCAATTTGAATATTAGCTTCTGGAAACCATTAAGTTTTTCCAATATTTATCCAATGATTCGCAATTCTGAGCTTTTGCTTTTAATGCGATCGATTGAAACAACATTTTTTTTCCGACGGTGTGTTGTTTCTTCGAATAAGCATAGTTCTAAAAAACGGATAAACTAGTTCAAATAAGATAAAAACGTTTATTTGAGACGGAAAGATATTATCTCCGAGACAACAAAAATAAACATTTAAAGGTCTTCAAATCATATTAAAATGTATTGAATACATTCAAAATAACATATTTAGGTGTTTAAGTATTTTGTAGCTTTAGACTATTTACCTAAACTGGAAACGTAAAATTTTTGTTTACCTGATCATGAACGGTAACTTATATTCATTTTTAGCCCAATCTGGCGTTATCCCAGAAGGGATATTCGTCTCGAAACGGCATTTTGCGTCCAATTACTTTACATGTCCGAATCACTTTTCAGATTGTTGCCATCAAATATTACAGCCCTGTATTATATTTAAAGAAACTAAATAATGAAGAATCTACATGAATGTATGTATGTTTCTCTCACTGTAAAAAAACAACGGTACCTAAAGCCATCAAATTTTGAATAACCTAGCCCTCCACACGAACATGGGCACCTGGAAGCCCGAATTTTGAATTTAGAATTTGTTTTATTATTTATTTCATATTTTGTAAAACTTTAGCGAATTTTTAATTAAAAACTCAACACTTTTAAGATGAGCAGTGGCAACACTGTAGACGATAAAACATTTTTATCTTCAGCGCGCTAGACATTCTATCGGAAATTCTAAAGCTATGTTGTTTCTAAATATTTGTAGTCCAAATGCTCTCGAAACGTGTTTGAATCTGTAAATGAAAAAAACGCCTGTTTAGGTGCAATATACACTCTTTTGCAAAAAAAATCGAAGCACCATGAAGGACTTTTGCGGTCGGGACGAAATTTGGTATGCAAAAATATCTTGATCGAACATGCAAAAGATCAAAGTTTCAAGACAAATGCACAGGAATTGGAATCATAGCGCACATTTCTAGTGCGTAATTCCCAAAATATAAAACCAGTAACCGAGGCGGAAAATTTATCTTTTTTTTTTGTTGCTGCCATTGTAATTCCGTAAAGAAGCAACTAAAGAGGCCATTACGACGATATCGAAGATCTTACAGACAACTAAACGACTTCGAACGTGGTCGCATTGTAGGGTTGCGTGAAGCTGGGTGGTCATATCGAGCAATAGGCCACCACCTGCCGCGTACAGACACTGCTGTGCAAAGAAAGATGTTGGCAACAATGGTTGCTATAAGGAAACTGCCGACGAAATGAAGACTTTGGAAGGCTAAGTAGCACAAATGGGCGAGGCAAAATAGGATGATTGTTCGCCAGGCCCGAACCACCCCAACGGTATCATTGTCGACTATTCAACGCAATACAGCCACGTCTATACCTCCCGTGGTATCGTTGTTCATATCACGGCGCTTGTCTGAGGCGAGAGTAGGCTCACAGAGGCCTTTAAGACACTTATTTGCCTTTAAACCCACGACATCGGCAGAGTCGTCTGGAGTGATGTCGCAGGCAATCATCACGGCTGCCATCAGACTGACATCGTATAGTATTCAGCGATGAATCCCGCTTTACTCTTGAAGCAGATGACCACGGCGTTCGTGACTGGAGAGGACGGAGCGGAACCAGCGGTTCCAATCAGCCTTTGTTTTACAAAGGCATACAGCCATACCCCCTGGTGTGATGGTGTGGGGCGCTGTTTCTTATGACAGCAGGTCATATTTAGTCATCCTCCGTACATCTTTAACAAATCAACGATATGTTGATACCATCTTGCGGCCAGTTGCATTACTCTTCATGGCACGTCATCCTGGGGCCATTTTGAAACAAAATAATGCCAGGCCACGTACCGCTTGCATATCTCTGGACTGTCTCCGTGCGGTTGATACTCTTCCTTGGCCAGCAAGGTCACCACACCCTTCACCAATCGAGCATGTCTGTAACATGGTAGGCCGCCAGATTCGGGCACCACAAATTACCGCAGATCTGGAGCCATAACCGATTAATGTCTGGCAGAATGTGTCGCAGGATGATATTAGGAACCTCTACTACTCCTTGCCACGACGAATTCAAACATGCATTGCCGCCAGGGGCGACACTCAATGGGTGATTGTCAGCCGTGAACAAGTACTATGGCCTTGATTTTTTAATCATTTTATTATCTGTGTATGAGCTATACACATATTCAATTCCATCAAAAACAACCACTTCTTTCATGATGTTTCGATTTTTTTGTCATATGTATATATATATTTTTTGTCATTTGTATATATATATATTTTAAATTTGGAAACTTTCAGATTTTTTTTAAATAAAAAATGAAGAATTTCAACGAAATCGCATATACCGTATTTCTTGGATTCTGAGACGCAGCTTCTTCTCCATATAAGCATTGTTGTTTTTGTGGTGTGTTTTAGAAACAAAAAATTCTTAGAATCGCAAAGTTTTCATTCATGTTAAAGAATCTAAGAAATTAAGTTTCCAAAATTTCTAATTTATGTAGAAATATTATCGTTGTTAAGAAAGCAAAGTCGATAAAAATTATTTGTTTGCTGTATTTTAGCATTTTATTCCAGCTATTTAATTTTAGTTTAATACAATTGCTTCTTTTACCTACTTCATAAATGGTGGTAGGAGATTAAGAAATGCTTAAGAATTACAGTTTAGAATTGCAGAGAAATTAGAATTTTTGTTTGAATAATTCAGCTTGAAAGTTTTATTTTTAAATAAAAGACACTCTTTTGATGTCATCTCATTTATTTTTAATGTCATAAAATACGCAAGTGACACACACATAAAAGATGCCAGTGTCACTTAATCAGGTCAGTTTGTAGAGACATTAGGCATTTTTGGAAGCAGGAACCATGAAAAATATGCGTTGCCTTCGCCGGGAATCGAACCACGGACCTCTGAAATTCCGGCTCAGTGTGCTGACCGTTACACCACGAAGGCACGCTAAGAACGTGGGAGATATACCTTATATACTCCCCTTTTTAAAGGGCGACTAGGGTTTTAGGGGACCTAGTCGCCAAATCCTGGGTGTGGAGAGTCATCATCCACAACCCTTTTAGTTCGGGCACCACTTGTAGAGACATTAGGCATTTTTGGAAGCAGGAACCATGAAAAATATGCATTGCCTTCGCCGGGAATCGAACCACGGACCTCTGAAATTCCGGCTCAGTGTGCTGACCGTTACACCACGAAGGCACGCTAAGAACGTGGGAGATATACCTTATAAGTTAATCTAAATATTTTGCTTAAATACAATAAATATCGCGAAATTTATTTTACAAAATGTCTGTTTTGATATTAGTTGTGTTAATTGCTGTAGAATTCAAGGGAGCATTCGTTATGAGTTTTCCAGCAGCAAAGGAGACCATATACGGAGACTTTTAGCATGTTTCAAGCCTAACACGCTTGTGAAAGTAAAATATCTAAAATTGTCTTCTCAGTTTTCGGCATAGTTCTGTTTGACATCAATGCTCTTGGCATAACTATTCACTCAGCACCGGATTTCAGCGAGAGTATTCTGTGCGAACCTTCAATTCCTTCCTAAACGGCATCTTTAAATCGCTATCGTTGTGCTAATGTAAACCACACAAATGCTGCTTAAATTTTTTAAACAAAAAGAAGTCACTTGGGGCCAAGCCTAATATGTACGTACGATGCATAGAGGGAAAATCTGAAATTTGTACAATTGAATAGCAGTCTGGAAGATCTGATCCTTGTGCGTCAGTTAGGTTAATACGTCAAAACCACGAGGGCTGTCTGCCTAAGATGAAGCTTCGTGGAGGGCTTTCGGAGGAAAACTGGCTTATGCTTGTCTTGTTACAGGGTTTCTCCCATGACCATGGAGTTTCATTTTCCTATAGATGTCAGTATACAAGTAAGGTTAAGTTAGGTTAGGTTATTTGAATATCACAAAGTCACGAGGGCTATGTGGATATGAGGAAGGATGCCTTCGTGGAGGACTTTCTAAGGGAAACTGGCTCGTATTCACAATAGACATATCGAACCCAAGTCAGGTCGAACTACCAGTATTTAACGGTTTTAACCACTCGGCCATTGGTGGGACCGGGAAACTGGCTTGTATCCTTGTTAGACGTGAGAAAACCTACGAAAATTATGAGGATTCTTAGTGCGATAAGTTTGCGGAAAGACGAATGCCTTTAACTTATTTACATACAGTCATCCCGTTCTCCTGTGTTCAAACCCAAACCACTCTTTGTGTTTCGAAATGTTGTAATGCAAAATCAATCAATACAGTACTGCTAGGTTTGCCATGCCCTTTCGACTTTTATGGCTTGTCGTAGTTGAGTCAGCTGGTAAGCATAAAAAAACTTTTTTTTTATTACTTGGCATATAGTAATACGTAATAATTGCCCCTCTTCATCCCATAAATGGTGTCCGAAATCTTTCGCTGACTTCTGAGTTCTGGACTTGTGTGTGAGAAAGAATTATTACTGTTTCTACTACGCTCTTTTGTTTCGTTTCTGGGTCGCGGTGGTGAAGCCATGTTTCATCTGCTGTCAACAACCGTTAATGGCAATTTTTTTCCCACGCTTTTTCATGAACAGAGATTTTGAAAACATGAAATCCAATGTTTTTTCATTGCTGGCGTTAATATTCTAAGCACCCATCCGGCTTTGAATTTCAGTACTTTCAGGTTTTCATGCCGGATGTTTATCACTGATGGTTTCCCTTTCCGAAGCATTCTGAAAAATTGTTACTGGCCTTTTTTCATCGCAAATTTCCTCGGTTAGCTCGCATTTCTTTGCATGTCCACAGTAGCATGGCTTGGGATTTTCCTCGAGAGACGCTCTTTCCTGTCAAAACATGATAGGCCGCATTTTATCGCTGACATAGAAAGGTTCTGCATAACCTTTAATCTAACAAACCGCAACTATGAGTCCGTGAATATTTGTCGATGCTCGCGAAGTCAGTCATCGAATGAGATTTGACATTTTCAATATAACAAATACCGCTGACTAAAAAACCAAATAAAAACAATTTGCTGCGGGTACGTTTTCTTTTGTAATTCTAAAAGACGGTGCTATTCTTTCACTACATTTCGTCATTTTGCAAGTATAGCAACGAAATCAATGAATTCTATTGTATATGAAGTAAAAGTAACAGTACCAGACAGCACTTAGTAGACGTTTTAATGTTGCACCAGATATTATGAGATTATATAACTTTTTAAGTAAACCAATGGTTTAAAGTTAATGCTCTTGTTGATGACACCGATACAAAATATATTTCTAAACAATAGTAAGTTATACAAATACCAATGGAAAAATTACACCTAAAAGTAGAAAGGGAAAAACAGCAAAACTTGTAGAATCAAATTCGACTTTTATATACAGTAAAACGGAGAAATTTGAGTTAAGATACCAGAAACAATATTGCGTTACACTTAAACTGATATTTTCCTTAAATGCTATCCAAGAAATTTCAAGAGAAATGCTTTTAAAGTATCTGCGAAAAGAATTGAAAGTGTTAATATGATAATTAATTGCTTGAAATAATCAACAGATTATTTTCATTTCACTTGAAAATGGATGAGGTAGATTTACTTGAAATATTCATTCAAATATAAAAGTGTTAATAGTTCTGTTACTGCGCCATGTACAGAAACAGGACTCTGAAAGCAGAGGCACTAGATATTTGAATGCGTATTTACTAAATTAATTTCAAACCACAATAATCTTAGACGTGAATTATAATTCTAGTTATTATTGCAAAACAAATTAAATAGTAAAAAACGAACATTTGTCCTGTATCTTTCATTTTTTTTAGTGTTAGTTAAAAAACCATCTCCTTAACTGGACCATAAAATTCTAAAGTATTATCCTCAGAAAAAACCTTTTGAACGAAACTTGCTGAAAACTTTATTTACATCTTAATGCATATTTTTAGTAAATTATTGAAAAATTGCCAAATGATTGAAAAATTATACCCAATAAAGGAATAAGTCAACACACTGCTTGGTGTTTATTTTAGTCAACCATTTAGAATTAGGAAAAAAAGCAACTTCATGTTTATTTTGGTACAGATTTTTAATAATTGTTGATTTCGACAACAATCAGACACAAGTCTCTCTTTCTTCAAACAAAAGACTATGACACAATGGGGCTTTCTGAAACAAATTCAAGCGCCTCTTTTAATAAACTTTCTGAAGAATGTAATGATGAAATTGGTGAATTCAATATAAATGCTGATATAAGGAACGTTTTCCGAGTATTAATATTAAGGGTAAATGACGGGGAAATAATATTAAAAATATTAGATACAGTTCATGAATGAACTTTTATATAAAGACCTTTTTCATAATTAAAATGATACAAAATAAGTATTTATAAAGTATCTATCTGTTTCTAGTTATATCTATACTAAATTAGACAAATTTTGTTGTTGTTTTGAAGGATGTTTATTCCCCAACATAATTCAATTGATTTTAAAGCAAAAAATTCACAATTTACATACACATAAGAATAAAGAAACTGAGCTCACTGAGCCGAGTAACAAAGTGGATATATGTATACATATATTTATATACTTTTGGTGCGGCCGATTGCATCCAAAATAGGAGGTGCACATCTGCATGTTATAGCAGTCCTATATACAAAATTTCAATGTTCTGAGGCTACTCGTTTTTTAGTTATACGAGATACTTACATACGTACGTACGTACAGACGCCACGAAAAAAATCTCTTCTGAATCCATTTTAAATTAGTTTTATAATTTGTTTGGGAGAAAAAATCCTTTATTCGGTCCTTACATACAGAGGTCACGCAAAAACATCGTTAAATTCCATTCGCTAGCGGTCAAAATGGATATTTTCGTTGAAATATGATACTCGGAATTTTTCGTGATTACAGTACTTCCTTTACTTCGTACAAGAAAGTAAAAAGGCTGATTAATTGATTAAGATAGTATCCGTTTGCTGTCTTCATAATATGGGAGCAATATCTGTGGATGAATTCTTAGGTTCTTCTTTCTGTAACATGCAGGAGAAACTTTATTATTATCGCCTGCTGTCATGATTTTAGCCAGTCGCTGGTAATCAATCTTGAGATTAAACTGCTAGTAGAAGGTGACTGATATGTGGGACTTTAAAAAAATGATAAACATCATATGCAGGTTAATCCAATTTCATAAACTTAATATTACTAATTTTAGTTTGTGTTAGATTTAAAAAATTGTTTACTTTCATTCAGAACGATGCGATTTGATCTGCTTATTTATGTAATCGACATTTTTTAGGAGAATCAAAAAGTATTACGCATCAGAAGAAATGAAAAGTACTTGCAAAAACAAGGAAAACATTTTATTCGAATCCAATTTTCAATATAAAGAGATAAGTTCTCTAGAAAGGGTTTCTAGTCATCTGGAATAAAATCGTTTAATTGGATTTATAAGTCACAGGATCGATGTATGAAAAAAAAATCAAAATAATTTCATTGCAAATAGAAAGATTACTAGAGATGAACTATAATATTATAGAGTTTGATTTCATTAATTTGGCGGCATTAGATAGATCCTTTTTAATGTTATCAAGTTAATAAATTTTGACTTAATTTTAATTAATTTGGTAACATTAAATAGATCCAGACACTAGTAGTAGACGTAGAGCGAATTATCTTTGAGTCTGAAGTGACAACAGAGTCTTCAGAAGGTTTGACCAAAGCTTATTATTAAAACAGAACTCGAAAACAAACACATTTCTTTGTCTTAACAAAATCAGCCACTAGTGACATGTATAACTAAAATAACAGTCAAATTAAAATTTAAGACGTGGAGTAGTAGTCAGACTACACAATTATAGTTAGTCTAAAAAGCTGACTCAGGAAACTCTAACCGACGTATAAATTTAAATTTCGGCAGCAAATAACGCCAATCCGAATAATTAAAAACTTTTCAAATATGGTAGAAGTAAAGTAACGTTGCCTGGAGAGGCAAAATCATGCTTTTTCTTACAATCTAAAAACCTTATCTTAAATATTATCTAAGCTGAATTGCATTTCTGGTGAAGAAACGGAAAGGAGAGGTTATAGTAAAGGCTGAAATTGTACTGGGATTAAC
>KK121934.1:286471-362644 GCA_000611955.2 Stegodyphus mimosarum
AGGTTACATGTGAAACTGGCTTAAAGACAACAATATGATTCCGTTATATTTTTGAGGACAAAGAATATTTCTTATTTACAGAATAATTTAAAATAGTAGAATATCTACATTGCGTTAGCTTTAGATTTTGATTAGTACTTTGAATGAATGTAAAACGACTATGGGGGTTTTAATTTATATGGGATAACCCCATCAGATGAATAATAATAACCCCATCAGATGTAAAGCAAATTATCGCTAGATCTGAAGTAACTATAAATCACGACAAGGTTTTAATAAACTTTTTACTCACTCAGAAACTTAGAACATAAAAGAATTTCTTCTGCCAATAAATTCAGCCACAGCTCGTGGTGATGCAACTAAACAGGACAGCCAGATTTAAGTTAAATGTCGACCGGCAGTCAAAGACTACGTAGTGTAAATCTTACTCTAAGCTGGCTCAGTAATTCTAAACGGAGAGTCAAAATCAAATTTTCGGCAGCATATATGACGCAAAGCCGAAAATTACAATTGTCAAAGGCGGCAGGAACTAAACGTTGCGTGAACGTGCTGGCCAAAAACCCGCTTTGGCTTAAAACTTTGATGCTTGATCCTTGATCATGACTTTATAAGTGGTGTACGACTTTTTGCCCTTTGCCACTATATTTTCTCATTTCCTCTAAAGCAAACTTACTTTTAAAACATTCGTGAAATCCAGCGTTTGGAAAACATATACACTTAAGCGCTGCATTTCAAAGATGACTTTGGGCTTACCGTAGATCTTAGCATTTCTTGTGCAATTATATAGCAGTAGCAGGAGCTTATTTCATGTGACGAACGGTAGCAATATTTATAGCAGTGTTTATAAATTTATTTCACATGATTATACTGTTGCCTGCGTACGGGTTTGTAATAGATTGAATGCACATAGCTCCGATGATAGGTTGATAAAGTTTAATAAATAAATAAATTTATAAATATAAAATTTATTTTATCAAAATAACCACTTTAGAGATTTGGAACTTTCCACAAAAATAGTGGTACAACTCTTCACAATATCACAGAAGTACAATCAGCAGTTACACTTCAAAATACTATGAATGTTAAACACAACGGAATGCAAACTGCAGCTAAAAAGTAGACTACGCTCGGAACACACGCAGAGGTAACAGCTAACAGCAACAACAACTGAGAGCAGATGCCTTATATGGTTTTCAACCGGCCGCCGAGATATTTATAGTACTTTCTGCTTCTCGAAATTACTAAAATGCAATAAGAGGGTTGAATTACGGTTGCAGCTAATATAGTGATCAATTAAATTCTTGCCAAATTTGGCGATAAAATAAGTCGCCAAAACCGTTGTCAGCTTAGCAATATCTTGCCAAATTATCGAGATACCCATTTACTGAATGTTAAATGCACCTGTATTCTTACTTTTCCGGCGTAGCTTGTCTTTTAAAATGTTTTTCGCATTAAATTACACAAAAAATAAAAGAATTTCACATATAACTCCACTAAAATCATCTATCTATGTACAAATGCGTAAGAATACGTTAGCGATACATGTATATTCTAAATAATTATTGTGTAAAATAAATATGTACAGTTCTCACGGACTGTCAAACACTGTTATCGGATAGGGACTGACTGACTAATCAGGAGTTAGCACTATGCACATTCGAAAATACAATCAAAGTCTATACCCGCTTTGATGGGTGCTGTCCTGCTTTGCCAGGAGTAAATGAAGTAGAAAAATGAATTAAAATAAAAGATAAAATATATATATATTACTTATACTGATCACCATTTTTTCATTATGGTGTATCGTTCGTGGTCTTTTAAAAATGTCAGAATTAAATAATAAGTAAAATAGAAGTGAAATATATACAATATACTAGTATACAGTATTCAAGCGATTAACATTTAACATTATGATGAATGGTCCGATGGCATTTTGTTTTAAAACTCCATAAATTCAGTTTAAATATACTAGCTATCGGAAAAAACGGAAGAGAGAAGTTATAGTAAAGATCCAAATCATAATAACGGGTTAATTTAAATAACAATACTACAACACTAGAATTTTTCGATTTCGGTAAAACGCAGCTGCGCGAACAAATGGTGTGCAGAAAATAGGCTTTTCTATTTGTTTAAAACTTGAATTAAAAGATATACCACTGTTATGTTTGATTTGAACTTGTAAGCAATCTAAAATTAACCTATCTGTAGCACTCTGACAGAGAATCCATTTATACGAACTATTTGAAACAAAATCACTTAAGATAACAAATCTTTTTTTTTTCTTAAAGACATATTTTTCGGATAACAATATTTTAGGTATTTATTTTTACCTTTAACTGCGGAAATAGTAATCAGTTTAGAGAATTGCTTTCAGTGATTAAAAATGTATATCGTACAAAAGTTGCTGGATACAATAATATGAAACTTGCATTAATAAAACTACAAGTAGAGCAATTTTGTATGTGCATGACATACCCCAAAACGGTTTCATAGCACACGGAACCCGACGCCTGCGAATCAATCGTTTCTGCAGCTGTGGGTGTGTAAGAGATCAACTGAACTTTTTTTTTTCAGAGGCAGCACATAAACTTTGCCCTTCGTATGTCCTTCAAAGGGGGAAAAATTGTAGAGCCGTTAAGATCTTAAGATCTTGTAGGTCAAACTGTGGAACCCATTCAAGCAATCCATTTGCAAGGAAGTCAAATGGGACACGACTTTATGATTGATGGTAGCGGCATTCCGTGTTGTAGAAGCACAGCAGGACAGGAGCGTAGGTCTGTTGTTCAGATGTAGTAACAATATCCATATTTCCAACATTTCGCAGTGCAGTATGTTTAATCGAATCCGGAAAAGGAAGCGGAGGTTCTCTATTTCGGGGCAGAATTCCATCAAAGTTTTTCCAACAAAATGAAAGGTTCATTTACTTTATCTTCCGTCTGAACGTATCGCATTGTACTCCATTTTCGGTTTCAAACAAGTGCGTATCTTACTTCTTTAGTGATTCTTCACAAAAATGCTCACAATTTGCTCAAGTCATTTTATTATTAAATTATCTTAAATCCAATATGCTGTTAGTCTATTTCTTCGCAAAGGAACAACCTTGTGTGAAACTAAAAGCATTCCAAGAGTTTTAGACATTTGGCCAGCAGGTAGCGCATAAATAGCAATGATTCAGGTATATCAAAGTAAATGATATTTTACCTACTTTTTATTAAGGAAAGCATAACGTTAAATTTTAGTTACACAAGAATGTGAAATTAAAAATACTTTATTAAACTGCCTTAACTTGCTTTCCGAAGTTAATTCTTAAAATACTAGAACTGTAAATGTTATAAAATACTTAAAATACTAGGCTAAGAAGAGGAGACTGTAAATGTTATATGAATGCCATACCGATGGAGCCTTTACGGCGACATGTGAAAACAACTTAAGTCTTTTGGGAATCGAATCAAAAAATAACAGATAACATTCAATTTTCTGTTGGCCATCAGTCGAGATCCAAAAATAAATTGGTATTTATGGTTAAAAATGTATGCAAATATATCTTAAAAATGGAAGAATGTTTTAACCAGAAATTATTCCCATATGCATTACATGGGTATGATTTATAATTAAAAACCAAAAACATTAAAAAATCCGAAGAAGAAAACAAATTGCTATCTAATCTTAGTATGCACATTTCAATTTAACCTAAATCAATTATGATAAATTTACTAATTTAAGTACCCCCCAGAAATTAATATAAAGCCTTCTATTCAAATAAGCCTGTTGAAAATAGAAAATTCAAATGATAGCGAAAATTTGCTATGAGATTATTCAAGCTCAAATCAAAGCTACGTGGAGTAATGGACACGTATTTAATAAAAAAGAATTTAAAATCATCTAGATCTTTGTTGTGCATCTGTTTTTCAGCAGAACTGCTAGTGTCCGAGATTTGCAATAAATAATTCCTTCTAATGAAAATTACCTTTTATTTTGCCAGGACATGAAACTCATCCTTTTGAAAACAAAAAAATACAACTTCTAAAGGTGCTTAACGGAGATATTTCAGAAAGCACACCTTTTGCATCCAGACTAATTCTCGTCGAAGCAACGTAGCAGTTCCTAATCACACATCTCCCAAGAGAACTTCAGGGTTCAAATGATGAAATTTGTACTCGTCCCCTTCACAAAACCGAAGATCCATTCTCTGAAGTGCTCTTCAAGAGACACACGTAATAGAGTTAGTTTGCTTCCTCCTAAACGGACAAGTGCTGTTAAGTGGGAACGAATCCTACTTAAAAGCAAATAGGTAATTCGTGCTTAATAAACGGACGATTGTTATACAATAATTTCCCCTCTTTCAATTGTAATTCCTTGCGTATGATAATTTGCGACCATTGAAGAAGATTATAAAAAATCTTTCTAAGGGAAGGGGAACAGTCAAAAAGATAAGACATACCCTCTGTATTATGAAAAACAACTGCCATAAAAGCAGCCAATACTAAACGCTGGGTTATTTGAAATATGACTGCAGCTTATCCACACTTATTTTTTAAACAATGGAATTTATGGCTTCACTTTCAGAAATTAGAAAGTGGTCGCAGAAACCAAAGAGACGGAAAAGAATTATTGGACATTTTAGAAAGTAATTGCGAAAGTACTTGCTGGAATCAAATTTTTTTAAAAATCTATTGTTTTAGAAGAATTCAGAGCCTTTTCTGACCTACTTTCGCATCCAATGCAGAAATCTCAAGCTGTTATAAAATATTTTGAATAAAGACGTTTTTCTTTAGTGTTACCTACTGAATATGATTATGTTAGTCAACAGATTTTATGTCATATAATACTATTGGGAATAAATAAATATGGAAATTAAACAAGCAAAATAAAATTTAAAAAGCATCTAAATAAATTTAATTTTATATGGTATTAGAAATATTGTTTATTTGTTAAAAACGTCCTGTAAATGATGAATGAACAAAGAATTCATAAAAATTATAATCTGTATATGTTATTAATTAAATGTATTTTAATTATACTCAGTTACATACATAATCAAAAACTAAATAATATTTAAATCATCCAGAAGCTCACTAGTAGAATTTATCCCATGCCTCTTTGTGTGCCCTAGTGGTATACAAAAGTTGTTCGCACATTTTTAGACGACTTTGCATCGTCTAAAAAATGTCGTCTGCGATAAAAGAAATAAAATATAAAAGATATAAAGAAATTTCTTTTATAGCAAAGAAGCTTTGCTATAAAAGAAAATCGTCTGCTTGGAAAACATTTGGTTAGTTGCCCCTATATTTTTGAAAGTATAAATTATCATCTGTTTCGTGACTATTTTCATGCAAAATGGCGCTTTTAAAAAAGCAATGAATGGAAGGCTATGCTTGTGCTCTTTCCGAAGAAACTCATTCATATCTACTTATTAAAAAATGGTGGAGAAGCAATGGTTTTTTGATGTCTAAAGCTACGATAGGTATAATTGTCAACAAGAAAGGAAAAAAAAATTCTGAAAGATCTGGAGGTTTCAGATTTTAAATTACGTCCAAAGGCGAGTTTTTTTAATGTTTCGTGTGTTACCTTTATTTATTAATATCATGTTCTTCGCACTTAAACCATAAAATTTGGGCTTCCCATATTCGGGTGGAAACGTACGTTATTCAAAATTGGATGGCTATAGGTACCGTTGTTTTATCACATTTGGAGAAATATACATACATTTATGCAGATTCTTCATTATTTAATTTCTTTCAATATAGTACAGGGCGATAACATTTGTTGGCAAAAATCTGAAAAGTGAATGGGACATTTGTAGTGAATCAACGCAAAATTGCAAAACGAAAACAGCAGTCCTTCAGGGACAAAGCCCCTTTGGACTTAAAAAAAAAAAAATCATAGTTTTTTCGATGTCTATAGCTAAGTAATATTGTGAACAAGAAAGGGAAAAAAAAGTCAAAAACATTATTGAAAACGTTTGGCTTCAAGTGGAAAAATTGTTTCAAGTATATGTCCAAAGACGGAAAAAACGGAATGTTTCGAATGCTGCAAAGGTTAGCTCTTTAATGTTAAAAGAAAATCCGCTAAGTCAAACGACAGTTGCAAAATCATTAAAATGCTCGCTGTCAACTGTAAACAAAACGAATAATGCTGATTTGCATATTAAAAACGCGATAAAAATATAATGTGCATCGTCTTTTTCCACGTCATATCCCCGAACGCAGAACGCACTGCAGAATTCTGAGATACATTTATCCTGATGAAAACGGAAGAAATTTTGTCACAATAGATGAATCTTGGGTGTATGAAACGACTGCTAAAAAATGAGATCTATTTATTATCACCAAAGAGGAAAAACAATTCTTAAAACATGGTTAAAAGAATCTAAAGAAAGGTCTTCAAAGGGATTTATTATAGTTGCTGGTTTTTCATATAACGGCAAATTAAAAATAAAGAGAGTGGAGAAAAATTTTAAGATTAACTCCACATATTATCAAGAACATATCTGATACCCAAATTTCAAATACGAAATACCTTTTCTTTACCCAGAGTGCCATCAATATGTAGAACTGCATCGAGACAAAACAAGCAGCCACACGTTAAAATTCACCGTTAATTTCCTGGTAAAAGTGTAACAAGAAACGGGCATCAAGGCCACACCTTTCATTCATATCTTAAACTCAATCTTCTGATTGGTTGTTTGCATTTCTGGACTTTTAAAAAGCGGATAGTCCAAACGTCGACCTACTACCCTCCTGGAACTCCTTGAGCTTGAAGTCGTTTAAGAGGAATGTAATAAAATACTTCTTCCAATACTGCAAACGGCTTTCTTGTCTGGAAATTAAGGTGCATAAAGAAAGTGAAGAATAAGGGTTATCAAATAGATAAAACAAAAACATTTTAGGTAAAATATTTATGTAAATGCAACCACAAGGGAAACCATCAAGGAAAGTGGATTTGTGTTATGATTATGTTGTACACTGTATATTATAGAGAGAAATGTCAAGGAGTGATGAAGAAATTCAATTTTTAAAAAGGGATCAATGTAAGAAGAAAAAATTTTGTAAAGCCCTGAATTTAGATGATCAGCAGTTTTCTTCTGACTAGCAGAACATAAATCGAAAATTACTTATTTAATATTTGTTTTAGTTTATACTTCTGTTTGTATATCTCCACATCTGTACAACTGTATTCCAAGTTTCAAGTAATAAAATTAACTTTTTAAAGAAACTATCTTGCACTATTTACACACCAGATGGCTCTGGAGAAAACAGGAAGACGACAGATTTGACTCCCATAAGAGTTCTATTTTTCACTCGAGAAACACAGAGGAAATTCTCGCAACTCGTGGCGCATTGTTCCGTAAGAATTCTGTCGAGAGTATTTGTTCCGTGAACTTCTGAGAAATAGCTTCTCTTTCTTGTGAGTACGTCTGTAGCAGTCTGGAAGTATATAAGGAAAGAAAGCTATGTGTATATGTACATGAGTGCAAGGATACTTCTCTCAAATGAAATCAATGTATCCAAGAATAAAAATGAATTCTTGGCACCCTTCAAAATAATCAAATTTAGTCCCGCTCAAAAGAAATTTTTTTTTGAAAAGTTAAAGATTTTAACGTTCGCCCAAAAGGTTTCGGTAAGGTATTTTATGCTCTCGCTGAGTTCCCAATCTACCAGTCTGCTGTTGCACTCGCTCCTGCTAACCCATTTTTAGCTCAAAAAGGTCGTTAGCCCAGATGGTTTATTAGTCACAAAACGGCATTTTGTATTCAGTCACTAACAAATGACTGGCTTACTTTTCAAACTGTTGCCACCAAATATTTTTGCCCTGCATTATTTTTAAAGAAATTTAATAAGGAAGAATCTGCATGTATGTATGCATGTACTTCGCATTATGAAAAAGCGACGGTACCTACATCCATTGAATTTTGAATAACATTGTCCTTCCCTCGAACATGTGCTTCTGAAAGCCAGAATTTGGAATCTGGAATTTTATATTTCATATTTTGTAAAATTTTGGTGAATTTTTGATTAGCAGACTCAACGATTTGAAAGCGCGCAATGGCAACACTGTACTAAATTAAATATTTTTATCTCTGGCGCGCAAAACTGTCTATCGAAAATTCTAAAGATACACATATTTTAAATATTTTGTGATTTTGCTGTTGAATTGAATTTACCACAATTTCACAACAGACAGTTTCAGTTTTTAAGATAAATATCTTTCATTTTGCCGAATGCCAACAGACTCGAATCAAAGGTAAAACGACACATTTATAGTGAATGATTCGACGCACAATTCCATTTTCCAGAATAATAGCCCCTTTTGAGCTTTAAAAAGAATTCAAATTCAGGAGAAATTAAATGAAACTAAAATCTCCTTGATTTTTTTTTAATCTATTAATTTTTTTTCTTCTTCTTTGATATCAATAGCCATAAATGTCATTGACTCAATATTGTTTAAAACTTTACAGCTGAAATGTAGCCACACGTCTAAATGGGATACATTCAGCATGAGAAGAAGAGGAATGACCTTGTTTATTTGCATTAGCTGTACATAAGTCACGTAATCCCTGAGGTCATCGAAATGTATCTCATTATGGAAATGGTTTGGATATTTGAATTTGGCAAAGCATACGAGGGCTATCTGCCTAAGGGTAAGAGATGCTTTTGTGAAGTAATTTCTAAGGAAACTGACTGTATTTACGTTACTCACGGGGAAAACTGCGAAAAACAACCATGCTGCCAGCTCTTTCGCCTAGTCTCCAACCCTGAACGAACTAGCAGGTACCACACGAAGCAAGGCCGGTAGTTCTAGACCTAAATTTGCGTATTAGGTTAACGTATTCGATCCTAATACGCAAATAAACAGTTATGATAACATCCCCAGGATACGGTCCGAGGGTCTTCCACCTCTTTCCCCTACTATCACCTCTCGAGAGATTTTTGACTAGCCGCTTATGACTGTCCCCCCTACAGACACTATAAGCTTACAAACATCTATATTTTCACCGTGATTCAAACCATTTCTTCGGTAAGGCAATCAGAGACTCCAACCATTACCCCGTGTGGCCGGCAAATAGATTTTTAAATATTCAGCAGTCTTTAAACTGGTCTGCTACTGGTGGGGCCCAGTTAAGGAAATGTATGTTTGAAACGATGGGCAATCCAAAGCCAGTTTTGCTGTATTTGGCGTCCTAGGTGAATATATTTTCGTTGTTGTCGCCCTTTTGTAAACTAAAAAAAAAAAAGAAATTGTAAGAGAAAGTGCTTTCGGTGCTGTAAAAAAAAATCTTAAATATTCTATGCAGCATCCTAGACAATCACCTTCTTCTCCCTTAACCCCTGCTGTCGATCTGTTCTTGCAAATGATAATCATGATTTCAAGCAAATTTCTCCAAACAATTTTTGCAACTTGGTAGGATATTTTTTTTAAAATGAAATAAGAACGAAATTTTCGAAAAATGCTTGTATTTCTCACATTCGTTTACAGCTTATGAAAAACTTATGGTTAACTAGCAATCAACGAAATGTACAGGTTTTATTAGAAATGGGACAAATTCAAAGTTTTTATGAAAACAACGAGACGACCGACAATATCCATACGGCTGATAATATGCATGTGGCTGATAGTTTTACGAATATTTGCAGCATTGTTGTAAATAAGAAGTGTTTCTAGCTCCGTATGTTACCTGACTAATCCAGAATTATTCCAAAAACATTTTTGATTTCAAAATTTCTAATTTTAAAATAATTTTTCATTTGTATGTTTTTTACTCTTATTTCTTTATGTTCTTTTTTAATTTTCAAATTTTTTATTTTTTATCTTTTTCTTTACTTATATTTTTAATGGTAAACCTTTCTTCTGCAGTTTGAACTTCTCAGTCTGTAAGTTTATTTATTTATTATTATTACTGTGAAACCTTGATTCACCAACGCTTTGAATCAAAAACAAATTTTTCAAACGAACAATGTCTTAAATGACGAAAGATATCTCGTGCTACGAACAAGCAAGCCATCAATAAATGGTATTCAGAAATGCAGTTAATGCAGCAGAGGAGATGTCATCAGTGGAAGGGAAGGCACTCCTAGTTACTTGATCCACGAAATTTGTGTAAAATGGTTAAGATGCAAAGGTTTATAGAATATTATCCCCTGATAAAGCAGTAATAGGCTGTAGCAAACATATTTGCAATGACAATGGACAAATTTTTAATGGGGCAAAGGCTAAAGGATTCCAAGTAGATGCGAACTGTTTATGAGAAAGAGAAAGAAAAAAACTTAAAAAGACAGCAGCTACTTTATATTTTTACGGAATAGGATTGTAGGGTTTATATTTATTTTAACTAACATTTATTTTAAGTTCATATTCCTTTCCTGTTTAGCCTTCATTTTTCCCCTAGAAATGCCCGTGCTAGAGTATGTAAATTGTAGTAGCACGCGCAGTTTATTCAAATTTAGCGGAAGCTAGTTGAGTTAAATAGTAGACGAAACGAGCGTGTGAAAGTCTTGCTTTGAACCTAGGCTGGAGATTTTCCTTAGTAGAATTTAGATCGGCGCGTATCGGCCTGTGTGCCTACCTTGCAGAAGTGCTAGATTTCAACTGTTAAATCAGTAATCTTGCTGAATATCAGCGATAATTAAAAACGCGGTTAGTTAAGATCTCAGAGCCTCGTCGGTAGTGTTTGACATTTGTTCATCTAGTTTCTTATTTTCAGTTTTACCTTACTTTTAGTTCAACCGCCGAGTTGGCGCAGTTTGTGAGCGTCGAGTAGACGCAGTTGTAATTCTAAAAGTACAATAAAAGGGTTTCAACCCCTTCGCACGTTTTTGCGACTCACTACCCCAGTGACTGACAAGTTGGGCCAGAGAGATCTTACAGGATTTTAATTTCAAAACAATAGCATTTGCACATTTCACTTAATCGCCCTTTTTTTTTTACACACCCATTTTTCTTCGTAGAGGTAATATCCAATTCAAGTTTTACTATATATATTTAGTATTGTGTTAAATATTGCGTATCTGTTAGATTTACGAAATTCCATTGATTTTGTATTGCGAACTAACATGCAAAATATTTTTTCTAAGCAATGGCTTGGGATCTGGGAACGGAAATTCATTTTGCTTTAACTTCTGCGGGAAAAATTGTTTCGGTTTACAAATATTTTGGACTAGCGGAAGTACCTGATGCCAGTTACGTTAGACTGAAAGTAATGCAACTAACAACAGAGAGAACGATACCGTTGTAATCCTTCACTAATAACGATGCAAAAAAATACCATTCATAGTAATACATTTTTAAGTCTGATGCGATATGGAATCCACATAAGACATTTCGATAGAAAAATAAGTTAATTCTCTCTCATTATATCAGCAACAATGGCACGCCGTTTTTAATGATTTTCGTCTTTCTAAGCAAATGGTTCTAAAAGCTCATGTTCCATCCAATTTTTCACCTGTATTTAATTTTATTCGATTAAATGTAGCAAAAAATTGATCGGAATTGATCAGAAATCAATAACGGAAACAAACACACAAACAGACATTCTTCTTTATATACATAGATTTTGTAAAACTTACAAATTTTTGATTAATAAACTCTACGATTTGTAGCAACACTTTTCGAAATAAAGCATTTTTATCTCCAAGGTGCGACACTGTTGCCACTTGGAAAAATGAGTGCGAAAATTAGCGCTTTGAGAGTTTTTAACTAATTAATTTCAGCTGATTAAAGTCGTAGGAAAATGGGAATAGCCGAATTTTCCCACGAATTTTTGGAATCGGCCAAAATGTATTTAATGTTTGGCAATACTATTTAATTCCACCATAAAATTTAAAATGTTTTATTTACAAACTCTAGGATTTGAAAGCGAGCAGTGGCAACAACTTTCGAAATAAAGCAGATTTTCATCTCCAGCTTGCGAGACTGTTGGCACTCGGGAAAATGATGGCGAAAATTATCGTTTTTCCGAGTTTTTAATTAATATATCTGATTTTAACTTTTTTTTTTTTTTTTAAGTGGACATCGACGTTTTCCAGAACTCAGAAACGAACTGTAGAAAGTTTGGTCACGTTAACTATAGTAGTGACTGAGTTATTAGAGGGCAACCAAGCACACAGACTTTCCTCTTTATATATACAGATGATGAACTAGTTTCAGAAAAACGAATTACGTTCGTCTCAACTAAGATTTCATTAATGTCGTTAACCAAGCGATTTTTAAACAACTTCAATAATTTGACGATATAACTACTCCTCCAATAGAATGATTCGTAATTTCCAGATTAGGCGACTTCTCAGAGAACGTTCCTTTTATATCTCCAAACAGTGCCTGATGCTGAGGAATTTTCAACTCGCACCGATAACTATCAATTATAATGACTTTATTATTTATTATTCATATGATGCGCATAACGAAACACAGCGTGCAAATATCCATACGGCAACCTTGCTAATAACTAATCATATTCAATAAAGGAAAAAAAACATAATTTGAAACACCATGTGATAGCCTGGAAGTAATGCAAACTCCAGTAGCGTCATCTAATAGCATGGCGTGCAGCCTAGTGTGTGCTCTTGGAAGCGTGGTGGCGTTTTCGGTTCCCGCTTTTCTCGGATAACCCATGGGTCAGTCAACCCGGTTATTATTTTACACTTGCAAGAAGTTTTCGCATCTCCATCTCGCAACGCTCCGGATATTTCAGGATTCGTGCGATCTTCTTAAAGATTGATTTCAATCTGACACGAGGTTTCTTGATGAGGTACACGCCTGCATACTTGACTTACCAACCGTAATCGAATGATAATATAATCTCGCCGAAGAAATTCTATTAAGATCATCATCAGACGTTCTCATTCATTAATTCTGTTTTATAGCTTTACCTTTTTTCAGAGTTCGTAAGATCGCGAAGCGGTCTAACAAGGAGGTCATCAGATGTTGCAAAAATTATGCATGTTAGATAATTTCGCGGTTAAGCCGTATTTTGTTACAGCTCAATTTGGTAGGAGTTTCAGATTTTAGTTATCGTATTTTTTTTTTTTTTTTTTTTCACGTAGTTAATAGTTAACTCTTCTGGAGTAAGTTTTGAGACCCAATAAGAAACAAATATTTAAACTGAGCTTAAGCATTTATTCCGATACTGATATCTTTATAAATGGAATGTTGATGACTTAGAAGCGGAAGAATCTCAGAGAAAACACATGACAGGATAACTCGTAAAAATAACAGCAGAATTTCATCAACTAGGATTATACTGTAAAAGATACAGGCCACCTTTAACAATAACCATTAGAAACTTCGACCTTTTTTTGGAATTAATTTCAAATGAACGTCTTTCAGGTTTTTCAGAAAAGTAATTGAAATAAGGATATAGCATCTTTTCTTTTAATAAGCATATTAGACACTTCTGTTTGAAATTGACGACTAATAAAAACAAATTTTGGAACGCATGGAATAGCAGATGTCCGAAAATTTGTGAAATCCCCTTTCTCTGCACGAGAGAATTTTAAAAGTGGGATTGTAAGTATGTAGATGTGCATTTTCAAAAAGAGTATTTCAGTGGTTATGTCTTTGGTGGCTTGGAAATGAATCTAATTAAGCTCTTCCTGTTATCAAAGGATTTTAGCAGCAACTCTGGTGCTGTAAAATGTTAATGATGATGCTAATATACGTTGAAACATATCATCATTAATAATCAGGAGAGTATACATGAAAATATAACGAAAATAACATGCACCGAAATACATGCATTTTCCCCACTGCTATTATTCCTGAAAGATATTCCTGAAAGTATTCCCCCAGCCGGTATAATAGTCAGTAACGCCGACTACTGTGTCGGTAGGCCGGGATTTGAATCTCAGACAAGGCAGGATATTAATAAGCGTATAGTGTCTGTGCAACAATGGACACTCAAAATACATGGCGAGCCAAAAGTTCGCTCGAGAGGCTAATGGTAGAAGAAGAGGGGTGGGACACCCTCGGACCGCCCCTCCCTCCTGGTAGTCTCCTTCAGAACTGGGGCAAAATTGCACAGTTAGGGCAGCGTGACTATACAACCAATGGTGAAATTCTGGTGTCCCATCCACTTCTACCTATATTCTTAAAAAGCACCGACAGAATGCTTTATTTATTTATTTATTTACCACAGATTGATCAGAATTGTTTTGATAAAAGAGAATAGTATATGATTTCAATAAATGAGAAATCTGGCAGCTAAGGTGATTGGTACATCTCAGGGATCTGTTTTTGGTCAAAGAAACCCAAACTTATTTCTAAAATGTTCTTTGCTCAAAATGTTGTATCGCGTCGAATATTCGAAAGATGTTTTAACTGCATTTGCAACACAACTCGAACTAAACGCACAGAGTTTCTCTTCCTCTTCAGAACGTATCGTTGTGATGTAATTTCAAAGCCTATCCGGCTGGCAATCTGATGGTTCGAATCCCTGCTAGGGCAGCATTGCAAATATCTTCGATTTCCTGGCTTTTAAAACTTTTAAATTGCTGTACAAGTGGCGATGGAACCAAAAGAAGGTAGATAATAATTTGTAATCATCAGGTTTTGTCGAATGGGTCTCCACCTCCCCAGTCGCCATTTTAATATATCGGCTCGGGGTTTTTCCTCATGCTACATAAATTTAATGAGATTTTACATCCTGTGAATATGTTGAAAAGGATTCTACTTGTGAACTTTATAAATTGGAATAACCTGCTCCATCATACTATTTTAAGTACCTATTTTAAGAACTATGTTGATTTTTTGTCAAAATCCTTTTCTGTATCCCTACTTTTTGCATTCTCAAATCCCTGAGCTCTCAGAGTCTTACTGACGGTGTTTTTTGATATTATTCTCAAACGATTTGACCCCGTGGACACCTCTTTAGTATTCTCAGAACAGTTCATTATAACATTGTGTGCTATTAGTTGTGCTCAATTTAATTTGTGAATTTCAAATTGTACTGAAACTATATTGTAATCACTTTATGTCCTAAGTTATTATTTTTAACAAATACTGGATGCAGGGTGTGCGGTGGAATTGTACGATGTACCACAATAGATGTTGCAAAATGGCTACATCTAATCCTTTGGGAAGCTTCATTTGCTAGTTCATCTCCCCAATCAATCTTTATCAACTCATATAAAGCCTGCAATTCTTTTTATGGTTAGTTAGTATGGAAAGGCATTACCAGTTAACCCATGGTACATCGCTGGTGTACCCCATACCTTTACCTGTTCTTTTAATATATTGTCTTAATTTTCTGAATATATATCATGCCCCTATATATACTCGAACTTTCTTAAACATGTCATAAAAAATATTCTAGGACGTATATATAAGGCCTTTTGGGTAAGAGGGTTAAAGAAGATAGAATGTAAGGTTTCTCTCCCTCCTTATAGTGTGCCTTCATGGTGTAAATGGAAAGCACGTCCGGCCAAAGGCAGACTTAAGCTATCGAAGCCGAGGGGAAATCTCTCTGAGCCTCTCCTTTATTTGGAATGATCACAATAGAAAATGTGAACATAAATATATAATGAACATTTATTTAATTAAAATTTGTTGAAATGATTTGGAAAACAAAAATGTCTTTAGACTAAAGGAAAAACAACTTTACTATTCTAAGAGACAAACATATATTTAAAAAAGCTTCTTAATCTGCCATTTTTGACGATTTATATATGTTTTTAACTTTTACTTTAATAAAAATTCTTAATCTGCTTTTATGAGCTTTGTCTTCTGAAAATTATTTTATAGCTTCATCAAAACTAATGGTTTTAGCTACTGCATATTCAATGGAAAGGAGTGCCAAACCGTTAGATCTTACTTGGCTCACTGTAGATGGAAGAAAGATTTTAATTACATTAAAAATTTTATCTCGCAAGAAGCAACTGAAACACACTCTGTTAAAAAGGTCTGTAGTATTGACTGATTCTTGGAAGTCCATTTCTACAATAAACTTGCACGTTTTCAGTACAAAACACTTTTTAGCCTCGTCTTTTTTATATCCCTGCATATATACCTATATATAGGGATAAGTATATTAAAACCTAAGGTTCTTCAGTTCAGAGGCCCAGTGCGATCTATTACCCGCCCCTCTTTGATATGTCTCTGCCTCCGGCTAGCAATACAGAGTTCTATTCTTGACATTGCACATTTTTCCTGTCTTCTATTTCGAAATAAAATGCCTAATCGTCCCTACAAATTTTTCTAGTTATTGCTACTTCATGCATTTCTTCCATACAGAATTCTCAGAATTCATTCATTCAGATTATTATCTAACAATGAAATTCCATTGTTGCAAGTTTTATGTCTAGGACATGATGTTTCCACTAACTTCTGTTTCTTTCGCCTACATATTCGAGAAACCAAATACGGCAATACTTTAAATAGTCTTTATGCATTGCTCGACATTGAAAATGCAACACCAAGAAGGAGTGGTCAGAAATTTACGAAAATTTTAGAGTAGACGCACGTCACTGAGTTATGCGAATGATGTGAAATGCGCAGCTCTCCGACGCACGTGAAGTAAGATATAAGTGAAGGAACGTGCAGAATGGGCAATATTCATGTCGTTATTTCTGCCAGACGAATTATCGAAGAAAGTTGGTTTTTGTCCCGGAGGATACGTGTAATAGGAGAGAATGCCAGGCCGCCGTCAACGAAGGCACTTCCACCAGATAGACAATTTTACGAGGGGTGTGGTGATCGGAATGAGAAGGTCGGGTTGGTCCTTACGTCAAATCGCAGCTGATACCCACATGGATGCGAGCACGATGCATCGGCTATGGCGAACATGGTTGGAACAAGGAAATGTGGGAAGAAGGAGGAGTGCAGATGCAGCCAGAGTGACGTCAGCACACGTGGATCGACGCATCCGCCGACAAGCTGTGGTAGTCCCGCAAGTCACTTGTACCGCCCGCGATTCTGTAGCATATGCAAGATACCCTGGATGTTCCCGTGCCGACCAGAACCATTTCCGGTCGATTAGTTAAACGTGGCCTGCACTCACGGCGTCCGTTAAGAAGACTGCCATTGACCCCACAGCATAGACGCCAACGTTTAGAATGGTGCCAGACTGGAGCGATGTGGATGGCAGAATGGAGAAACGTCGTGTTCTCATATGAGTCACGCTTTTGTTTATCCAGTGACAGTCGCCTCATACGTGTGGCGTCGACGTGGAGACAGATCTAATCCGGCAGTAACTGTGGAACGCCCCACCGCGCGACAACGTGGCATAATGGTTTGGGGCTCTATTGCCTACGATTCCTCTAGTTCGCATTCAGGGCACTATGACGGCCCAACGATACTTGGATAATGTACTGCGGCCGTTGGCAATCCCCTACCTTCAGGGGCTGCCTAATGCAATTTTTCAGCAGCATAACGCCCGACCACACAGTGCTCGTATCTACTCTGCAAGGTGTACAGATGCTTCCCTGGCCACCGTATTCTCCTGACCTGTCACTAATCGAACATGTGTGGGATGTGATTAGACGCCGTTTGCAGACTCTGCCCCTACCTCGTTCAGAAGACGAACTGTGGCAAATGGTTGAAAGGGAATGGAGAGCCATCCCTCAGGACACCATCCGCACTCTTATTGACTCTGTGCCTAGACGTGTTTCTTCGTGCATCTCTGTCCGCGGTGGTCCTACATCCTATTGAGCAGAGGCCGTTCTCTCTCTGTGTTCTGACTATCATTTTGAAATAAAGATCGCTTATTGCTGCTTGCTGTCTCTGTCTTTTTTCCAAATTTCATCATTTTCTGACCACTCCTTCTTGGTGTTGCATTTTCAATGTCGAGAAGTGTATGTGTCAAATTCTTTTCTGTTTAACGCATTTTCAGGCACAGTGAGTTAGTAATAAATAAACGTCTAAATACTTAATGCTTTTGAATTAAGAATGAACAAATTTTCATGGTTTTCGAAACCACAACAGTACATATAGTATAACGCCAAAAGGAAACTTTTTGTCTTTTTTCGCCTTATTTCGATGTCTATTCTTTATCCATCTTATAATCTGAACAAATATGAGTTCGCAAAAATACGCAACTGATAGCAGACAGAGAAGCATTTTCTTGTTTTTTTTTAATTACCTGAACTAAATTGTTCTTATCTCCATTGCGCATGTCCAACGTTAAAAAGAGTGAGATTTCCGGAAATTTTATATTCATCATAAAGATAGAATTTCCGGGAAAGGGTCATTTGTGGTATCCATTTCCGAAATATTTTCCGACATTCCATTTCCTGACTTCCTAGTAGAATTAAGAAGAAAGAAAGTAAAGAGGGGGAGGGTAAAAAGTGGTACAATTTTTTTTGTCACTAGATGGCGTTACAGTCTTCTTTTGTTTGATTTTTTTCCTCTCCCCCCCGTTCGGGTTGTATTATTAGAGATGGAACATTTTTTTTTCTTTGTTCAAATCTTTAAGAAAACAACCTTAAAAAAATTGCGTTGAAAGTTTCAGCTCAAAAAACCAGTTTTATTCACTTCCAGCGAAGCAGTTATTTGAAAAGAACGC
Source organism: Stegodyphus mimosarum (assembly GCA_000611955.2). Classification (NCBI taxonomy): domain Eukaryota; kingdom Metazoa; phylum Arthropoda; class Arachnida; order Araneae; family Eresidae; genus Stegodyphus; species Stegodyphus mimosarum. Next base: position 304,965 of record KK121934.1, read on the forward strand.
AAATGTTGCATTTTCAGTGGAGTCATTAGTGCCACCTCGTGGCCTTTATCATTAATTCAATGATAGCTTTAAAATAAATAAATTCTCGATTTTTCTTAATTTTTTGGACCAAAAAAATTAACCATATTTAGTGTTTACGTATATTAACTCAAAAAAATAGTTCTTTTCTCTTTACAAGGGCTTGAATTTTAAAAGATTACAGAAAAACACATAGCACTTTAACTATTACTCAAATAAAATTAAATTCAGAAAATGAATTTCAAGAATATTAATTATATGCTTCTTTTACAAAATTTAAACTAAAAGTTCTCAGTCTGAGGTGAATTCCCTCCCCCCTAGGGAATTTCATAGTTTCAGAGGAGGGAGCTCTCAGCCTGATTCCGCTTGCTTCCTGTTGTGTCGTTAAAAAATAACCTGCAGTTTATTCTAGAGTATAACGAGCACCGGTGTATAGCGCTCACTTATAATTTCAAATTACATTTTTTTAAAAATTTTAGATGTATTCTCTGTATAACGCTTACAGTTATCTTTATGAAGAAACTTGAAAGACATGCGTGCGTGCGATGCTCTAATTTTTTAAGAACATTCATTCGAAGATATTTCTCAGGCTGTAGAACCATGGTATATTGAACTGACAAGAGATAAGGGAAAAAATATGTGTGAGGGGAAAAGGCTGAGGAATAAATAATTCTGAAAAAAGAGTGGGTTGTATTCAATGCAGTTTGCACAAGAATGTTATTCTAGGGTTTTGAGAAAATGGGGATATAATTAGGGATAAAAATGCATTTCCGATCCTAATGAAATCGCAAGAATTAGGAGCCAGATGTTTTCTCTTTCTGTAGTCGCTTGAAACCGGGTTTTTGAAGTGAACATCGAAAAGCTTTAGTAAATCGCATTTGCTTTAACTGAAATGCAGTTGTTCTAGTGTTTTCTTTGTAATAGTAAACATGGCTACCGGAAAACGAAACAAACGTAGTGCTGGTTTCCAATGCAAAGACGTTGAATTTGGAGGGGAAAAAATGGAAATAGTGCTGCAAAAAAAATGTTGGCTGTTAGTGAAAGCTCCATTCGGGAATGGAAGGAAAATGAAATAGCACTAATTAATATACCAAAGAATAAATGAGCTTTGCGTAGAACAGTAACAAAATTATCTATCCTTGAAGAAATCTTGCGAACTGGGTCCTAGAAAATGGCCAGAATGAATTAATTGTAACAAAAAACAACGTATGTCAACTTGTCTTAAAGTGTGTGTGGGGGGGAGGGAAGTAAATGAAAGTGAAAACTTTAAAACAACTTTGAGTTGGTGTGGTCGATTTATGGTATAGAAAAACTTAGTTCTACGAGAAAGAAACAAAAATTTCGCAAAGGTTTCCGAAAGATCTGGACAATAAATTGATCACTTTCTACAAGTATCTTATTGACCTACGAAGGCAAAGAAATGTATTTGCTATCAGATATTAAAACATATAGGTGAAACTCTAATGACGTTTGATATAATAGGAAATAAAACAATTGATGTGAAAGGAACAGAAACGGTTCACATAAAAACAAAAGGTCACGAAATATCTCCCCTTAGTGTAGTGCTTTCCGCATAGCCGACGATACGAAATTAAAACCCGCGGTTATTTTTAAAAGAAAGATGAAATGTGATTTCCTAAATGTTTATTTCCTTCATGTTTACGAGAAAGGATGGAGGGAAGAATACGGTGTGAAACTGTGGACAAGTGTATATTTGAAAACGTATTCTTAAATTTATTTTTCACTGAAAGCAAATTTCAAATTTTTGTTTAAATAAATAAATAAATAAAACTTTAAAATATTTTTTCTTCTTTTTTATTATTAGATGGAAAAATTCGACAAGTTCGAGAATCGATTCAGATTTGGATTCAGAGTTGCTTTTATTTTTTCCCCTCACATAATGTAAAACGCTGAAAAATAATTTATAGCATGGAAATGAAAGGTGAAAAAAATGCAGATTCACGATTTTTATTTGAAGCTGACGATAAAAGTTATTTCATGCTAAATAAATATATTAATATGAATAAGGAAATTTTTTCCTTCTTTTACTACGCTAACACGGAACACTAATGTTTCAATACTTTTAGGTCTGAATCATATGAGATGAATATACACATTACGCCTACGAGTTTTAAAACTATTTTGTCACCAGATTCTAGCAAACTTACCAAAACGATAATTGACAGCATTTATTACTATGATATTTCAACTCGCTTTTCTTAAAATATCATCCGCTTAGGGACAGAATTTTCTAGGCAGTCAATCATTTGTTTTGAATCAGTGAACATGTTCTGTCATGGATTCAAAAACTAAGCGAAGAACAGAAATAAATTTTGCTGCGAAACGGGAAAGATAACAATGGCGGCATTTGAATTGTTAAATGCGGAGATCAAGTATTAAGACGATCCAGTGTTTTTCATTAGTACTCAACTTTTGTGATGGACATCAAAATAGGGAAGGTAAAAGCAAAAATACTTGCCCGTCGCAGTCTCGAACGGATGAGTACACATAAAAAAATTAGATAAATGTGAACCAAAAATCATCACTTTGAATGATATCTCATGAGTTTCTGTAAACAGACATTTCACGAAACTACACTGGAAGGTCTGAAAAATGGAAAATCGATTCTTGTTTTGTAATGCTTGCATTGATTGAAGAAACAACAAAGAAAACAGAATTTCTGCATATCATGATTTGATTAAAGTGGCAGAATTAATACTTATTTTTTTCAAATAAATAGTGATTGGAGATGAAACGTGATTATTTGGTTATGATCCTTAGACCAAATGGCAGTCATCTGTCTGGGCTGGAGAAGGTTTACCATTTCCACAGCAACTTCAGTTCCAGAAATTTTAAGATCATGTTGGTAACCTGGTAGAGTGATTAGTTTATAGTTTTTTTTTTAAGTCGGAGACTTTAAAAAATGTGCAGTACCCTAAGAAGGATCTGAACCTTGGGCATTTCGAATACGCGTCGAGCATACTTCCAATTACACCTCGAAGAGGGAGATAATATCTTATATACTTCCTTCTAAAAGGCCAATGAAGATTAGGGAACCCAATCGCCGAATCCTGAGGGTGACGAATTATCGTCCACGACGTTTTAGTTCGGACGCCACTGTAGAGTCACTATTTTTTTTTTTTTTTTTTTTAAAGAAGTAGGAGACGTGAAAAATGCGCAATGCCCTCCCCGGGACTCGAATCCTGGACCTCTCGAATACACATCGAACATGCTTCCACACCACGATAGCATGAGGAAAGGAAGGAGAAAATACTTTATAACCATTTTGATGGAAAAGGTTAATTCACAAGGAATTCTATCTCTAGGGACAGACGGCGAACTCTATACTTTCATAATGAATAGACTTCTGAAGAGAATTCAACACCGTAGGCGCACATTTGGTATCGATTGCACGACATAGCACCGTAACAGGTAAAAAGTGAAATAAGATCGGCATTTGCATTTCCTCGTAGACATACTCAGTATTTCCAAACCTTGCCCGAATTTGGAATTTCGAGAGATAGCACCCCGAGGGCGGCAATCCAAGGATCTCCCATCCCTTTTCTCTCACCACTAACCTCTTGAGAGGATTTCCGCTCGCCGTGTATTTTAAATGCCTCCTTGCCGCAGAGACACTATACGTTTACAAATATTCATGCCTTCTCTAAGATTCTTCTCTAAGACCAAGGCTCTTTTGTACGGCAGTCAGCGTCGTTAACCATTATCCCGTCTGGTTATCATTGCGTAGTGGCAAAATTCCAGTCTCCGTCAAGCAGTGTCTATCAAAAAAAAGTTCTTAACTACTTATTAGTCACCAGATATGGTGGCCTGATCATTGGCCGAGCGCGTTGGATAATGCTGCAGTTCGATCCCGCTCGAACCCAGGCAAACGGACTGGCAACCTGGATGCTTTTTGTGTGCCTCCCCCCGTTTGATGGGAATATGAGATAGTTCCTTCGAAAATCTTCCAAGAAGGCAGTGTTACCCTTAGGCAAATAGCTCTCGTGTGCTTTGCTATAACCAAATAGCCTAATCTAATACCAGATTTAGCACTTGCAGACTACCTTCTCTTTCTCAAACTGAAGTCTTCCCTTAAAGGTAGCACTTAAGTACTACTTAAATATACTTAAGTAGCACTGATGAGTTTCAGAAAACCGTAACCAGGAACGAAGAGCGTTCCAAAAGACTAATTCTGCAAAGGAATCAAGAACATGCCAAACGTTGTTCTAACTTATTAGAATTGGATATTGAAGACTACAAAGTAAGACTCTTCAATTTTCGATTATGTCATTGCGTCTGAATTTGGTTTTAAAACTATTTAAGTCCACTATGTATATGTGTATGAGAATAATTGCGTAAAAGTTACAGTTTGATTTTGCTGAAAACTAAGTTTGGGACAATAGTTTAAAACTGACTTTTTTTCGTAAACTGTGCAAATTATTCATAACTAGTGTGAATGTAACAGTACGCATACGTATTTATCACTAAGTCGTAAATGTATACATATCTTATATTATCGTATACGTAGTTATTATTTTATTTATACGTATACATGAATGTAACAATATAACAATACGCATTTATCGTACGAATGAGAACAAAGTAATATACACGCAAAAATTAAAAAGAATGCTAGACCTAAATTGTATATATAGTGCTGATATGTTTTACAATGACCTGCTCTCACAGTTTAATATTCAGCTTCCATCCTTTACACCAAATGATGTCATTGATATCATTCTTCACAATGCCGGTTTTGAAATTAGATTATTCTTATTAACTAGCAGTAACAATTAAGACACAATATTGTTGTTTTGACTTCTGAATTAGCAGTAACACTTTAAAAAAAGTTTCTCTCCCCCCCTTCTTATTGACAATATTATCTATCGCTATTTTAGATACCAGAAATTCATGGCTTTCAATGAAGTACCTTCCTATTTTAAGAATAAAATCTTTTAATTTTATAACACAGATAGTGTTTAAAAAACTTCTCTTCAAAAGGCTCTTGATTTTCTTTTGGAAATGAGACTAATTTTGTCTGCTTTTCAAAGAGAATTTATAATGAACTAATGAGATAAAAGTTTTTGTTTAAGTTTTGAATTTTACATTTTCTTTGTTTCCCGTTATGAAATTTTCTAAATTATGTTGTTATTTGAAATAAAATACAAAGAATGTATTTTGTAGTCTGAAAATGATACATTGTAGGCTCTTGGAATTTACATTTGTAAGTTAACACTACAGATTGTCCGTAGGTTTTAGAAATCTGGGGAAAGTTTTATATCTTTTGATCTTTCCTTTTAGGACTTATTTTCCTTTTAAACTTCTAAATGTTTATTCAAAATGTTTTCGGTATTTTTTTTTAATTATTTAGGAACGCTTATTTGCTTAGTGTAAACAATGCCAAACCCAATTAAAGTAAGGGAAAAAAGCATTTGCCATTCTTTAAGCTTTCTTGCAGTTTTTAAAATGAACTTTTTCTTTTAATTGAAAAGGTAAATATTTTGTTTTATTTATCTTTCTTCCATAAAGTAGAGTGCATTTCTCTTGTATTTTAAATTTTCCGTATAAGTAATACTGGAATAATAATGCAGTAGAGTCGCTCTGTAAGGTTTGAAACTTCAACGTATAAAAGTATTGTAATAATGAAAATTATACAATTTTTTATAGATTTCTGCGCTTAGGTTATGAAAGGTACACAAAATTTTCAATTTTATATTTATTTATTTATTAAAAATTCTTCGCTTTGACAATACATCTGTGTTTATTTAATTTCTGAACATAATTTCCCAACAAAAGCGCCGAATTTCATGTGCTCAAAAAATAATTTATTCTTAGGAAATATAAAGTATTTTTACATATTTACAACGGACAAATGTTTCAGTTTAAGGATATTGAGCTTAATTCGACCTAGCAACGTTGATATTCCATCATTATCATCTCGCAGCTTCGCTGCAGCTAAGTCGACATGGAACGTTACACAAAGGAACAGCGAATTTTGATAGTTGTAGAGACATTAGGTTATTTCGGAAGCAGGAGGCATGAAAAATGAGCAAAGCCTTCGCCGGGAATCGAACCACGGACTTCTCGGTTACGCGTCGAGCGTGCTGACCACTACACCACGAAGGCATGCGAAGAAGGCGGGAGAAATACCTTATATAATCCCTCTTTTAAAGGGCGACTGGGGTTTTGGGGACCCAATCGCCAAATCCCGGTGGTGGAGAATCATCATCCACCACCTTTTTAGTTCGGGCGCCAGTGTAGAGTCATTGGGAATTTTTTGGAAGTAAAAGAATGAAAAAGGAGCAACGCCTTCTAAAAATAAAGCATTATATTGGGTATATTAAATCCAGTGCTTTTATTAGGAAACACACTTATCGTCTGCATGAAAATAATTCCGTTTCCTTCTTAGTTTCGTAAAACTTCATCTAAATTGTTCAAGTAAACCATCTGATGTGGACACCACATGAATTCCTTGTCAGACTTATTAAATTATACACACATTTTTATAACATTTCATTTAAATTTATTTCTTTGAAATTCATTAGAGATATATTTCTCATTCAATTACTTTAGTTCTCACTTCACAAAGCAAAAAACGTATAAAAACTCAAAGCATCTTTATTAAAAATTGTAAAATACAGAAAAACATAAAATACCAAATATACTTATAAACACTTAAGAAAACAAATTGTTAAAATTAGAGTTCGTACACTGTAAAAAATTTTAGTCCAACGTTACACCATTTAATGGTTCAAAATCAAAGATAGTACCAAAACATGGTTCACTTGAGAATGAGAATGAGAATGGCGAGGAGAGTGGTTCGAAAACCAGGGTGCATGGGTCAAAGGACCCTACCCCTCATCGAATGATGGTTCACTTGATTTTACGTTTCACTTATATTTGGTGAAACGATCCAACTAGGTAAACGTTTCACTATTTTTAAGGAATACTTCGTAGCCAATCAAAACGAAGCATTCAGCGCATGCCTGGTCTTCCCGTGATTCCATCTTTAGAAAGTTTAATGGCGGCTGTTTGAATCTGTTAACGGATAGCCGGTTGTGTATTCGATAATTACAAGGTACGTATATTTTTGGTTTGTTTCCTTTTTGATTTATGTATTAATGAAATGTAAGATACAAAATAGTGTTAAAATGCATTCGCAGTAACTTTTTAATGATTTTGTTGGAATGAGTGGCGTTAGTGCTGAAGCCTACTTTCACCATTTGGTTATTACTACTGTATAGAACGTAGCTGAATAGAAGTCTAAAAAGAGATTCCCGAACATTCTTAGTGAAAACATTATTATAACATAATGTGTAGTTCTGCATATATTACGTAATATGTATTGCTATAAAATACGTTATAGTCATTCTGTAGAAAATAGAATACTACAATACAAACATAGAATGTTCTGTCAGCATCAGTATTGGAATATAATAGTTCTTACGCTGTTTGTGAACTTGAGAAATAAGAAGCACATAATTCATCTAAAACGTTAAAAAAACTTTTTTGACATGAAAATTTAAGTCTTGTTGTTTAAAACTAAATTTATGGTTTAATTTTTCTCTAGATGAAAATCTTGGTACAGTGTCAATCATCATTGAAAGTGCTAGAAATTTCAGATTATGGTCAGCTTACTGTTATTAACTACGCTTAATATCCAAGTTTTTTTATCTCTGTAAAAATGTGCTGATGATTTCAAAGAGTATGTTGATTATGAAAACTTTCCCTAGGGATCCCAGCAAAATTGAAAGTTATTGATTGACATGATAAAACTGTATTTGGAATATTTTGTTGAAGTAGCAAGTTTTTTTATTGCTTTGTGAAAATTTTTGTTTATTAAATCTTATTGTTTGATTAAAACCATTTTGAAATATTATCTAAACTTTCCTTTTTACGAGAAGAATTTTTTGATAAAGATGCATTGAATTATTGTTATTTAGCCATGTTTTTAAATATTCTGTTCGAAAGCATCCTTATTTGGCCAAACTTGGTATTTAAAAATTTTGTTTTTCAATATTTCATATAATAATATATATTGAACTTGAACAGTTGTGTTTATTATGCATACTGTTATGACTGCTCACCAAGCTACTACAAAAATGCCAACAATTTATAGATTTTGTTCTAGGTACTCATTCAGCTTAGCATCAAACTGCCACAAATGTTGGAATTTAAGAAATTCTGTACATTTTCTCTGCCAAACTGGGAGTAAATTTCTGTTTTACTTATCATTCAAAATGTATCTTAATTTGTGCTTTTACAGATACATTGTTAATTTGTTGAATTTCTCAAGATCAAGAAAGATTTTGCCAAACTGGTAGTATTTTTAATAGCCGAAATGACAAAAATAATTATCTCTTAACCCCTCTTATAATCCTGCAAAATCATGTTTTGTAGTTTGAGGTGGAACGTAAATGAATTTTGACTATGGTTTCTGATTTTAAGAAATAACTTTGCATTAAGAATTTAATTAATATCAGGCATTTAAAATAATAGCAAATAAGAGACTTTTTTTTTTTGAAGTAGTTAAGATGTGCTATTGAAATTGTATTTATTTGTGTTTAAATCTGCAAAACGAAGTTTGATTGTTTAAAAATATAATTGATTATTTCTAACCAGTTAGAATATGAGCTAAGTGTTATTTCTTCATATGTCATTTCGTTAGTGGTAAATATGGCAGAATATTAGAGTAATTGACATTGTTTATTTTTTATTTGATATCAATAATTCATAGATGCATTAACTTCTTTTATAATTGGAGAGCATAACACAAAGATTTAATTTAAGTACTATTTTTTTAACTGTGCAGTATAATTTATTGTTAAGGGTAACAAATATTGCCAAATACGGTTAACGTCATTTAGAAAGCATTACATTAGTGTATGTGAGAAAAGAGCCTGTTATATAGGAAATAAATGAAGATAATTGTGCAAAACTGATGCTGTGGAATTTCCTTGAATATTTTTGCAAGTTGATTTTTGGTTTATATAATCTAAACCTTATTTTTTATTTGAATAATTTAAACTTTTTGCTTAATTTTACTTGTGAAGTCATCCAAAATAACATTTTGTTTCGAAGACATCCATTTTTTTTAATTCAAATAATATGCAGAGGACTATTTGTACTTTACCTTTTTTGTAATTATTTTAGGTAACTTTTAAGTGCTTATACATGAATACAATAAAAACGTTTGATAAATTTAAATTAAATGTATATTTTATAGTTATTTTGATGTAAATATTAATATTCTTTCAAGATGACAGTAATAAAGGTAAAGTAAATTTTCAGTTTAAATTCTCAGAGTATAAGTCTCTGATTTGTATCAGTAACTGTACATGTAATTGCTCCAGTTTTCTTTTTAATTATTTCAAATTGCTGAAATATTCAAAATATTCAGTTTTTAAGCTGTTATATTTTCAAAATATATTACTACAAAAAGTTGTGTTTCTGAAAATTTCCACTTTCTTAGCTAACAGTGCTTTTTGCAATCATATCATTGTATCAAGGGATCCCAATCGCCTCCAGGCGGGCAAGTGGCCCCAAGGTGGGCATGGAAATTTTATAGGGAGTCGATGAAGATCTGGACATTGACAGCCGAATTTGCAGTGGCAATTAATCAGCATAGTCAAGATTCCTATTGATTCCAGAAGTGCAGGTACGTATATGCTTTATTTCAGATTTTAAATGTCATACAAGAATAATATCCCAAAATAAAAGTTGTTACCAAACCAACATTGCCTTTTCCCTCTTCTAACCTAGTATAAGTAGATTTGAGTCAAGTCAGCAATTTACTATGGGAAGAAAGAAACAGGTTGAATATTTGTAATGGAAGTGATTTGAGAATTGAGCAATTTTATGCCAAATGCTAAAAGAATTACATGAATGCACAGATCACATTAATTATTCATACTTCTGTGTAATTAAAATTGAAGTTTTGTGCAGTTAAAATCCGTTATTTTGTTTCTGGCAACTTGTTTATATTTGTAAAATTAAAAATAAAGATTAAAAAAAAATAAATCCAATAAACCATTTTTTTAAAATTTTTGTTCAAAATTTTAGTTTGCTGTTATTTATTTGCAATTATTTGTATTTTGATTATGCTGCATTACAGAGAAAAATGTAAGGGGTTCGATGAAGAAAACGTTTTTCTAAAGTTCTTTTAAAAGGGGTTTATGTAAGAAAAAACTTGAGAACCCGTGCTTTACATAAGAAAAATTTTCCAAAATCTAGCTTCTCTATTTTTACCTTTACTAACTTGTATTATTCTTATTTTTAAATGTAATGTCATATATTACATATAATTTTCAAAAACCTTTTGGTATTTTCTGATTATTCATCCCCATTAAAAAGTCACAAATTGATTGCTGACTGGAGAGAGATATTTGTTTGGATATCCTTATTTCTAGTTCAAAAATGCTGCTTTCATAATTTCTTTTCTTTTTCCATATAAGACATGCAGTCTTTTTGGGTTTTTTCCACTCTTCTTTTCACGTACACAGCGATCTGCTTTCACTGAAGGAAGCAGCAGAGAATTCCAGAAACTTAGCATTTTGAACAACCATGGCATCAAAATCATAAAATGACACACATGAAAAAAAAAGGCACATGATGCCTTTAAACAAGTCTTATTGCACTGTATGTGTGTAGGAAGTTGAGTCTGAGATTTCGCCGATGAAAACTGCAATATGCTATTCACCGCTATACTGAAACACAGAAATTCCCATAGAAGGGATCATAATCTGCCGTCGTACTGGTGAAATGTCTGGAAAGCCATTTGGGGTTGCTATGGGCACAACTAAATTGCCACATAAATATATTTGGGTAATATTGGTAGGTTTATAATAGTAAAATAAACACTTTGGTGCTGGTATAATAATGTAATCCAGCTAATTTTCTTAATGTTTTGTATTTTTTTAATGCTTAATGTTTTATAATTCTTATAATTGTGTATTTTTTACTAAATATACCTTTAGATGTGTAGGCATATTAATATACATTATATATTAGATTTTTTTAAATACCGGTGGAATGTATGCTCTACCAGCAGCAACACATTTCAACATAAATATTTTTTGGCGGCATGATGCAATGCCTCATCAGTACATTTTTGTGCTTCTTTGCTGGGTTCGGGGATAGTCTTAATACCTCCTTTTTTAAAAAATAAAATCCTCAATATCTCAAAGTATTGATGTTCGGCCAGCCATATATTTGATATTTAGCCCTGGTATTTGACAAAAATTGTTTTTAATGCATCTTCCTTTTTTATTGTGTTTTTGTTTCTTCTATACTTTTTATTAGAAACTAAAAGTAAAACTAACATTTTACTACCAGTAATGATATGGTTGATACTGTTTAACACTGGCATTTCGACCCAGGTTTGAATCCATGCAAACGCACTGCCTGCATGTTTGGCTTCCTCCATGTGTAACATGAATGCAACCCAATGTACATACCCTAGTCAGATAGCAATCGAGTGGCTTGCTGCATCCAAATAAACCAATCAAAATGAATATTTAAGTTTTTATTAATTAAATTTAATATATTATGGATGCTTTATGTTATTTTTAGTATATATTGCAATGATAGTATATATTTGTTGTAACTTATATACTAAAACACAGAAACATCAGTCAGTATAACCTAGTAATACTAATAGTAACATCAGTCATGATACGAGGGTGAGAATTATGAAAGAAAAAATAAATATAAAATTAATAGTTTAGATAATGCATGATGTTATGTAGCTGTGTATTAACGCTTCTTTTTTTAGGTTCCCAATGATGTTGAAATGACCCTGTAAAAGGCCTGACCCTGTACTCCCCAAGACTACCTCGACATCCATGCAAGATCAGAATGTGTTGTGACTTATCTCAATTGTCTAACAGTAACAAGCTTATGAAATTCATCCTGGCAAAAGAGTGCAGTCACCAAATGGTGCGTTATGAGGTACACTGTCGCTGAGCTTGATATAATGTGCTTCTCAGACCACTGTGCCCACAAATTACCACCCGTTGCATTTCCGATACAACCAACAGTGTGAAAAATCACTGATCTAATGTTGAGTACCATGCATTCTTTGCGTCTCTCTTCTAATGATTATGAACTGCAAGAACTGTTTAAGTATATGAGACTACCATTAAATTGTTAAATAAAAAATTCTAAATTTGGGTTTCATGATATTGTTAAATATCCTATTGAAATTTTCACAAATGTATTAAAATGACTACTACATACACTTGTGTTTTCTGAGATTTATTGGTTTAAATACTCCAGGATATGAAACTGCAAAATGCTTTTTGTCAATATTATAAGTAATGGTAAATATCCCCCCATGCATGCTTTACAAGTACATTTATCTTATTTATTTCATACAATTAAAGTTTTCAAGTTAGAAGAATGTTATTGATGTATGTCCTGTTTCTATATAAGCATAATAATGTATGCTAATTATTCAGAAGTACTTGTTATTAAATTCTGAAAAATAATGATTAAAATATTTATAAAATATACGTAATCATTCGACAGGTTTTATGAGTAGTTTCATTTTAAATTTCTTAAACAGAATATAAGTGATATAATTTATTAAATTATGCTTACATGTATGTCTGTGCAAAATTCAGCATAAAATATTTCTTAATGAATTACTTTTCTTACGTAGCAGTTGCAGAAAATTTGTCTATGTGGATTTAAATGTGTTCTTCATTAAAGCTTTGCCATCTTAAGTTATGTTTTTCCTCTGACTTATTTTACATGAAATGTTGACGTTTCTATATAACATGCTACCAAGAGATATGTTTAATCTGCAGAAAAATGGAATTTACTTTTGAATTTATTGAACAATATTAATAGCTTTGGAAAATTTTCTTTATTGTATAGGTACATAAGTATTATAATTTATCATGCTTCATAATATATTTTAACATATTGTAAATAAAAAATTACCATAAAGTAAAACTTGTTTTTGTGTGAGGAGGGGACATGGGAAACCTTACAGATTCTAGCAAACACTTCTGGTCTCCAAATTTTAAAGGTAAGTGTCATGGCATGTGAATGAAAATAAGAATTATGCATGGAATAATTTTTCTTTATATAGTATAATAGTAATTAGTTGAATAGCTGTTAATTACACATTACACACAATGTATAATATCAATTTTGTTATGAGAAAGCAATTTCTGTTGTAAATTTAAATACTAGAGACCTTGAATCTCAAAGCTAATGCAATTTAATTTACAAGTGAAGGCATATCAAACATGAATTTTTAAAATTCAGCTCTTGCAATGAGCAGTTACATTTTAACTTATTCCTATTGGTGTGTAAGGCATTTAATTTTGTAAAAATATATTTTTATATACATGCTAATATATTGCAAATGTGTATTTTAATGATATATATTTTATACTTTCATTCTCTCAAAACTGAATCAATCTTATGCAAGTAAATCTGCTGTTCTAGCCAAATTTTCAATAATTATTGCTATAGATATGCTGATTTGCATAAGCAATTTCTAAATATCTTAGCAACAGCAGTAATGAATTAAAAAAAGTACCAGGAGAAGTGTGCCATAGCAGTAATTGAATAAAAAAATACCTGAAAAATGGATAATGGAAAATTTTATGACTGAACTCTCAAATAACTTCCTATAATTTACAGTTAACGGTAAACATAATTATAATTAAGGGTTTAAGGTATTCTCAATCCATATTGTAATATAGCCCATTTAACGCATTTCTAATTTATGGTTCAACATTCCCCATTCTTGCTTTAACATACTGCCAATTCTTGGTTAAACCTATTAACAAATAATGGTTCAACCTATTGCCAAATAATGGTTCAACCTATTACCAAATAATGGTTCAACCTATTACCAAATAAAGGTTCAGCCAAAGCACCAAATAATGGTTCAGTGTTTTACCATCTTTTGGTTGCAACTTTTTCAGCACCATAGTTTGGTGAAACTTTGAACCAAATTTTTAACAGTGTACGCAAAAACAAGCAATTTGGCCAGCGTGGAAGAAGACAGATTTTTCGATGCACAAAACTGAAATTTTGGCCCCACTCGGCAAAAAGACACTGAAGTTGATGCGGAACTCGCGGTAGCCATGAAAAATGTGCCATTTCAAAACGTCCGAGATTCCATGTTTTATGCCACGTTAAGAAATGTCATGTACTTTCATCATCAGAAAAGTCAGGACTGACTTTTATGGTCTTTTATTTATGTATATATTTCCAAACATAATATTTTAATTATATTCATGTACAATATTTTCTGTTTCTCTTAAAAACACAATGACTGACGATCGACTTTTATATCTGCTGAACTAATTGTTCAAAGCATTTGTTACCTTAATCTGCACAAAAGACGTACAGTTCGAATAAAAGAGGCGTTAATCATTTCCTAGGACACTAAAAATTTCTTTTTTTTCCTCAAGATGGCTCATGTTCAGACTTACAGAGAAACGATTTTTAAAAAACACACACGTCATAATTAAAACAGTAACTTTATTTTAGAGAATTTTTTTAAGACTTCGAAAGAATATCAGATTTTCCCTTTAAATATGCAAATTTCGGACTTTTTCTCATCATTTCTCTTATTATTATTAGATTACTTTTAGTTTTAACTAATTTCTATTCTACTTTCTGTTAGAATTTTCTCAAAAATACATTACAAAATAATCCTGTTCAAAAACTCAAACTCGAAGATTGAATTTTAAATTCTTTTAAGTATTGTTTGAACTTCTAGAATAGAGTTGGGCGATTCGCTCCGGAACTGACTCAAAGACTCGCTTCACTTTACTGAGTTAATTTACTCCGAATCCAGGAAACGGAGAGGTGGCTCTTTTAAAGTTGACGCAGCACCTTTTTTGGAAGTGTGCGAGGAATAATGATCTGCTATTCGTTCACAAACCGAGTAACTTTACAGAGCGAAATCACAGAGCTGATTAGCGAAAAAAAGCGGAGCTTTTGTTAGAAACCTGCCATGAAAGGTCGATTCCCATTTGAGAAAAGAATGCTTACTTTTTTATGCAAAAGCGATTTTAATTTTTTTTTCATTTAGCAGTTTTTTGAAAAATCTGCTATAAAATTCAAAGTTCATTTTAGGAAATCTCAAAACTACATTTGAAAAGAAATCAGTTCAGTGATTTAGCGCTTGATTGAATGGATTCTTTCGATTCTTTTCGCTTCGATTCCTTGTGCCAGCATCTTAATCGGCCCTAGACTCAACTGCTCGTTCGATTCTTATTCCAACCTCACAAAAAGACCTTCGAAACGTTAAATTTTAAGCGCTGCTACTGAACGCAGAAATAAAAATTACAAACAATCACGACTTAATGGAGATTCGATCACCTTTTTTTAAGTTTATTAATGTATAATTAATTAAAGTACATATAAAAGATAAGCTATAAAACACAGATTAAACAGGCGGTAGTTATGGGAATATAAAAAAGATTACATTCCGATAAGTCCAGGAAATTTCACAATAACCATTAACATGATAATTATTTTTAAACACACCATCTCCGAAGGTTACTAACAGGTGTAGAAAACTAATTGGGAATAAACAAGATTTAGAACGTAACCTTCCTACAATGGTGTAGGATGAGGAAACGAGTGTCGAATTCTTATACGAAACGCCCGACTAAATCGCCAACGTTGAAAATGAAGGTTAGAACCTTAGAACTTTTCGGGATCACCCATCTCAAAGAAACAAAATGTGGGAATGAGTAGCTGCAATGATAAAAGTTTGAATATAATCTTAAAAATGAAAAATTTACTATTATAAAGTTTTCAAAAAATATGTACAGATATCCCTCTTGTAAAACTGCTTTGCTCCTGCTCAATAAGAAAATTGTGGAAGCCTTCGTATAACATTAAACCTTCGTATAGAACGGTAACACGGTTTCATTCTAGCACGTTCATGAATGTGCGTAAACCCTCTTATAACATTTTACGTATGTACGTATTTTGATAACATAATTTTTATTCTGAACAAAAAATTAAGTTACGTACTATGCCACTGCATGTAGTACTCATTAATAACCTATTTATTTATACATACAAAAATAAAATAAATTCCGAGGATATGACACTCTCTCACATCGAAATTCTTTTGAAACTGAGTCGTGCCTATGATTTACACACTACGTTTCTTGTACTTCAAGCCGTTGGTAGTTACGTTGTAAGGTCATTAGGATTTTTTTGAACCAGAAGTCATGAAAAATGAGCAATGCTCTCGCCGCGACTCGAACCTCGGACATCTCGAATACGCCCCGAGTGTGTTGACCATTACACCACGAAGGCATGCTAAGAAGGCCGAAGAATTACCTTATATACTACTCCTTTTAAAGGGCAACTGAGGATTAGGGGACCCAATCACCAAATGCTGGTGGTGAAGAATCATCATCCACCGTCTTAGTTCCGGCGCCACTGTAAAGACATTAGGACTTTTTTGAAAGCAGGAGATGCAAAAAATGAGCAGTGCCCTAGCCGGACTCGAACCTTCGACCTTTCTAATATGCCCCTAGTGTCCTGACTATTGCACCTCGAAGACATGCTAAGAAAGCAGGAAAAATGCCTTATATACTCCCCCTTTTAAAGGGCGACTGGGGATTACTGGACCCAGTCGCCAAATTCTGGTGTTGGAGAATCATTTTCCACCACCTTTTCTTAGCTCGGGCACCACTGTAGAGTCCTTCGGTTATTTCGAAGCAGGAGTTGGGGAAAATGAGCAATGCGAAATTAAAATGGCTAAAAATCGAAATTAAAATGGCCTTTTTCGAGTGTTAACAGCGGTTGCTCTGTCCAATTAAGAGTAAAAAACATTTCATTTTGCCTCTTTCGTTAAAGTGTGAGTAAAAATATGCAATCAACGAAAAAAGCAAAGATTTTTTAAGGCAATAATTTATCTACTGCAGAATGCTTCTATTTACAAGAGAAGTAATTTTATCGCAGGGAAAATCTACAAAATTCGTAGAGCGCAATTTGGCATGTTAATTATTATAAGTTGCCAGAATAATTAAAACCCGTACGTATATTTTTATAATAACTATTTCAGGAGGCTGCTTGTTGCGCAAGTAGCTAGTAATATAATAAATCAAAGACTTACTTAATTATCTACGATGATATATTTATTAATTATAAATTTTATTATTGAGATAAGTATATGTTTGATTTTCAGTACTTTCTTATTAGTAAATTCATTTAATTAAAACATCGGGATAAGAAACATTTAAAAACGGAACCCTAAATCCTAACTCAAAAATTCCAAATTATATCACATGCTCGCCGTAACTAGGAAATGAATTCAGAACATCGCCAGTTAAATTATTTCATCCGCTGAATTTTTGAACCCGTGTTGTTATTCATAGCTAGAGGCTGATTCGCAGAAGTTCCCATGTTAGAAATGAGGATCATTAAGTCAATGAGATAATCATTTCGTAAGGAATAATTTTCTCATATCTTGAAACTAAATTAATAATCCCAAAACCATATTAATTTACGATAAACGACACACAGTTCTGAGTAAATATTAAATTTTACTGAGAATCGGTTAACTGACAATGATAACCATGGAAAGATTTTTATACAATACATTTTCATTTAACATGGATGTGATAATTAATGCAGTGAAAGGAGAAAAATAATTTATCATATAGTTTAACTGGAATAATAGATTAAGTAATTCTATTTCCAGAATTTTATAAATATTAAATAGAAAAGTCTGATGTGGGCACCGCATGACTTCCTTGTACGACCTATTAATTTATACACATTTTTTGTTGCATTTCATTTAAACTTATTTCCTCGAATTTCGTTACAGAATTATCATTCAATCAATTCAGTTCTCACTTCACGTCAAGGCAAAAATACATAAAAACTCAATATATCTTCATTAAAAATTGAAAAATATGGAAAACGCCAAATACAGTTAACTTAAAAATAAAACGCCAAATACAGTTAACAGTTAAGAAAACAATTTATATATTATATATTATACGTATATTATACTGCTCAAAACTCGGACTGTGCGTGTATCTTTAAAATTAATTCTTAAATTATGCGCGCTCAGTGACTTGCTTAAATACAGAAGTAAACAAATGCAAAATGTAATGTGCATAGCTCAAGTTAGTGTACATAGTTTATTTAAGTGTAACCTTTTGAGACTTTTCTAACCACTCGTGGAACATCTGCGAATTCTAAAGTGGGAAATCCTGGTTTTGGTAACTGGATTGGCGTGGTACTTCAAGAAACTAAGTGAACCTAGATTAGCACCACGAAAATGTATTGTACATACAGTATCGTAGTACAAGTTATAGTAAACACTGCAATTTAAATATCGTAGTCTGTAGCCGTAACAGTGCGATCATTATCTTGCCAAGTAAGAGCAAATAAATGCAAAATAATGCCAAATATATAGAATATGGTATTCTGTAACTTTAATTAGCTTCCGTTAAATCTCGGCGTGGATACCCTTGCAAAATAATATCAAAGATATCCTCCGTACCTATAAGCGCGTACGGTACCGTCTGTGACTAAATAACTGTAATTGTAACAACAATGGGAAAACTCACCTCAACTAGAGATATGTATAAGACCCGGACTATGACGACATTATTGTATTATTATTATACCAGTATTATCTACCACATTAACGCATTTCTGCCAGTTACTGCAGATGGACAATAATCACATCAAAATGGTAAACACTGGCAGTCTTCTGCACTGAGAAACAATATTTCAGTACGGTACTTATATATGTTCTCAGAAATATTGCTCAGTTTCAGAAGTATTCACTTTAGGGAAGCAGTTAACTGTATGCTTTGTCTTTAACGGTATCGAACAGTGGTTTTTATAAGATACAATAAACGAAAAATGAAACATCATACATCAAATATGTATTTGATCTACAGGAAAACACAAGCAAACTAGCTGGAGGTTTCCAAAATTTGGATGGGTTACGATTCCAATGAGTGGTGTTCTACTGGAATTCTATTTCCCTTTCGACGGTCGGCTGTCCAATGAAATCTCTGGAACTGTTTTAGTAATTTTCATTATACAAATGTTTGTAACGTATGTTTAACGTAACATAATTAAAAGTCAGTTTACCTTTGGAAAATCTATCCCTGCATATAAAGAAATTTAAGTAGGAAGCACTAAACTTAGACCTTCTTTACATAAGGTAATTGAAAGCAAATTTATCTTTCAAAATCCTCTTCGACAACATGCGAAGCGAAAGATTCCGAGAGCATTCCCGTGACAACTTACATTCGCTTTACTCAAATATGCTCAAGTTTATAAGCCAGCAATAGATAGCATTAACTAAAAGATAAGCTACCCCATTATTATCAATTTTAAATTCGTTTGCCATCGGAGACATTATTCTCGAAGTCTCTTATGATTTCAGAAACGCTGCTACTGAGAGAATTAATTCATCAAATTCATCTTTGGGAAATACCCAAATTTTTCTACATTACTCGTTTGATACTTAATATAATGCAACTCAATCACAGTTGGAACAGATTTTTAAAGAACTGTATTTCATTCTTCAGCGTACGAGAGAACTGGAATTTGCTGCTGTCAGGAGCGTAGCCGCATTGCAATAGCCACTTTTAATTTGTTTCATTTTCATACGGGAATGGAAGCTTAAAGGAGAAGAAATAAGATTTATTTCAGACTGTGATTCGTAGTTAAATTCACGTTGTTTTGATGCCTTTATTTTCTAAATTTTATATTTAGGATATATAATTGATATTTGAAATTTATGCTATTCTTTTATTTTGGCTAAAACAATGTAAGGACCTTCAGATTGAAAAATTCTCCATAGGTTGTTTTGTTACATTAAGTGTAACATTGATAGCTAAATGTTATACTTTTATATAATATTTTGCTATTACATTCTAGACAGCTGTTTTCCCTCTAAAGAACAAGCAACCCAAGCATATTCTTTGCCATTGAATTATCAAATAAAATCAGAGATTTTTCTTGCAGTATGAAGTCTGGTAAAAAGTCGCCCACCGGGAGAGTGGTTAGTGAATCTGAATGTAGTACCGAAGGACCCGCGTTCGAATCCTGAAGAAGACTTGGATGTTTGCTAATGTAGTGTCTGTGGAGCATAGGAGCACTCAAAATATGCGGCGAGCGAAAGTCCTCCCATGAGGTTGGTGGTAGGGGAAGAGGCGTGGGAGACCCTCGGACCCGTGTTCTCGGGTGCTCTTTATCAAAATCGGTGGCGGAACTGAGCTGTCATCTATATGGTGCTCAAGGCTGTTGCCAAAGATAGGCACATCTGCTCCTTTCCACGATGAATGTTCGTGGGCTTGTGACCTATGTCAGATAAGTGAGATTGGTAACAACAAGGCAAAATGTTGTAAGAGCTCATTTACGATATTTCGACTTTTACTCTGCTTTTAAAGAGTTATTGCTTCAAATTATATCACAAACTAAATAAGCAAACATATAGTCAACCCTCTCTAAGACAGAGAAAGAAGTGGAAGAACAGTGGTCCGAGTCAGACCTGTTTATCATATAACAAGAAGAAAATAAATGTATCTAAATGTCAATTTAAATAAATTTATCCAGCATATTTAAAAAAATTCGGTCTTCCAAGACTCCAACCTGTACACCTCCTGCAGTACTCTTTGTGATGCAC
Organism: Stegodyphus mimosarum; assembly: GCA_000611955.2. Classification (NCBI taxonomy): domain Eukaryota; kingdom Metazoa; phylum Arthropoda; class Arachnida; order Araneae; family Eresidae; genus Stegodyphus; species Stegodyphus mimosarum. The sequence goes on from KK121934.1 coordinate 325,636, forward strand.
TACATTTCGTGGAGATGCGCTCTTTGACCCAGGGAGTGGCTGTTGTCATTTCGAATCGAAGGTCCATTGGGATTCGTGTTTGATTATTGGTTGCGTTTAGAACTCAATTTTTTTTGCTTGCTTGGGCTAGTCCGTTTATGGTCATAAAACGAGCTTATTGCCTGTTAAGTGAGCGGAGCTGCGTCCGTATTATTACCGATTATTACCCCTTCTAAGGCGACCACTCATAATTCTAAATGATTATTATCCCCAGTGCCCATAGTCGTTTTATAAAAGGTATGTTGAGTACCAAAGCTTATTTATGTTCTCAGAAATACTGTCCACTTTCAGTGGTGGTCGTCTAAGGGAGGCGACCACTTATAATTCTAAGTGATTATTATCTTCCGTGGCCGTGGTCTTTTTACAAAGGGTATGTTGAGCACCAAAGCTTGTTTATGTTCTCAGAATTACTGTCCACTTTCAGTGGCGGTCGTCTACGGGAGGTGGTCCCTATGACAACGTAAATAGTACTTGTAAAACAAATATTTTAATGATTATTTCAACTTGGGCGTACAAAAAATAAATAAATAAATAAACAGAACTGCTGTAATTTGAAGTTAGACAATCAAAATACAAAATTTAAACAACCGTTCGTCATAATGAATAATTTACGAAAATAGTTTCTCATTGCACTTAGAGAAAGAAAGCGAAATCAAATTCATGAATCTTAGGTAAAAGTCACGCCCGGATTGCTTATTGGTTTCTTTGTTCAATTTCCTTAGTGTATCAACATGTTACCAAATAGTTGGCAACGCGAAAGTGGTTCTAAAATTATGATCGTTATGAATTAAATCAATTCATTCTATAATATTTGCCCTCGTTTTTTTATCCCTTTCATTTAATCATTAATTTAAATGGTTAAAAACTTAGCTTAACCGAACTTTTTAAAATCAAAATCCTGTATAACCTAAACGGTAATGAGAAATAACATCGAGTATGTGAGTCCAAAAATCGGTCATCTCCAAATATTCCAAATCAACCCTTTTTGTCATTATTTCCTTCTGCAGAAGAAATACACATATTACAATGAATGATGAGTTTTTAATGCTCAAAACCAGTGAGCTGTAAAACAAATCTTTGGTCAATATCAAGCATATTTTTTTATGAATTTTATCAATAAAAACTCATGTCATATGATTACGTGGAAACTGCTGTAGACTCAAACTGAAAATATCAAAGGTGCTTCAAAGAAATTTTTTAAATAATTTGCAAGATAATTTTTGACATTCAATGAGCAAATTTGCACTGACCAACACTAACGTTGGTAGTCCTTCAGGAGAGGATATCTGGAACTGGAAGATGATTCACGATTCTTATACTAAACAGGAAATATATTACTGCGGTACTCAGGATACTAATGGCCCCTTTTTGCGCAAAATAAAATTTTCTTTGAACAGTCATTCGGGGGAAGAGGGCTGCAATACCTGCAGAACAGTCAGTCGGAATACAATACCAACGAAAGCTGGTATTGCGTCTTCGGATGATCTCTTGATAAAGGAACAGTTAGCTGCATGTAATTCCCACTTGTATAATATGAATATAAGCTACTTTCTCTTAGAAACTCATCTACAAAAGCATACATCCTAATACAGCGAAACCTCGAGTACTAGGTATGACTACAGTAATTGGAATGATTTTATAACGACAATTTTTGTTGTCGTTCCATTTATTTGTATGCCCAGGGATACAGACTTTGAGAAGGATTCCATGACAATCGGTAGGTAGAAAGAGTCTGTTCTTGGTCTGAAGTATTAAACACAGCGATAACGGGAACCAAATTTCATCCAAATTTATCCCAAATTTTGATTCAGAACATCCAGTAAACTGAATTGAAGTGATTTATTCCTCTTTTACTGCTTCCAGCCTGTCAAAGGGATATCGGCTGGGTTAATTTTAAGTACACCCATGCCACGAAAATACGATAAAATTACCAACCAGCACAGTAACTTTTCCGAGATTCGAACCAAGGCCAAGGCATTGCTAACAATTTTTTTACAACACTGCTGAAGTTAAGGGATTGCATCGAAACTCAATGTTTCTCAAATCTTTAGCAGAAAATATTTGAAATTAATCGTCATAAAAAAACGTTTAAGATGACAAATAAGTAAATTAATATGTTACTAAATTGAAATAAGAAATTACAAAGTATTCGAAACATAGTGTATGACTTTCTGAAAATAATACAGTTTTATTAAAATTTCTAGACATACGATTATGATGCCAACAGGAAAGAATCAGACATCACTGCTTATTCATATATATTGTATAAGAAACACTATAGCTATTTCTCTACCCTCCTCCCCCCAGTTCAACGATCGAAGAAAACACACGACTTCGTGACAGTCAGCCAGTATTTATGTGGAGCAAGAGGCCACGGAGGGATGAGCTGACTTCCTAGAAAATGCTTTTCAACAACAGATGACAAACGATTTATTGCTAGATGCTCCAAAAGAATTCCGTACTCCTATGGCATTTCTACAAAGCATCTTTCATTTCCGCCGTTCTTCTATAATTATACTTTTTAAAGCACTATACAGAGAAGCCTACAGTGCTTCTGATTGCATAAAAACTTAATATATTGTTAATAAATTCAGGTTTCATTTTAAATTCAAATTATGTGTGTATGTATATTTTAATGTAAATAACGAATAGTTCGATTCCTATTCCCCTTTCATTCAAAATACAGTGGTCCTTCGGTATACGTCGGCTTTAAATAAAGTCCAACTTGCTTTACGTCCTGTTCGGACGCTAAAATTTTGTTTCGTTATACGACATTTGCTTTGAATACGACTCGAGTTCGATGAGTCAGACTGCTCGTACTACTCTTGTTTACCATTTTCGAAACAATGTTGGACTTTCCATGAGCGTCAATACGTTTATTTTACTGTCAGCAAACAACCCTCTCTATAGCTCTGAATTTTCATCTGATTTTGTGTTGTTTCTAGCAAATTTCTTGTAAATCTGTTAATAATGAGTTTTAAGAAAACTAAAGAGAAGAGTCAAGCAACGAAGAAATTGGTTAGGATCACCAAGGAGGTGAAAAGGAAGATTATTAAAAATTATGCCGAAAATGGCGGTATCTGAAAAATAAACACCCTATTAAATCGGCTAAGCTTGCGAAGGGGATGAAATCAATTACCAAACACAGGAACAGAGACGTTACAGAACAACGAGAAATTAACTTTTGATTTGAATAACAGAGAAACATACTTTTACAGTAAATATTTAGGTAATGCTTACTAGAAATTCCTGAGACTAATTACAATCTGAGAATGGTTTGATGATCTGGGTTATTCCTCACGTTTTACAGAGAATTTCCTTTATATGTTTTCTCACTGAACGATTTATAAGTAACTTGCTTGTTACCGTATTGTTGAGCTGTAATTAACATCAATAAAGTCTCGATTTCTTCCTACTCATCTGACATTTCTACCAACAAGTAGTGTTCAAAATAATTATATTAAACCTTTGCCGAACACGGATATGCGGAACGGGACTTTGCATGTACGTGTTATCTTAATTGTTTCCATTTAATTTACCTGACGCTAGAATATCAATCAAGTTGAGTTCAACGCACAGCTCATTCGTCAACACTGAATGCTTGCTGGCATTAGATCTGATTAGAAGTTATTAATAATTTTAAAGGATTTCCGTCGATCGAAAATGAAGACAAAGAAATTGTACAAATTGCAAAAGCAATTGACAACAAAAGATTTTCAGATGTGGAAGAAGTTAAAGAATCAATGGACAAATAAATGAAGAACTGGATTACCTTATAACAATAACGAACAAGCAGGTAATGAAGAAGGCAATAAAGCTTCTTTAACTTACAATGAATTGAATAAATCATTAAAAAAGGCGCAAAAACTGTCCAATTTTGCAACGGATATTAGCCCAACTGAAGAAAGAAGAGATTACTTTGTGAGAAAGATTGAAAAACTTTGCCCTTCTGACTACGAAACTTTTAAAGAATGGCGTCAGTAATCGTCCTAGACAGTAACCACCAACTTTATTTTTATGCGTCTGTCGTTGGCAAGAGCCTTGGGCACCATACAGGTGACATTACGATTTTTCTCAGTTCCGCCCCCAGTTTCGAAGGCACGAGTCGGAGGGTCTTCCAGCCCTCGTCCCTACCCCAACCTCTGGAAAGGACTTTCGTTTCGCCACATATTTTGAGTCCCCCCCATGCCGTACAGACACTATACATCTACAAAAATCCATGTCTTCTCCAGGATTCGAGCCTGGGCCCTTCGGTACGGCAGTCAGAGCGTGTTCTCGAAGGCTACGGTCAGAGTCGCTAACCAGTATCCCGGGTGGGTGGCAAGCGTAATGTGTTAATGACTTAACCCCCGCATTCGGCAAGGGTTTACTGTCTGCAGGAACTAGTATCTGTAAAAAATAAGGTAATTAAATATAGTTTTTATTTCGTTTAAAAATGGAAAAGGTAATTTTCTGAAGAAAATGCTTTTGCGTATGCCGACGCCTTTTATGTGTACCGAAGTCCTCCTCCTGTATACTCCATTTTTATATTTCAACAATTATTCTTACGCATTAATGTACTTACACGTTATCCCACATAATTTCGTAATAAACAGTTATAATTATTCCTTCATAATACTATTACGACAAAGTTTGTTTACAATGGACGCCGCTTAATGTAACAGCGGTTAAGGTTAATATTCGGATATCATTACCGAACGCCCGCTCATTTGTATGCAGAAACATGGAAAATACGTCTCTTATCGTGATCAACAGTTATAACAGTTACAACAGTTAGGTATTTCTCCCGCCTTTTTTTTTCATACCTTCGTGTAGTGGTCAGCACGCTCGACGCGTCTTCCAGAGGTCCGTGGTTCGAGTCTTGGCGAGAGCATTGCTCATTTCTCATCTCTCCTGCTTTCAAAAAATACCGAATGTCTCTACGCAATTCGATTAATATCATCATAATGCTACAAAACGAATTTTTAAAACCGAAGTAAATTCTCCAGATAAATTCAAAATAAACTTACAAAATTGCCAAAGGACTGAAAAATGTCTCCAAGTAAGCTATTTAAGTTACCAAAGTGATTAATTTTTATTTTAGACAACTATTTTAAATAAAGCAAAAAAGAAAAAATATCTTTTGTTTAGTTTGGCGCAGATTTTTAATAACTCTATTGATTTGGAGAATCACGAGACAGAAGATAATAGAATATACCTGCCAAGAACTTTCTGCAATGTATCCAAGCACATCAGGTAATCAAATTTATGAAAAACCTAAAGATAAAATCGGTAAATTCCCTATAAATGCTGACATAAGCTCCCTTCGAGAATGGACTTTGCTTTGAACATTCAGTCTTCTAGAAATAGGATCGAAAATAATTCATAGCTTTACATGCGCAGTAGCTGTATTGTTAAACTGAACCTCCACATTATCTATAAATTCAAAATATCAATTCTGCCGAGCATTAAGTTTGGCATTGCTCCAAACTTAAGATATATTTATTTGCTCACATAAATGTGTTGCAAGTGATCTACACAAAGGAAGGAAACCATAGTCCCATATGACGTCATGCGAAGTCCGATTGTGCGAAAATTTATTGTTGCCGCAAACGAGACGTGCGTAAAGAATATGAGAAGTCATCATGAAACATTACGAATCAGCAGAAAAAGGAAAGGTTCGTCATCATTGCCGCTCCATCACACACTTGGTTCGGGTTAGCTAGATGTTCCCAACGAGACGAGACATAATATATTATTTATATAAAAAAAATATGTTAATGGAAAGTTCTTCCCACACACTAAAAGCTTGACAAAAAATTTAATCAAAGTACAATATCGTTATTCGAGACAAAGTATAGCCGGAGCGAGTGAGAAGAAAAAATGTAATTTTTTAAAACTCTTCGGCAAAACTTATCTCTAATCGCTACATCGATCTCGATTTATATACAAAGAAGACCTTTTACAAACTCTTTTTAGTTTAAATGAAAATAAATGTAGAAGAGTTTGTACAAATTTTGACAAAAATAGTTTTATTAAGTTTTGGGGAGAGGGGTAAAAATCCGTAATTCTTTAAATCATTCTGAAACTATAGAAAACTAAATATCTCAGTGTGTCTCTAAGAGATAAGTTAAATTGGCAAGATCATATTGATAACCTTAGGAAAAAATCTGATGTAGACACCACATGACTTCCTTTCACAGCTATTAGATTTTTTTAGTCAAAAGGGACAATTTCCCCAGAAGTATTATTAATTTCGTTTTGGCATTTTGCGTCGATTCACTAAAAGCGTTGTTTCACTTTTCAAATTGTTGACACCAAATATTATCGCCCTGTATTAGATTTAAAGAAGTTAAATAATGAAGAATCTGCATAAATGTCTGTATGTTTCTCGCATTGTGATAAAACAACGGTGCCTAGAACCCTCCAATTTGGAATATTGAACGTTTCCACGCGATTATGAGCATCTGGAAGCCCAAATTCGGAATTTGTTTTATTATCGATTCCATATTTTGTAAAACTTTAACGAATTTTTGATTAACAAACTTTTGATTAACAAAGATTTCAAAGCGAGCAATAGCAAACGTTGTACAAAAAAAAAAAAAACTTTTTATCTAAAAAAAAACTCGAACGAGACTGTGTATCGGAAATTCTAAAGATATGCTCATTTTAAAAATTATTTTGCGATATTTCTCTTGAACTCAATTTCATGGTTTAAGTGCGAAGGATATGATATTTAATAAATAAGGTAACACACAAAACGTTAGAAAACGCCACTTTGGACGTAATTCAAAATCTGAAACCTTTCAGATTTTTCTTATTTATTAATTTATTATTATCATTATTATTACTATTTTTTTTGCTGCATTTCTATTAAAATTATTTCTTTGAGTTGACCGATTTAAACGTAACGTAATTAACCGATTCCTCGAGGCAAGTTGAAAATAACATCAAAAATTGCAAATTTTGAAATTAAAAATCTCGATCAGTTTTTGTCGTACGAAAGTCAAATTTCTTGTATTTCTATTTTTTCATAAAGAGCACAAAACTGCCAAATAGTAGTATAGGAAACCGGGACACCGCATTATTTACTTATTTGTCCAGAATTAATTTTTTACAAAAATTTAACATTGTCAAAACATGAATATTTTTCTCATTTAAAACACTTCTGTAATTGGAAATATATGTCTGAGACCAACGATTGTGAAAATAAAGACTGAGTATATCTATCTTTCTATCAATATATAGATCTAGATCTACATATACTTCCGTAATTGCGGATTGCAATAAGAAAGGAAAGCGCACTAGTAGATGTTATAGCAGCCCCATATACAAAATTTCAACGTCGTACGGCTAATCATTTCTGAGTTATACGAAACGCATACCTATATTTTTCGTTATTAATACCTTCTTTACTTTGTACAAAGAAGTAAATAGTAACTAAAGTCATTAACTGCGTGTTTACCGTAGCTGGTAAGTATTCGAATTTAGATTTGAGAAAGAACGCCTGATTCACGCTTACCTATCGCCAACAAGGACGAATGTTATCAAACATTACTTGCTTAAATTTCAACAAATACAAAATAAATATTTTCGTATTATCACCAAAGCACACTTTTTTTATGTGCGTAATCAAAGATTTTGCTGAGACTTGAAAATGGTTTAAGAGGATTCGGGCACTTTTCATTACGTGCTACCGCTCTGCCGCTATACGAGAGTTTTCGAAATTTGCTTATCGCAGAACACCGAAACCGTGTTATAAGAAGACTACCTGTGTTCTTTTCTTTTTATTGTGCAAACTTATTAGGACGTCAAAGTAATATCCTAGCTCATTTTTCCTGCTCGGATTATTTTTCGAATTTATGATTTTCACTTTCTTAAAACCAAGAGAAATATGTTTTTCCCGCCTTTTCAAACCTATTTCGGATTTCCCATACGGGAACCTACCCCAGGTGATGCGCCTTAACAAGAATTTTATTATTATTATTTATTTATTTTAATTTATTGAGCCGAAGACATCGCTAATTTACCATAACACCTCAATAAAGGGTTCGATTCGAAATGAGAATAAAAAAGAAATTAAGTAAATATAAGTGAAAGAGGCTGAGATAAAGAAGAAATGAAACGTACGCTTAAGAGAAACGGCATTTTGATTTATATTCTTTTTGTGAATATAAATTAATAATTGTACAAATAAAAATACAAAATGTTAATATACAGGTACAGGTGGAACTGAGCGGGACATCATCATTGCTCGTACAAGTCGTATAGTTCTGGTGTACTTTTGAGAGAGAACAAGCCGTGGGCGGCCCAAGGCTCTCCCACCACTCTTCCCCTCCCATCAGCATTTCGAGAGGACGTTCAGCTCTCCGTGAATTTTAATTCTCCCTTGCCGAACAGACACTATACAAGTATCCATGCCTTCTTACAAGTATTACCACTTACAAGTATCCATGCCTTCTGCAGTATTCAAACCGTGTCTTTCGGTACGGTAGTAAGCGGAATTAACTACTGTAACCGGCCGGGCGACGATATTTGTTGCGCTATAAATTTTATATATATGGCGTGAGTATTTAAACATCAGTCAACCTCTCTAAATACAGTAAGTATGTGAAGCATTTCACCGTTTGTGGCTGACCAATGGCCGTGTTAATATCTCGATTTTCATATGCCTGGCCATGCTCGAATAAACAAAAAACCATTTATTTTTCTTTTATAAGTATCACTGTTGTAAATTACTAATGCATTCATATTATGTGCCATTACTTAAAATAAAGTTTATTATTTGGCCAGTGTATGACTTCTTAGATTTTCTGTCGTAAAAATAAAAATTGTCGTGCAGTATTTATTCAAATAATAATAAAGTTAAGCCTTCATTGTCCATTTGATCCGTTAACTAGAGCTGTAAATGCAGAAGATGTTTATATAATTTTAGAACAATTTCGATAAAGAATAGAAAAGAAGCAAATATTTTGAAATAAAAATTTTGGCAACAGCTTGTTACTTGAAATGAGTAATATCGTCTGCTATTTTTAGTCCGGGGCAATTTGCCCAGAAAGACTATTAATTTCGTTTTGGCATTTTGCATAGAAAACTATAAACGGCGAATCACTTTTCATATTGTTGCCACAAATATTAGAGCAGTGTATTATATTTAAAGAAATTAAATAATGAAGAATCTGCATGAATGTATGTATTTTTCTCGCATTGTGATAAAACGATGGTACCTAGAGCCATCAAAATTTAAATAACGCAATCTTCCATAGAATATAGACATGTAGAAGCTCTAATCTGGAATTTGAAATTTGTTTTATTATCGATTTCATATTTTGTAACACTTCAACGGATTTTTGATTACCAAACTAGACGATTTGAAAGCGAGCAATGGCAACACTGTATGGAGGGGGGGGGGAATTTTTATCATCAGCGCGTGAGACTCTGTATGAGAAATTCTAAAGATATACTCATTTTAAAATTATTTTGCGATATTGCTGTTGAACTGAATTTTATGGTTTGAGTACGTAGAACATGATATTTAATAAATGAAGGTAATACACAAAATACTTTAAGGTAACACATAAAATGTTAAAAAATGCCCCCTTTGGACGTAATTTAAAATTTGAAGCCTTTCAGATTTTATTTAATTTTTTAAAATTTCTTATTTAATTATTATTTCGAGAAAATAAATCTATCAGATCAAACATTAAAAAAATACTTTCTTACATTTTAAACGTTAATTAAACGATCCCGAAATCGTTTTAAAAATATTTAAATACCCTCTGTATGTTAATAGTTTTAAAATCTAGGGCCAGTGATTCTCAACCTTTTTTTTTTTTGTCGATGCACTCTTTTAACGCTTTCAAAATTTGGCGGCACACAAAGTAAAAGATATGTTTAAAAGTTATTTACTTATCTATAATACACTGTATAAAATAGTTTCTTATAATAATTTTGAACGTAAAATATTAAAATAATATGCATTATAAAAACAGCAGTACGTTTATTATGGGATTAATTACTAGTTAATTCTTATAATTAATTACAAATTAATTATAAGAATACTTTTAATGAAAAATTTGAGCTTGATTTTTTTTGATAATTTCATTTATATTGGGTCGCAAAAATGACAATGCTAATCTCATATCGTCTTCTACATTTAACAGTCTCGATCTTTTATTCGTTTTTATATGCTGATAAATGCTGAAAAACCGAATTCACACAAATAAGATGTAGAAAATTGTAATAATATTTTTAAAGCTTTTTTTGGCTATCATGGGATAATCGCATCTAATGTTAATCCATAATGAATTCATTGATTGTTCCGAATATTTTAAAATTAAATCTCGATTATTAGAAAGCGAAATTAATTCTTCCTCTTCATTAATTCAAATACAGAACTATTCATTATCACAAATGGATTACGAACCCTATCAAATGTTTTTACATCTAAATTGGGAAATAATGAATAATTCTCTCCTCTAATTTTGTCAAATGATCAATAATAATTTTATTAAAATCTTTTGGGACTGACTTAAACTTTTCCATATTGCCTTTCTGATCTTTATTGCCAGTTGTAAAATTAGGTAACTCACGACAACATAAAAATTGATTAATTATATCATTTTCGTGAATAAACCGAACGAATGCAATTAATTGAGCTTTTCCCGTAATATGTGTTATTTCTTCGATTTGTGGAGCAAAATTTGAATTTGCAAGAGTTTGCGCAATATTTTGTTCAATATTTTGCGACATATCTTTGATTCTGCGATGGGTTGTGTCATTCGAAACTAGTATTTTTCAAATATCAGTATCTGCTGATCCGCCCATCATTATTTTTACAATTTTGCGACAAGCTGGTAATATAATTTCTTCAGCCAAATTGTGAGGTTTTAATTTAACTGCAATCAATTCAGCTATTTCATAAGAAGCTATTTAAACTTTTCAAAATTTCGCCAGTTCTCATGCGTACCGTGTACTAGGATTAAAACCATTTTAATTTTTACTATATACATTTCTAAAATTTGGCGGCACAGTGGTTGAGAATCACTGATGTAGACATTATGATAAGTTTCTATATATTCAAATTTAACCATACATCATTAAAAAGAGAGCATTAAAGTTTGTAAATGCATCAAATACTTCAGAGAAAATATGCATACAAATATTTCAAACTGTTTTCTTTTTTTTTTTCAAAAATATTGTTATTTTCTAATCAGTTTCAACACAACTTGAATGAAAACTTACACTTTAGTTCTTCAGCTTAAAATTAGAGTAAACATGCTAACTTCGGATTCCTTCACACGCAGTTTAAAATTACAGGTGAACAAATATATAAAACGTAAGGATGAAGTGGCAAAACAAATAATAATACTTACAGAAACAGGAGCAATACGCTCTTGCATAATAATGTCATATGACGTGAGATTTGCGTGACATGAAAATATTAGTCCGCCTCTCAATCCCAGAGCCTCGGCTGAGGAAGCAATTAACAGACAACATGCATCATCATTATATTTTATAACATACATGATACTTATGTGAGTATTTAAAATATTCCTATTATAGATTATTCCTATTACAAATTTCATAATTTAATAATATAAAATTTTTAATCTGTTTCTCAAAAATTATGCAATGGTGTCTCAGTAAACGTCTAACTTGGTATACGTTCTGTTTGGACGCAAAAATTTTTGTTTAGTGTAAGGCATTTGTTTGGAATACGACTCGAGTTCGATGAGTCACGACTGCTTGATTACACTTGTTTACCTCTTTCGAAATAATTCTACGTCTGCCGAGCAACGTCAGTACGTCTTACTGCTACTCAGTACCCAACCCACACTATAAGTAAAAATTTTATGGTTTTCTGCACATTTTTTGCAAATTCATTAAGAATGAGTTTTGAAAAAGTTAATAAGAAGAACAGAGCAACGGAGGATATGGACGGCATTTACGATTGTGAAAAACAAAGACGTTGTTGGATCGGCGTTATACGAAGCGGGTGAAATCGATTACCGAACAAAGAATCAGAAACATTACAGCCCGTTGAAAAATGGCTTTTGATCTGGATAGCACAGAGCTCCTAGCTATCAGCGCTGCTATTAGGTACACTAACACATATCAGAAGCTGAAATTCTCCATACTCAGAGGCACACTGTCAGATCTGGCAGCTATCGCAGGGCAAAACAATAAGGGTTCTTTGGTATACCTAATTCAAAAACAGCTTCTGGCTATGCTCATCTCGCAAAGACAACTCTAAAATGGGTTCCTGTTCATCCACGTTTTGAAGGCAATGAAACCGTGGACCTCCTAGCTAAGCAGGCAGCTAATGGCAAGGAATTACTAGAACATCTTAATAAACTTTCTTGGTTTCATATTAAAAGAGGAACTCTCATAAGTTTGCTACAAAACTGACAAAGTAGATGGTCAGAGGCAGAGGTAGGGCGAAGAACATTTCATTTATTGCTAAAAGTTAACATGGAAACCAAGACCCATCGTACTAGCTTCACACAGTTCTTAACAAGTCATGGGCCATTCTCAGTCTACCTCAACAGATTCAGACTTATGAATCTCTTCCCTTCTGTGAGTACGGAACGTTATTACTTTTATTGTGGTATACAGGAATCGGGTACTTAAAGAAACCAGAGGATTGTGACCAACCAACGTAAACGTCCAACACACTCAAAAACAGAACAGTCCTCGGTAAAATAGAGAAAATCTCAAGACACTGTACAAGCAGAAACTACTGTGTTATGTTTGAATTGCTCAGATGCTTTTCTACCCAGGTGGTAGGTGCAGCTGTATGGGCAGAAAGTGGGTGAGTAGGCATATGTCAAAATACTGTTACAAACTAAATAAATTTGATAAAATTTTCCCTAGATTTAAAGAAAAATTATACAGTTCGGCAGTGCGGCATTTGAGGGCCCCAGAGGAGAAGTTTCACTCCTCTAAGACTTCAAGTAACAGAGTCACTCTTTCGCTTCCCTAAACACCCACACAGAATGCCATAGAACACGACAGAACGAAGTCGAAAGTTGTAGAAGTAGTCCTGAAAAGCCCAGCATAATTTACGCTCAATGCAAGGATTTAATAGATTAGCGCAAGGATATTTTTTGTTTCGAAAATTCATTTTAACTATTTAATTTTCATTAAATATATGTTGATTGTATATTTGTGTTGACATTTTGCATGGTGAGCATTCCAATAAGAGGGTGGTCGAGGGAGACCCGGGGCTTCATGACCGTAAGTCCGCCACTGGTCACGCTGAATCTTAGAAATGTGAACTTACTGTCCAGCAGAATCAATAATAATAATAATAATAATAATATAAATGATGATATTAATAATAAACGTTTAAGTTCATTTTACAATGTATTTCTGTGACGAGGGTACCCAAAACTATTAAAGTTTAAATTTGTACAAGGGTTATAATACAATTCTAGTATGGAATCATATAAAAGCGTTGCATTTGTAGATTGTCCCCCCGAAAATTACGAGCGGCAGTGGTAGGAAATATAAAGCACTTCTGATTAATGTGGACTCGGAAGTCGCAGGCTAAGCTGGTAACGTAGTCAGCTGTTTTCGTGGATCACTGATCACTTGAAGTTTGGGTGGGGAAATACCTACGAGGCGACCTTCATGTTCCCATGCAGATTTGTTATGGGGAGAGATCGATCAATAATGTGCGGTGAAAAGAGGGAGGACGAGAATAAGTAAACGGATTACCTCGTTCTAGAACAATAACAGTGTTAAGAAAGGTAGAGGGGTGTGGGTGTTTGGGAGAGATTTACTCTTATCTGCTTGAAGTTGCAGAATTGCATTTTACATCGTAATCGTGATTTAGGTTTAAATGTAAGAGAACAGAAAAAAGTCTGTAAGCTGCATGGGCTAGGGCATAAGGTTTGTTTCTGTTTTATATATACTAACTACAACGCTTTTAATAATAGTTTGTCTTCCTTTTCTTTATTAATGGTCTTTCAATCTTATAATTCAAATGCAATGAAAATTCACCATACGTTGCTGTTAGAGTATAAATCAAGTTGATTATTACAGAGCAGAACAGAAGAAATCAAGTTGATTATTACAGATACAGGAAGAAAAGCATAACAAATAGTAAAATATAAAGCACGTTAATAAATGCTATATAAATAAAGTATATCAATTAAAAAAATCACGGACATTCAAACTGGCATTGTTTAAAAATTACCAGTTATCAGAATAAAAATCGAGTTCCCTGAAATTAATTCAGAAATTAAAAAAGAAGATTATTCATCAATAGAAATCACTAAATAACCTTTGTCTTAAACTTGAATAAGCATATTTGAGTTAAATAACACGCCGAAGAACGATTACTGGAGGCGTTAATGCGACAAGAATGAGCATAATATTCAGAAATTTGCCGGAACAGTTTCGAAGATTTAAATACAAAATCTCTTCTTCAGCGAAGTGCAAAACGACTTCTGCTTTTGCCCTTCTTCAACTGAAGAAGAAGCTAGAAATTTGCATCTTCGAAACTAGGCCTGCAAATTTATGACTATTACGCTGATTCTTGTTACTTTAACCACTACAACAATCTTGTATAAACATATCTTATAAGTGAAAAAAAATTCATTTGAAAAAAAAAAGAAAAGAAAAAGGTAGTCAGTTTTGCCGAAATACATTTTTTATGTTTTGGTCAGATCTTGCTATAATCTTTCGTTCTTTAAATACTGCGTGTTACACAAACTAAAAGCGCTTGTGTAGGAAAATAGTTACATTCTTAAGTTCGAAAATACCGATGCTCCGAATTCCCTCACGGAAATCTCATTCAGCACGTGATCTGAGGCCTCATTTAGGCTGATAGCGGCAAATTCTCGCTCACGTTAGTATTTCGCCATGAATTACGCCATCGTCATCAGTATGTACTGTGTAAAAATTGGTTACAGCACCGACGAGTCCATATTTCAGTTCTAGAAAAGGCACATACATTTGTGATTGGGTTTGATTAGATTGTTAGATCTTATGTTAATTAACTAGTTATTATGATTTATGCCTTTACTATGATTTCTCCTTTCAATAATACTTACCAGAATGCAAATTAGGTTTTTGTGTTTAAATTTTGTGTTTTGTGTCAGTTTAAATAACTGACGATTTTGAATCTTTAGATCAGAGCTTCTGGCAACTGCATCTGGCTGTTAGCATTTTCGCCAGCTCTGCTTACCTTCCTGCTTTAGCATCACGTTGGCCGATGCTTTCGTTGGGAAAATATCGGAATTAGCTTAGTCTATTTTATCTATAATCTTAGATTACGTTTCTACATTAGAATTTTACTTTGTTATGTTAATTTAAATATCCACAAGTAGCTGAAGTTTCGTCTGTAGCACAAGTTATACCTGTTATATTACTTTAAGACTAAATAAAAAGATTATTTTATCCTTCTTCCGTATTTTGTGAGCTGTTTAAGACGTAGCGATAATTCGCTATTCGTCTAGTAGTTTCAGCAGAACTTCTAGTTACAGAAGAAACTACAAGTTAATTCCTTACAGTAAAGCATACGAAGCAATCTGGTTTTAAAATGTTACCTTGGTAGAGGGCGTTTTAAAGTATACTGCTAGTATTCATATTGCATAAGGTGGAAACAATGAAAATCTCATACTGCCAATCTGTTCACCGAAATCAATACGAACTATTTGTGTTCACCAATGAAGGTTTGCGACTGTAATGTTTTTACGGAATCAAAGCATTTAAAATTTATCGATCGCGAAAGTTCTCCGAAGTGGTTGGCTGCAGAACAAGGAGGGATAAAAGATCTTTTGATACTTTCAACAAAACTGGAACAGAGTTAGGCAGATAGCCTTCGCGTATTTTACATCTGCCAAACTTTAGAAATGAATTTTTAAGCCAGTCTTCGCGAAACTGCCAAACAGTAATTACCGACACCGAGTCATTACACATATTAGCTATTGCAAAGAAATGTGTTGGTGGTTTTAATTATTTTCGCTATTAATCAAGTTTGATGTATGAGGCCTACCCCCTTATCGCACACTGAAATGAAGCTTTACCTTAAAATGCGTTATTTTGAGAGCCTTTCAATCGCTCGGGAAGACGTTACGATGTAATTAAGCAGCGTTCCAACAGTGGATTCTTTTGACGACATTCAGAAGCCCCGTGAACGTAATTAAGTATAGTTTTATAAGAGCGGAGCTAGTTCTACAAATCGCAATACTTTTCCAATGCATTCAGTTTTAAAAACCTTGTCGTCGAGCTGTGTGATTCAATATTCAGTACAGTCTACGTTTCCCAAACCTGGATCTTGTGGGCTAATTTTGAATATATTAATTAAAAGAGAGTTAAAAGAAACTGAATCCGGTAATTAATTTAAAAATTCGAAGTTTATCTAAGCGAAACAGTTTATTTGCATAATAGGGCAAAATCTCTTCGTTTAGCATCTACGTATTCAATTTATATACACGTACTATATGTACGTACTACCGGTAAAGTGATTAATGAAATCTCAATTTAAATCCTGGGTAAGGATAGGATATATAAAACATCACGGCACACAGGGCGAACAATTAAATCGACCTGTCTACATAAGTATGTTGAATCACACGTTACTTGTGTTGTCCACACAAATGTATGTATGGTCAAAAAATAACGTTTTCGGTTCTGTATGTTCGAAAGTTCCGATGCGGGTGTGCTGCCTGTAAGTTAAAAAAGATTGGTCTTGCGTAAAATAAAGGGTAGGGAAGATGAAAACCTTATTTCCAAGCATGATCCCTAGAAACATTCTTATTAACATCGGCCAATTATTAATTTTAATTTTAATTTTTATTTATCTATTTATTTTTGGTGTGAATTTCAGTGATCTTGGAAGCTTCTGTTGCGAATTTAGACACATTTGAGGGGGAAAAATGCTTCCAAACAGTAACTTATGTGGTTCAATAAACTTATGTGGTTAATTTAAAATAAACTTAAAAACCGAAATGTATTGTACCCACTTTTAAGAAAATAATAATAATAATCAAACAGTAATTCTTTCACATTGAAAATGACAACGATCCAGCAAATTGAGTAACTTGTGGAAGCAATAATTAGCTGCTGAAAAGTATTTTGTTTTCAAATAGGAGAATGAGCATTTTATTTTTAAACACCAGGATCTGATCAAGCAAATTTGAGGTCTTGAGAGCAGCACTCTTTCATGAGCTTACTATGCCTACTTTATTCACTTTTATAAGGGACAAAAGGCCAGTTCTGGGGTGCGCTAAAAACCTAGGGTACTTTACGCCTAATTAGGCTCTGAGCAACATTATACCTCTTTTGCTTCTCTAACAAAACCTTGGTTTGGAAATCGAACCTTGATAAGTTTGTTCTTTATATGAGAAGATTAACGCTCTTTTAATATTAATTGTAAGAAATTTCTAATTATCATATATACATTTTTTCATTGTTAAATTTTTTTTAAGTAGCAATTTTGATTTGTCGAGTATATAAAATATTATATGCATCCGAATATACTATAACGTGATAAAACTTTAAACCTACTAAAAAAATCACGCAGAAAAAAAAAATCCTTTTTAATTTTTTTTCCTTTAGAAATCGTGAATTTTAAACTTTTCTCGTTTGTTAGATTTTTTTCCCTTTGCGTAGATAAAGTAAAAATATTTATATTCTCATTTATTCTTTGAACCGGAAGCAAAGCTTCTAAATATTTCAGAGGACCTAGCGAGTCGAACAACGTAGGACGTGACGTTGCCAGGGCTTGTCTAAATGATAGCCCAAGGCTATGCTAGGGAAACGATGTCGATATTTGTTTATTCAAAAAGGAAAGAAAACGACACCTATTGAAAAAGACTGGACAAAATTCTGTGTGAGATGGTATGAAGAAAATTTCTAAAAATTTAGCGGATTTCAAACAAATTGTATTGTTATGTCATTAAGATGTTTGTTTTACTGCTGTCAAGGAAAGAAATTTTTTGTATGTTTTTAAATTTGCCTTAAAATTAGGTAAACTCTCAAATTTAGACACTTCTTAAAAATAGCTTTAAAGTAAAGTATATGCTTTCTTCTAGGGAATTGTACTATTATTTAAAGGCTTTTGTAATACGGAAAAAATTTAGGGATGGTTGAATACAAGAATCAAGGGCAAATTTACCATGTCGTTTTATATAGAAAAGGCGAAGAGAAATAAATGTGTGTGGCGTGGATGCACTCAGCTGAATAATGTTTGGGTTTACACAGTGTCAGGTGTTGCCATACTTTTTTTTATATTCCTTTATTATTTATATTTGGAATGTGAAGTTATAAGGTATTTCTTCCCCTTTCTTAGCATGCCTTCGCGGTGTAATGGTCAGCACACTCGGCGCGTATTCGAGAAGTCCGAGGTTCGAGTCCCCGCGAGGGCATTGCTCATTTTTCACATCTCCCGTTTTCAAAAAATCCTAACATCTCTACAAAGTGAAGAAAGTATTCGAATGATTTGCTTTGGATACCTTCACTTGTAAAAATTGCTACTACTTGAAAATGTAAGAAAAGGTTTCAAATTTTTAATTCATTTTTAATCCTGCGAACTGTTTTGATGTTATTTTTAAGATATCAGGATACGGTTTAAGGCATGAGTTGCCTTCTTTAGTTATTAGTTAGAAATGTATACAGAATTTTAAATTGGATTTCTTCTCTACTTTTTAATTCTCTCATTCTCCATGTAACTCAAGCAGTAGCGAGTTTCACGCGTTCCCTTATTCGATTCACTGGAGAATACGGGCTTTCTAGGAACTCAGAAAAGAGGCCGTTATCATAAAGATACTCATTCAATCGAATGTCTTTCAGTACATGTACCAGAAAGTAATGTAACGACAAAGCACGTAGAGCTTCATAAAAGTAAGACACTAATGTTTTGAGTTTCTGTGAAGTGAGGAAAGTATGCGTAAGAATCAGCTATTTTTCTAGGAAGATTTTCTAAGAAAGATTCTAGAGGATTTTTTTCCAGAAAACTTATCCTTATCCATATGACACAAAGGATGGGAAGGCTATGAAAATCGCATGTGACCAAATCACTCATCAAGAACCAAAACCGGTATGAACTACTATTAAGTCACTTACCATTCACCCCCTGATGAACCTAATAAATCACAGAAAATCCTAATTTAGATTACATAAGTCCACATTTTTTTTAAATTTTCATCACCCTTTTTAAAATTTTTAGTTGAAATTTTAAAATGGAATATAAAATTGAAAAACTCAGAAATAGCTTCAAAACTATCACAGAACGGAGAAAATCATAAAGGGAATTCCTAAGTTCAGAAGATTTTAAAATACGCACAATAATGCAGTGATCTCAAACTGGCGGGCCGCTTGTGGCTACTGAAGCAATTTTATATGGCCCGCGAACTTATTTCAGTTACGTATTAGGTGCAAATAACGGTATTAAAAAGGTATCAAGATTAGAGTTATTTGAAGTTCGGGTTTATGTTATTTTCATTACCATTAAAAACAAACATGAATAATACGATAAAAATCTGTAAATGAAGCAAATTAATTTATTGTGATATAAATCTTATTCAAAGATTTAAAGGTACAGATTTTATTAAATTTTATTCATACGCCCATCAGAAAATAAATAAGCTCAGTTACAAATTTTTATTTTTCTAAGAATAATCGTTTTGTTTGGGAATACATTTATATGTGCTTCTATCACACATGAAAATTAATAAGAAAAAACCCGATTGGCCGATGAGCATCTACAATCCGTGATGAAAATAATATTATTTTTCTCTGAAGTTTACGAGCTTTATCTACAATCCGTGATGAGAATAATTTTAACTCCTCTCCGAAGTTTACCAGCTTTATCCGAATCGAAATTCCATCTAGTAAGAAATAACAGTTTGGTTTGATTTATGTGATTACGGCAAATTCTCGAGGGCTGTCTGCCTAAGGAAAGGGATGCCTTCGTGGAAAACGCTTTAAGGGAACCGGCTCATATACACGTTACACATGGGGAAAGCCATGAAAGCGCCCATGCAGCCAGCCCGTTCGCGGGATTCGAACCTCGGAACTATCAGCGTTCAGCGACTTTCCCGCTCGGCCGCTGGGTCTAGTAAAAAATAACGAAGCTTGTAATTAATTACACACAAACATACGCATTTTTATTCCTGCATCGCACACTTGGAAATCTGCTCGTTTTCTCCATGTGTGTACGAGCTAGTTTTCCCTTAAATTTGGTTTGGTTCATTTTGATTATAGCAAAGCACTCTAGGACTGTCTTCCTAAGGATAAGGATGCCTTAGTGGAGGATTTTCTAAGGGAGAATGACATTTGCATCCACGTCGTTATACACGGGGAAAACCTCAAAGGCGCCCACGAAGCTAACTCATTTGCTGGGATTTGAACTTCGGACCAAATTGCTAGTGTTCAGCGAATTTACTGCTTGCCCGTTGGTAGACTCAGTTTTCCTTGGAAAATTCTCCACGAAGTAGCCCTCCTTAAATAAACTAAACTTAGGTAGATAGCCTTCGCGTGCTTTGCCGTAAATCAGAACCAAATGAAGAAAACTATTTAGCGTTGGCATGTATTTGCAAGTGATATATAGCATACTACTTACGTTTTTGAGAAATCAAACATTAAGAATTCTAAAAAATCACATTATAGCGTACTTCGGTCAACTTAAATTGACAGAGAAAGACGCGGCGGTCTATTCTCTAAGGGATTTTCTTAAAATTATATGTTATTCAAACCTTTTTTCGAAGCATCTTTTTCGATACAATTTTCTTACTTCTTCTTATGAAACCTTCTGTACTTACAATATGTTCGCAGAATGGAATTAATTTTTTTTGGGCAACAAAGTCAGCAAAAAGAAAAGCAAAATGCGCTGCTAACCCTTGTCATGCTATGAAGTCTTGCTTCCATTAATGTGCAATTACTCCACGCTATTCCAGTAAGCAGAACTGGAAAGAGCAGACGTTTGAACAGCGAAGTCCAGCAATAGAAATTCATGACGAGATGCGCCATGGCACAGACCTTGACCATCCCGACACGAAAATCGAATTCCGTTGTTCTTTATCCAGGGAGGGGCGCGCCTCTTAGTTAAGTGCCTTGAAGTTAAGGAAAAAAAAAAAGCTTTCTGAGAGTGGTTAACACGGTAACCGAGTTACATCAGCAAATCTGGTTGTGAAAGATGCCCCACTCCTTTTTTCCACCCTCCCCGCCAGTTCCGCCACAGCATCGATCGCCACACATTGTAACGGAAGAGGAACAGAAATTTCGCGTCCGAAGATGATTTTTTGAACGACGTCTTTTCTTTCCGAGGTTGAATGGGTTTTTATTTCGCCTTTTCCAACCCTTTAGAATTCTCCTGGGTCGAGTCTTTTCACGCATGAGGTTCTTTTCAAAAAAGGAAAGGGGTGGGGTGGTGGAAAGAGAGGTAGTGAAATGCTGTGGAGATGTGCCGCAGGGTTGTATCGAAGTTAGACTTTGCTTTAAACTTAACTCTCAGAGGAATTAACTGGAGAATGATGACTTACTTCTTTTATTGAAGAGCAGAAGATTAAACTGACAAAGAAAGATCTGCGTTTCCTTAGAGTTACATCTGCACAGATTGCTAAATCATACATTTTTACTTGCTTACGAATGGAGCATAAAAGAAATGCTGAAGTTGGTTGGGTTTATTATTATTTTAAAGTTCAGAAATAAAAACGGGTGCTAGAATGTTGTTTACACAGCAGATTTTATCCAACCCTCTTGGAAAATGGAAACGTTATAATTGAAATACGGCAGATTAAGGCATCCTCGTAAATTGCTGCCATAAACTGCTTTTGGAATATTTCTAACTAAACAGAGGAAAGTTTCGGACACTAATGATATTTATTCATTAATGCCCAAAATATTTAGTGCTTTGGTAACTTTTTAATTTGATATAAATTATACCATTAAATGGGAAGATTATGCTGGATATACATTGATAAGTTGATATGTTATGTTTTATTGCTTGTTTTTGGCCCATTGAAGCCTATTACATGTTATATAATAAGATAGGCCTCTGAGAGACTATAACTGCGAGGAAAAAAAAGAAGTTAGACTTAGAATGTGAGCATTCCTGTTGGAAAATAGATGTTACAGAAGAAGATCTTTGTCTCAAGATCGAAATGGCAAGTCATCGCCCAGTGCCAAAACAGCGTAGCATGCATCGATCAAGTTGTTTCGTCTGCATTTGCAGGATATAAAGCATCTTTTACGGGAGATGAGCATTGGGCCCTAAGGAAAAATCTTAGCTTCTTACTCCAGCAATTTTCTCCATCATATTAACGGCTTTGAGGCCGAGTTTTAACTTCTGTAGTGGGATTTTTGTTTATTTGCTCAATTCTGATTGTTAAGAACTTCGTAGTTCTGAATCCAGAAGGACTTTCAGTAGATCTGACGGAGCTTCCTCTGCAACTGCCACAGCACTTACATATTCGTCGTTTTGTCAAGATATACACTGAGATGATAACTTGTTATATCAAACTTTGGAGGGGAAATGCAAATCAGCATGGCTAGCTGAAGGAGGGCATACTTGATGAGGGGCATGTACATCAGAACTTTGGACGGCAGTTAAAAGATAGCTGTCAGGGCTAAAGGTAAGGTGTTTAATAATGATGAGTCCAAGTCAAACGCAAAAGGATACCATAAAACAAATTTCAGATGCTCGGCTGGTTGTCCAACTTCAGCGACTGCCAAATTTTTGGAGATTTTATGCAATATCGTTGCATAAGTATACAAACAGTATATAAAATTCAAAAAGTAAAGAATATAGATAAACCAGTAGCAGATGCTTCAGGTCAGAGGAGCCTAATATCTCAGAATAGAACTTGAATGCTAGTGTTTCCATAATCTTATGCACAAACGCTGTTCTTCAAAGCATGAAAAAAGCTTGATTTAACAACTTACGTCCGCTCGGGTTCCCGCTGTTCACAAGGTACCATACACATTTCTTTTCATTGTTTTTAGTGCAAGCAATAATACTTAATGTAAGGTTTTAAGAGACTGACTGATGAATCGTGCAGGATATTGCGTTGCTTTAACGATCTCTTCAAAAATCTTCTTTCAAAAATGCCTATAAGCTAAGAGTCAACGCAGAATACATAACACCCCATTTTCTTTATAAGAATCGTTCAAATAACCAACCTTCATTATTTTTTAAAACAAATTGCATCACAAATTCCGTATTCAAAAATAAATATTTTAAAACTTATAACAAATATTTTTACTTTATTATTAACGTCGATTATGTAATGGAAAGAATGTAAACTCTGACTTCAAATAGCTAAAATAGTGAAATCTACAACATATTTGCAACAAATATATAATTGATATGTCTTCGTGACTCGTATAAAATTGTTTCGGCGGCCGCATATTCTATAACCACTGATCCAGAACACGCAACCCGACATCCTCGCCCCATAGTCTATAAATTTCCAGCAGGTCTTTTAACTTTAAATGTTAACAGAGCTCTAAAAATGTTACAGGAAGGGACGAAAAAAATATTATCTCAAAAGCAACAGAATTACCGACTCAAGAAACCAATTAAAGCTCTTTTACTTTTTTGTGTGTATTGTGCGTGCGCGTGTATCCAGTTCTTTTTATCACTAGTCAAAATTTCTGTATAAAACGTTGAGGAAAACAACTCTCTTCCGCTTTGAAATTTCAGAAAACACTAACGGGTAAGATTCTTTAACACTTTCGATTCGCTTATGTCGGTTAATTAATAATATCTGAGATGAGACAATTTAAGTAATTTTTTTTTCCTCCTCTCATTTACTTTTAGTAATCGTTAGATTCTTAATATCGAAAAATTTAATTCTTAGACATGCTTGTTGAAGTTTTTGAAGATGATGAGGTGCCTGAATACGAAAGAAAAACCTATTTCGGGGGCATAATGAAAATGTACTCAGTTCAAAGAGATTTATTAAGATAAAAGAAGCTCTGAATTTCAGTAAAATATTAATTCTGACCATTATTTATGCTAACAGAAGTGTAATAAGTTCTAGAGCAGTCGACTTTTTCCCTATCCATTAAAAGGAGATGAATGAAAAAAATTCGAAATCAAATTTTTGAATCATAAAATATTTAAGTTGTATTAAAACATGGAAAATAGTCATTTACTTTCAGCTAAAAATTTGTGTTTTTGATATTTAAGTCCATGGACTCCAATTGGAAGGCTTGAATGAGCTTATTAATTGATTATGGAAAAGCATTTGAAAACTGTCTACCTACCAAAATCTCTTCGTGTAAGAATTTTGCAAAAATAAGTAAATAATATATTATTCTCAGGAAAAATAGAATAAATACGCCGTAGCATAATATGAACACTGTAAGTATTACCTCCTTTAGTTGTTGCCTTGCCTTCGCAGAAAGGAACTGATTTATGTAGAAATCAAAAATTTATTTAGCTTTAAATATGTTCATTCTTATTCGTTTGGGAAATGCAATAAAGGGTATAGTACTCTGTGTTATAAAAAGACTGCTTTTATACATGACATTTTCTTATTCGAAATGTAATTATGATCTCAGAAAGGATACGGATGTAGTAACCGCAAAATACACATTATTCATCCGTGTCCAATAACTTGTTAAACAAGTAATGTGATAGCCTAGAGGCGAAGCTTTTCAGAGTTTGCTATTTAAAAGCACTTTTTAGTTATTTTCTTACGTAGCTATATCGAAAGAAATCTTTGTGATAATTGACTCAGTCTGTATGTAAATGATATTGCATGATATTGATCTCCCATTTTTTAATCTATAATTTTTAATAAAAAACTACTATAGAAAAATCAATTAGTGATAGATAAGTGAATTGCCAGTTTAAAGCAAAGTATGAATTTTATTTATTTATTAAAAAAACGTATTTCTGTCTTCCAGGGCATAATTTAGACAGAAGCTTTCATTTCAAAACTTTTCATTTCCTTTTGAATACATAGGACTGATAATATTAATATTAATAATTTACATAATTTATTATCACAAACACACAGTTCGTCCGCTGATAGAACCGAATATCAAATAAAAAAAAAGAGGAATGAAGAAAATTGAAAATAACCATCTTCGGCATGCCGAGTTCGTGGCGAACAAGTAGTCTGACTTCATGTGAGATTTCGTGGTTTTCTCAATGTGTAACGTAAATATAATTCGGTTCCTCTTAGGAAGTTCTTCATGAAGGCACATCTCCCTTTCAGAGACAGCCCATGAATTCTTTTTCTCACTCTAAATAACTAATCTCATTTGGCACTGGAGTTTTACGACCATTGAAACTATTAATGAAGCTAATTAATGGTCACATTTGCTAACATTAAATTTGTTAATGGATCGAACTATGTAATGGAACCCGTAAATGGTCCAGTGGTTAGACTGTTGAATAGTGGATGTTCGTCCCGCGTTCAAAACCAGCAAGCAGGCTAGCTGCATGGTTGGTTTCCGTAGTTTTCCTCATGTGTAACGTGATTACGAACCAGTTTCCTTGAAAAAGTCCTCCTCGAAAGCATCTCTCCCCTTAGGCTCCTGTGTACTTTGGCATATTCAAATAACCTAACCTGGAAAACCCACCATGCAGTATTTAGTAATAACAACAGATACAATGTTTAAATAACGTGCGATTTGGTATGAACATGAGAATAATGTAATTTGGTCAGAAGAGCTATTCATTTCCTTTTGGCATTTTGCGT
Organism: Stegodyphus mimosarum; assembly: GCA_000611955.2. Lineage (NCBI taxonomy): Eukaryota > Metazoa > Arthropoda > Arachnida > Araneae > Eresidae > Stegodyphus > Stegodyphus mimosarum. Next base: position 351,321 of record KK121934.1, read on the forward strand.
TGGTTCACTATAACGGCGTTCACTTTTCAAATTGTTGTCACCAAATATTAGAGCCCTGCATTATGTTTAAAGAAATTAAATAATGAAGGATCTGCATCAATGTATGTATGTTTCTCGAACTGTTGAGAAACAATGGCCCCTAGAGACATCAAATTTTGAATAACGTAGTCCACGACTCGAATATACGCATTTGGAAGCCCAAATCTGGAGTTTGTTTTATTGTCGATTTCATATTTTGTAAAACCATAACGAATTTTTGATTAACAAACTCAACGATTCCAAAGCGAGCAATGGCAACACTGTACGAAAAAAAAATACATTTTTATCTCCAGCACAGGAGACTGTGTATCGGAAATTCTAAAGATATGCTCTTTTAAATATTTTGGGATACTGTTGTTGAATTGAATTTTATGGTTTAAGTGCGAAGAACATGATATTTAATAAATAAAGGTAACACACAAAACGTTACAAAACGCCTCTTTGGACGTAATTTAAAATCTGAAACCTTTCAGATTTTTTTTTTTTTAAATCTTTCTCCTTTAGCTGTAACATGTATTCAGGCGAAGTCATTTATGAAAGCAAACGCATATTTTTTTTTATATTTAGCTGTACTTCCTTGTTTAAAACTAGTGTTTCAGTTCACGAGAATAATAATAATAAGAGACTAATAAGGCTGGATGAAAGATTGGAATATTTACAAGCAAAATATGCAGCTGTGTATATAGAGAGTGAAATCTATAGCAAAATGTTACATATCAGCACGTGCCACAGTTTTATTGCCAGACTACAGATAGTATACTAAAATGTCATCATAATGCTAGAACGGCCGATTCGCCCGCAAACTAAAATAAAATAATGCTATTGAAATCTAAAATTTCAATAGCATTATTTTATTTTAATTACCTTGAATAACCCTGAATTTCATGATTCTTAGCCAGCTTTTCAAAACCAAATTCAACAAAAGAATTTTTTCAAGGTCTCCCTGTAACAGAATACAGATTCTCCGTCACAAATGGTGTTGAAAAGCTGTCAATTTTGTTTTGCACTTACTTTGCCGATAACAATAGTAAAAGATTTTCTAGCTTAAGTTCAGAGTTATTCTATACAATAAATAAAATTCTAAACCTAAATTCCCCTTCTCGGGATTTAGTGAGCTCTCGCTCTTTTTTAATGCTTTTATTGAATTTTTATCAAAAGATTTTCCAGAAGCTTTTAATTTAAGATTAAAATTCATCACATACCGCTGGAAAATTCTAACGCTTCTTGGTGACTGAACTGAATTTACGTCAAAAAGAACTTTTTCAAAGCAATATGTATATAATTTAGATCTTAATTTTTGATACAGAAGGTGTTTACGCATTTTTAGAATGATTTCGGGAAAATTTAATTAATGTTTAAAATGTAAAGAGCATTTTTAAATGTTCGACCCGATAGCTTTATCTTCTACTCTGTAAGTCTGCATCATAACTTCCATGACAGAAGGAATTTTCATAAAATTTCTAGGGGTATTGATTTCAATTCTTCTATTACTTTCCACAGTCTATCAATCGTGGTGGGTTTTCATGTAGAAAGAGCTTTTTTTGAAGACCGAAAACATAATGTTCCATAGATGAAACCTTAGCTTCGCAGGAATATGTTGAAAAACTGTGTGTGCAATGCCTACATTAATTAGTCTTCATTTTTTTCAAGTAATGCAGTGGTATTTTCGAGGTATGATTTCTTGCTTTGTCTTGGTGAAGTTTTACTCTTTGAAAGTGAGAGGGATAAAGAAATAGAATTTCTTCCGTAAATATCGGACGTAAAACTTTCTCTCGATAGTATGTTGAATTAATTTTAACATTTTTTCCCACTCGTCGTATTTTTAATTTCTCACTCTAAGAGAATTCTTCAACAATCATAAACCCTTTAGGACCAGGTTTGTAAATTTGTTTTCTCTTCGTTTTCAATAATAAATAGCATCAATAAGTTGCAGTCGTTAAGTTAAGCCCATACTTCAGCAAGAATCATAATAGTATATTTCCATTTATTTCCAAATAAATATTTTTCGTACAGGGTTCTATAAATTGTTCTAAGCTGAGCCACTTCCCTCAACAAAAGCTGGTGAACATTATGATTTCTAGCGTTTTTATTTGTAAATTTTCTTTTAGTATATTATTTATTGCTATAGATGTATTTAAGCACTTTGTAATTGATTTCAGCGTCGGCGGAGTTTCTCCTGTTACCAACGATTTTACTTAAGTGACAGTAGAAACAGCACGTTCTTTTTTCAGATATTCATTTGGAGTCTTCTCTCTTTATAGGAATAATGACTGCCGGTTTTGGGTTTTTTAATTTATAATGGTGGTTATTTTGCACTCAGGAATTTTAACACCGTGCATTTCAGAGCTTTTTTTAATTACAAAATAGGAATATTTCTTTTCGGAAAACGCGTAAACATGTCTTTTAATTGACAGCTTATTTACATGCGACGTTCTGAATGAAACAAATTTAAAAGTAGCAGACGATAGTTCTCATTTCAAGTAATAATCTCTTCCCAGAAATTTTTATTCCGGAACATTTGCTTGTTTCTTAATTCTTTATCAAACTCGGTCTAAAAATATTCAAACACATTTCCGTATATATATACAAATACTATCATCACATTTTCTTACGGCATTTCAATATTCATCAAAATTTCTTGCGATATACCTGGCAATTTCTCACGAAAAAGTAGGGTTTCGATAAATTTGGGTAAAAACTGCTGTTCTGTGATCTAATGCAACACCCGATATTTTGAAAGAATTAATTTCGAACAAATTTAAAAGTAGCGGACGATATTCCTATATCAAATGATAAACTGTTACCAGAAATTTTTAATTCAAAACATTTGCTTTTGTTTTTAATTCTTCATCGAAATCATTCTAAAAATGAGTAAATACCCTCTCTGTACATCTACAAATATGACGATCACATCGAAGGTTTTGCGATACAGCTAAATGATACAAGTTAAACTTAGGAATGTTCAAATTAGAATCCAATCTTAGGAATATTCAAAGTAGTTCTTTGCATCATCAATGCACGTACACTGGTGTTCAAAAGTTATTAATTGCGTGAAGAAAAAACATTGGGTTTATGCAAAACTTTTCAGTCGACTACGTCCTGCGCGAAACACCTGCGCATGTCGGAACGCAAAGAAACCGATTCACGCAGCATAGGCAGTTCAAACAAGTTTAGGGCAACTGCTGTGCGAAAGAACGTTGTTAATCATCAAACAAGGTGAATGATGGCACAAAGACGCCAACTGGAGATGTTTGCGAAAGGAAGAATCGTTGGAATGCTGGAATCCGGACGATCACAAACCGAAGTGTCTCGAATTCTGAATGTGAACCAGTCTGTGATCTCAAGACTGTGGCATAGGTTTCAAAGAACGGGAGATGTTACCCGTCGACCAGTATCAGGTCAACCAAGAGTCACAAACCTTCGCCAAAACCGATATCTGGTAATAAGTGCGCGACGTCAGAGAGGCAGTCTTCCAGAGCACTGGGTTCGGCGCTCACAGTCGCCACAGGAATACGAATTTTGAGACAAATTTTTTACAGGAGACTCAATCATGCTGGCTTGTATGCCAGAAGACCAGCAGTTTGCATTCCCCTTACGTCTGCGCAGAAACGCGCTCGTTTGAACTGGAGTTTGAAACATCAACATTGGAGTGTGGGAGAGTGGGCCAATGTGATGTTCAGTGACGAGTCCCGGTTTAGTCTGAGTACTGATTCTCGTCGGGTAACGATATGGAGAGAACGTGAAACACGTTTTGAATCAAGAAACATAAAGGAAAGACATTATTTTCCATCAAGGGGAGTAATGGTATGGGCAGGCATCATGATGGACGGCCGCACAGACCTCCATTTCTTTGACACGGGGTCTGTGACCGGTCAAAGATACAGAGACGAAGTTCTTGAGCCTTATATTCGCTTGTTTCGAGGTGCTGTCGGTCCTGACTTCATATTCATGGATGATAATGCGCCATGTCACCAAACGGTGCTGGTTGATGACTTCCTTGAAATGAAAAACATCCAGTGCATGTCGTGGCCTGTGAACTCCCCTGATTTAAATCCTATCGACATACCTGCCAACCTCTAAAGATAAAAATTCAGAAGATTTCTCCAAAATTCAGAAGAACACGAAGAATTAATATCATGCTTTGATATTAAAAAAATAACAATTTATACAAATAGAAAAATGAAAATTGTACTTACATTAGTAAATCTCAATTGAGCCTGGCTGTCAGAGGTGACCACACGCCTTATTAAACTGCAGCATCAGTAATTTATTTAATGTTTTCTTCCATTTTTTCTTTAAAGTGTGAACCCTTGCTATTCTCAGTTTTCTTTCAAACTCCTACTTTGGATAATAAAATTAATTATCATCGTTCTTTTGATTTGCTTCCTTATTTTATAACCATTTCACACTCACATATCACGTTTCCCGCCATTCTGATTTACAGTTCCTCCTTTATTAACATAATTATCAATTATGCTTAACTTTTGGACACCAGTGTACTGCAGAAATCTTTATTTACCAATGTACTACAGCTATTAAAACAAAAACTGAGGGGATCATTTGACTGAGAATAGGGACTTTTAATATTTTAAAAACTATGTTATATTTTTCAGTTATCATATGCCAATACTATCTGTGAATGATTCGGAATTATATCCGTAAAAATTAATTTTTAAGCTTAGGACTTCGTTTAGTTAAGTGTTAATTTATTAGTTTAAGTTAAGATTGAGGTTTCATGTGCCTATTATTTAACAACGTCAACACAAAATAAAAATTTAATTTATTCTTCAGCATATTCACAAATGTTGAACACATATATTTAAATTAACTAAATTTAAGGCTTATGATATTACTGTAGGTAGATCAAGATTAAATATTAAAATATTCTGTACAAGAAGTTTAAAAGCAATTTTAAAACTAAGGTAATATAAATAATTAACGTCTTACACTAAATAAATTGTAAATACACAATACCCGCCCGTCCCAAAAAATATAACATTAACGGACGAAGCAAAATAAATTTATACAGCTGACAAAGCTTGATATTAAATTGGGATCAAATTGAAGAACACGCGCAAGTACCAAATGATGTGCGAGCCTTTTTAGCGCCATTCCAAAGAGTCACACCACAGAAAAATCGTCTCCCGACTTACTGAAAATTGAAACATTATTCAAGACTGTTTAAGAACATTAATTTGCTCTTTAATCCCGCTGTCAGAAACTTGTAAAATGCAAAACGGACTTAAAAATTTTATCAATTGTTTTCTACGTAACTTGAATTCGATAGCATTAGAAACATCTGAAGTTTAATCTTTCAGTTTTTTAAATCCCGTTATTCACTGAACTAGAGAATTAATGTTCCATGCAGCTAAATTACTGGCTCTCAGGGTTGTTGCCATTCCGCATAGTAGAATATCTTTATTTTCGAATTAATGCGTTGCTTTACCAACTGAGAGATTTAAAAGTAATATATATATATATACCCTAAAACTTTATAGCTCTATTTTTTAATAATACTCCTAATTAACGTAATTTATAACACATTTAATTTATGCGATGTACAGTACGCTAAATAATATGATAACTTAGTAGTTTTTATGAACATTTATTATTGTAACTAATAAAAGATGTTTCTACCGCCTTAGATTAATTGCTTCGGTACAGAATAATCATTTGACGCAACGCAAAACAAGTATTTTAGTAATATACATAACTGACATTTCTAATGAATTTAACTGAATTTTTTTTAAACATTTGCAGAGTATTTACCCTATTTTCTCGAGTACTTTTTGTCCTAGTTTTTCAGCGCTAAGTTTTGAAAATTTTAAAAATATCCGCATCATTTTCCCCCTTCCTTTGCTGTATATGGTTTGTAACTCTCAGGTCTATTCCCTCTTGACTATTTTTATTTTTATTCACTATATTCAATACGGATTGGCATTTTTCTATTAGCATTTCATTGCATTTATTTATTTGAAACGTATTTTGTGCAGATTCTTCTTTAAGCTACTCGGGTATTACAGGTGTTCTCACCTTTAAGAAACTTTCTAAACTTGTGATTTTACCTTAATTCTTTCATTTACGTTCCAGTACACTGCTGATGTGTTCTATCTTTCGAAATCCAGTCTTTCATTCGCTTCGGATTTCCCCGTCGTTTTTCCGAGGTCCCTCTTGGGAACTGGCTTCAAGACTCATTCGTATGAGATGCCCCTGAGATTTGACAAGATAATTTAGCCGAATACACCTATCTCAGTCACAATTAGATATCGGCTTAGTATCCGTAATATTAATGGAATGAAGATTTCTTTCCAAGGAAAAAATATTACGATATTTATCTGTACTTTATTCATGACTTTTCATTCTGCTTTTATTGTAGCCGCGTTCTTTAGAAATTAAATGAGTCGCAAAGTTTTCTTCTCGCAATCTTCGAGTAAAATTTCCAAGAGAAAGTGATTAGCTATATTTAAATTTGAATTTTTTGTAAATACAAATGATACGTGCCGCACCTAATGCGCAACGTGGCCGCCAATGTGCGGTTTTAAATTGTATACCGACCACTGACCTAAAAGAATCATAAAGCTAAAGGCGAACGCTAAGAAATGACGGACGTATATGAGAAAATATTTGATGCCAAGCATTTTCACAAAGGAAGTATATGAAGCAAGATCGGAAGGTGACAGACACCATTCTGAACTGAAATGAAGAACCTTGAAAAACAATACGCCACAAAGAATGGATTATCGGCTAGATCTGTAACCTATTTAACAGGTCACATTGGTGTCTATGAATAAACATAAATACATAATGTCACAGAAGTCAGTAACAGTCAGCGATATGATCTCCGAGTTCTAAAGTTTGATAACGCAAACCATCAGTTACTCAAATGGAAAGAAGCAGGTGAAGAAATTTTTGGTTCTGTTAAAGAACGATGCCAAAGATGTTGGAGAAATGTTGTTTCTCCAACAAGATGCTTCATGATCTTAAAATTAAATATAAGGTTGGCTTTATTGCACATTTATGGTCCCACTGATTTCTTTTTTCCTTTCCATCCGAAGAAATTATATCTCAAGATCATACAAAAAAAAAAGTATTACTGTGTTAGAGAAGATAAATGCAAACAGCCAAAAAAGCACAGACATTATATAACAGTTTGATTTAGTCTATTTCTATTTTAAAATATTTCTTACAAGGATAAGGATTACTCTGATTATGGCAAAGCACGGCTTTCATGCAAGACTTTCTATGGGGAACTGGATCACATTCGCGTTAGACAAAGGTAAAATCGCGGACCACCAGCGGCTGAGGCGTAAAAGCCGTTGAACACTGGTAGTTCGGTCCGCGGTTCGAGTCTCGCCGAACAGGCTGGCTGCATGGGTGTTTTCCTGTTTTCCACATGTATAACGTCGATACGAGCCAGTTTCCCTTAAAAAGACCTCCGCGAGGCAACCCTCCCTTTCTATGTAGTGCCTGAGGCGGAGCACGTATAAGTAAAAAGAAGGGTGAAATCATGAAAACTCCCACGTGGCTATCCTGTTAACCGAGATTCTAGCACGGGTCGAACTACCAGTGTTCAGCAAATTTATCAATCGGCTGCTGGGGGGCTTGTACCTTTCTACAAAATTAAAAACTTAATTTTTATTAAAAGTAATATAATTCGTGCACTAATTTGTAGATAATAGAGGCGATTTTTATAGTTGTATACTTTATCGATTGTAATCAGTGAATCTGTTTTTAGGCTTCAAGAGTAATTTATGCGATTCTCTCAAGAACCGGTATTTGTCACTGTAACAATAATACGTTAAAAAATATTTCAAAACAAGGTAACTTTTTTCCATGCTCTTTATAAATTATTATAATTATTACCAAGTCTTTACACGTTTACCATTAATGGAAGCAACACTTCTATTAGTATTTAGTGCGTAAAGAATTCAAGGTACTCTTCCTGCGCGCTCTTGTTACGTAACTGGTATAGGTTTAAGCAAAGCAAATATACAGTGGGTAAAAAAAGTATTGGCAGTTGCCTATAATTGATCATATTACCTAAAAAAGGAAATGTTTGACAATTTTAGCTGGACATATTGAACACAGGAGGTAATAAACACACAAATCTAATGAAACTTTCAATTTAATATGCCTTTTAACACAAAATATACAACAAAAACGTAAATTTGAATGTCAAAAAAGTATTGGCAAATTTGTAACTGCTATGCAAAAATTTTGTTATGTTAAAGTCACATATTTAGACTGATAAGAAACCCTGCTGGTATAAAATCTGGAGTGCTACTTCAAAACTTTTAAAACGTTACTTTTCTAATACTGTGATAAAATGGCTTCAGAGTCCAAGGAGTTGGATGTTAATATTAAAAACGTGATTATTCAGCTCAGAAATGAGGGTTTAACTTATCGTGCTATAGGAATACAACTGAACATAAGCTTATTTACTGTTAGAAGTGCTGTAAAAAAGTTCAAAGAGACAGGATCGATGAAATATCAGATTAGAAGTGCTCGGCTTTGAATATTTTCTGCAAGGGAAAATGTGGCATTATCAAAGAGGTTTAGAAAAACCCTAAAACAAGTGCACCCCAGTTAACCAAAGATGTTGCTAATACTTCACATAAAACTTTTAGTCTGGAGACTATACAGAATGTTTGACATGGAGGAAGTTATTATGGAAGGGCATCTGCTAGAAAGAAACCTTTCATTTCAGAAATAAACAGGAGAAAGAAATTAGATTTTGCAAAATCTCATGTTAATTTATCAGACAAATTTTGGAACACAGTTATTTTCTCAGATGAATCACAGTGTAACATTTTCAAGAGTGATGGACGACAATATGTGTGGAGAAAGCCTAACACCGAACTGGAAAAACAACATTTGACACCTACTGTAAAACATGTTGGAGGAAGCGTCATAGTTTGAGGCTGTATAGCAGGAAAAGGAATTGGTAACTTGTGCTTCATTGATGGGGTTATGACAGCACGTATGTACATTGACATATTGCGAAATAACATGAAATTCAGTGTCCAAAAAACTTGGCTTAGGTCAACAAGACAATGACCCTAAGGATACAGTGAACAACCTCACCTCGCAATAGTCATTCTATAACGCTCCTCGCCAGTTAAGACATTGCTTCAATCGCCTGACATAAATTAAATTGAAAATTTATAGCACAAATTGGACCTAGAATTCAGGAAGCATAAAATTTCGTGTAAAGATGAACTCAAGCATATACTCCTGCAAGAATGGCATAAAATTTCCAACAGGACTTTTACAACAACCAAGAGTTTGGCTTTCTCTATGAGAAACAGATTACAAGCTGTTGTAAATGCAAAAGGTACGAATAAAAAGTATTAAATTTTGTTTTCACATTTTCCTGTATGATCTTGCCAATACTTTTTTGACGCGCAAATTTACGTTTTTATTGTATAATTTGTGTAAAAGTCATATTAAAATGAAAGTTTCATTAGATTTGTGTCTTTATTGCCTCCTGTATTCATTATGTCCAGCTTAATTGTCAAGCATTTCATTTGTTACCTAGACTGATAAATCTTAAACAATTGCCAATACTTATTTTACCCACTGTATGTGCATTCATGTGGGCCCACCAGCGGCCGAGTGGTAAAGTCGTTGAACACTGGTAAGTGCAAACATTTCGGGGTTCGAATGCAGCCGAATGGGCTGGCTGCAAGGGCGCTTTCGTGGTTTTCCCATATGTAACGTGCATACGAACCAGTTTCACTTAGAAAGACCTCTACGAAACTATCCCTCCTTAGGCAGATAGCTCTCGTTTGGTTTGCCGTAATAAAATAAACCGAACCAAAGCTGCAGATTCAATGACAGAAGATATCTGCGTATCGCTTTCTGAAACAAATCGAACGACATCATGTGATACACGTTTTGAAAAATATGATGACGAAATCGGTGAATTTCCTGCAAATATTTAAGATGAGGAATCTTCTGTGAGATTAGGGGCGCAGCAACGGTCAAATAATTTTCAAAAACATTACGAAGTTTAAAAAACTGAACTTTCGTGTAAGAATTCCAGACAATCAACTATTAATAACTTTTCCCTTAATCAAAATGCTAAGAAAGTAAATATTTATATGATTCTAGTTATATTAAATTAAATTAGCTAAATTCCATTTTCATTTTGAAGGGAATTGCTTTATCATCGTTTAATATTATCAAAATAGTCATAGACAAATGTGATCACATTAAACGGCACCTACAGTGCCTCTTTTCCTGTTAGGCATTGATTGAAGCTTAGATTATAAAAAAATGTGGCCACCTTGCATTTAATGTATACACCAGAGGTTGAAAGATATGTGGGAGAAAATCAAAAATCCACGAAAAATACCAGCAAATATGTCAGGAAATAGATTATCGATTTCCTTCGTTCTCCAGAAATAGATCAATTCACAAGACGTTCAGCGTCATGTCTAGATGCACGTGCAAAAAAGGAAATCTCATATTTCTCAAATGATAACTCCACTACGAGTATCCTTAATCAAAACGCCATGAAATGTAGCTGTTACCGGCTATGTATGAAAGCCGGCATTCTGTAGAATACCTATGCTTTTATAAAATGCCGAAAACTATTCGGAAACAAGAAACTATTAACATTTCTTACATTCTGTTGAATGCCAAATCACAAACCGGCAAGGTAGGAAAGCCATTTCCGATTCGTTTTGAATATTCATACATTTAATACATTCAAACGTAATCCATACATTTAATACACTCATTCCTTAAATCCATACATTTTCATACATTGTTATCTTTAATAAGGAAGGCATAAATTTGATTTTGTACAAAATTCATTTTCTTACGTATTTTGAGTAAATGATTTTTAAGGGCGCTCTTTCATTATTCTTTCAAAATCCCATTTATATTTTTGAGGAATGCTTGCCTTTAAAGTAATAGCCTTATCATGATGACCTTTTTTTCATACTTTGCCTAAATAGCATTAACCTAAATATTAGTGGTTCTCGAATTTTTTTGCCCCGTGCACCCCTTTCACCGTCGCTAGACAATTCTATCCCTTTTTTCCAAAAATCGAAATATACATATACATATATTTAAAGTTAAATTATTTTTAAATCGGTTATATAAATTAAACAAGAAAATAATTATAGAAAATGTAAATAAATACCAAAACTTGGCTAATAAAAAACTCAGACTAAATATTTTACAGGTAAATAAAATACCGACTGTATTCCGCCCTGGTTAAAAAACCCGGCTCTAATCTGATAGTTCCTCTCATTATTCTGCGAAATGGGAAAGAG
>KK121934.1:365375-388127 GCA_000611955.2 Stegodyphus mimosarum
TACTCACCAAGTTTACCTATGCCTGATCACCTAAAGATTGTCAGATTTACTGAAAACCTAAGAAGGTTAAAGGGTTTTTTTTTCTTTAAATTAAATTTAAATTAATTTAAATATTTGACTAAAATCGAAGCGAAGATGTTTTGCGACTTAACTGAAAACATTTCTCCGTAATTTAGAAATTTTTTGTAATACAATTTAACGCAATATTAAAATAACAGCGACTTCACTTCGGTTTAAAATACTTAGTGGTACTTGTCTTCTGCAACGGCTTTGGCGAGTTTTAGCACTACCAAGAAACAAACGGTTATCGAATTCCGCATGTGCGAGGAAAAAAATATAATTGCCCTCGGTCAATATAGTGGTTTTCTCTGCAAAAAAATTCGTACTCATTATACTTATTATTTTCGAACGAAATGGTAAATCTTTAAAGTATTTAATTTCTTATAGTATACAGTTTTGCTAGCAATTTATTAAAAAAAAAGCATGCATAGTAGAAAATTCCTTTTTTACAAACTCTTTCTGGTGGCCACATGTCAACAGCTGTTGCAAATTTTGCCTGAAATATAATATCACGGCCGATTTGGTTTTGGAATATAATCTCTGCTAAATAAGAATTCCAGATGATGGTGAGCCGGAATCGGCCGAAAACATCACACACGAAAACGTCAAGGAGAAAAGAACGAAAGGCGAAAACGTCGTGGTACAAAACATCGTGGGGGAAAACAGAGCAAAGAGGAAACATCGCAGTTCTAAAACATTGTGGTACAAAATAGCGTGGTCCAAAATAACGCGGTTCAAAAACATCGCCATCGAAAATATCGTGGTAAAAAATAAAGTACTTCCAAATCATCGCATGACGATAACATCGCACACAATGCGATTTTCAGGTTTTAAAATCTGTAAACGGATATTCGCATAATGCGCAAGAAGGATATTCGCATAATGCGCTTTTACATTTCATATTTTTGAATGAACTAATAAATTTTTGTTGAAAAAGTAAGGAAGTATTTAAAAATTGAAAATGAGTAGAAAATTAATGCAACTTATAGCACTTGATAGAATTTTAAATTTACATAATTAATTAACAAAGGTCATTAATAAATTAAACTTTTTTTATAAAGTTTTACTGATAATTTTTCATGAAAAATACTATCTAAAAATGTTTAGAAAAAAGAAGATATAAATAACTGCAGGAGGTTACTTCAATAAAAATTGCTAAGTTAATTATCAAATTACTTTCTTTCACGTTTGTTAATCTGATATTGTTTTAGTGAAAATTATACCTTGTTTTATTTTCCTTTATTCTTAAAGTGTCGGCAATATTTTCATACATAGCGTGCAATCAATTATTAGGATGTCGATTTGTTAGTTATGAGGAAAGTCACTTACGTAATATGTCAATATAGGATTTGATTTATTGGATTATGCCAAAGCGCACTAGAGCTATTTGCTTATCAGGAAGGATGCCTTTGTTAAGTATTTTTTTAGGAACTGACACATAGTCACGTTATAGACTAGGAAAATCACGAAAATCTCAAGCAACCATCTCGTTCGTCTGATCGAAATACCAGTGTTCAGCCACTTTACCGCTGGGGCACTGGTAAACCGCTCCGCAGGGAAATATTAACGGAAACCAGTTCGCGTTTACATCAGTCATTAGAAGACTCAAATTTAAAATTATACTCAGAAAATTTAAACGCAGGCTTTTTTTTAAATTATCAGTAAAATTTTATGGAAAAAAGATTAATTTATTAATGACCTATGTAAATTTCAAATTCTATCAAGTGCTATAAATTTCATTAATTTTTTACTCATTTTCAATTTTTAAATAATTAAGTTTTCTTCTTACTTTTTCAATAAAAATTTATTAATTCATTCAAAAATATGAAATATAGAAGTAAAAATATCCCTCTTTCCTTCTTGCTCTCCCAAATCATTAAGCGAGTGTTGCATTTACAGCTTTTCAAACCTGAAAAACGCATGTGTGCGATGTTATCATAATGCGATGATTTTTTACCACAATATTTTTGACGACGATGTTTTTAAACTGCGAAGTTTTTGAATCGCTTTATTTTCGACCACCATATTTCGTATCACGATGCTTTTTCTCTTTGCTTTTTTCCCCCCACGATGCTTTCGCCTTGCGTTGTTTTCTCCACGACGTTTTCGGCTGTAACCTGGTGAGCCGTTACCTCTGTGTGTTTTACTTCGCCATTTCGTTGATCCCGCAAAGGCGTTAAGAAAGGATGTTTGTAATCCACTAAACCAATTCTCGGCACGAAGACTTTTCTTCTTTTTATAGCTGCTGACACTGCATCGAGGGGTTTCTTTTTCCAACATATAATTGTATATTATGCCTATTAATTCCTTGTTTTGGTAAAATGCCTTTTTCGGTACTTAGGTATTATCCCGTAGATCGTGAAACTGTCGCTAAGGAAAGCCATTTAGTGCCAGTTATGGTAAGCGTAACGTAACAACGCATTCATTACATCTACGCTTTCGTTTTATGCAATCCCGATTGATTTTCAAAAAGCCATGATGTTTTTTGAAGAAGAATGTAAATTAACTCTTATTGCTGTATTTTTTTCTGAATGTAAATTAACTGTTATTACTTTATGTTTTGCATTTTTTGGGGAAAAAAAGATTGAAATTTGGTACCTGCTTTCTACAGAACAGCATGCAATATTATTTTCAATGTTATGTAATCCTACCATCAAAATAAGGGTGAATTAATGAACACGATATGATCAGCTGAATATTGTCGATAAAAGAGTAATTGAGCAATTACTCTTTGACTGAAAGAATAACCTGCGAGAAGTTCTAGATAGAGTTTCGGGTAAAATAGGAGGGCCTAACAAAATATTACAAATCAAAGTCTTTATATGGAGCGCAAAGAAATAAAAAAGAGGGGTCAAATATTGATTGTTTATGCAGCATTTAATGAAGTATCCATTCCTTCAGAATTCTGCAAGAACGATTGGTGCGAAACTTTGGCAGAATCGCCTACCAACTTCCAACGTTCGACAGTAGCCAACATTCATGGTCGACGAAATAATACGCAAGTACTCCTTCTTTAAAAAAAAAAAAAAAACTATAGCTTCTTTTCATTCGACGGCTGATTGAAAATTTTTGTTAACTGAAGAACCGTGAAATACAAGAGCAGAAAAAAACCGTTATATTTTAAATCGAAGGTAGAAGAAATGCATATGCCCAGATCGGTAACCGTTGAAAACTCGCTATATTATAAAATGGAAAATGTTTACCAGCCGAAGAAATGTAAACTACGAGCACGAAAAATCGTTATATTTTAAAAGCGACTTTAGAAGAAACGCATCTGAGCAGATAGGTGAACATTAATAGTTTTTTCTCGTCAATGCAGAATTCGCTAAATAAACGTTCTCGCCAAGACCGCTGCAGGAAGACAAGTACCCACTTTTTCTACAATATTTTGATTCGATTAACCGAATTGTTGATGGCAATAAGCGAAGTATTTTCCATGTTTTCGTATACAAAAGGGACGGACTTTGGCAATTCGATAACATTAATCACGATCACCACATTAAGTGGCGTCTGTTGTACCTGCAATTTTTGGGAAATAGACTTGGAGTTCCTCACGTTCCCTAAACCCCAACATACTTTTACTAGCATTGAATATAGCCACCCGTTTTAGATTATTACGTGCAAAAAAAAAATAAACTGCATGCTTACAAGATCAAAAAATAATTTATATTGTATTAAAAATTAAAAAGTGCATTTCAGCGATTTATTCTGGAGAGAAATTTTTCTTAAAAACTAACAAGATGCGTAAAATTCTTTTTCTATCGTCGGAAAGGACAAAACAGCCAGAAATGGAAAATTGTGTGCATGCGTCTGCCCACAAATCACCTCAATTTGGATTCGCTTCCAAAGTGCATCTACAATACAGCACTCTCCCGTACTATCACAGAAGTCCTTTTTTTAAAGAGTCGTCTGAGTCATGGGAACGTCATGAGAAAAGGGGTCGTAGATAATAAGGAAGCCCGCCCGATAAGAGGCCACAAATATTTTCATTCTTCCTGTAGCAGAGCAAAAGGATCTACTTTTCCTTTTTTCCCTTCCCCCCATCAGTATCGGAGCATCAACGGAATAAAAAATTTAGAAGCAACGCATCGTATTTTTAACACACATCTCCGATGCATAGCAGATACCACATAGCATTTTGGCACTATAGAAGCATTTGCGTGTAATACTTAAATGTGATAATTTATGAAAAATTAAATATACAGTCAAACCTCGTTTCACGGAGAAATTATCCGGACAAAATATCGTATTTTTCTCCTTAGCTTATTAAGCCAGGTTCTGAATACTTAAAAAATATTGGATTAATTTTCTCTTTCCTCGGAACGTTCAAAAAACATTTTAAAATGGTTTCGCCCACGCAGTGTTTGTTTTCCTCTTATTAACAAAGAACAAACCTTCGGAAATTACCTGCGAAGGTCATGCCGAACCTTCCCTTCTATCTGTTGAACTTTGGCAACCTAAAGAACGACCCATCACGACGAAGCAAACAAGAACTGACATTCAGTCTGCGATTTCGCCGAGTCAGCTGCATATTCTTCTTCTTTAATTATTTATGGATGATTAGAGGGCTAAGGACTATTAGAGACAACAGTAAGAACGAGCGAGTTTCAAGTTACAGGAAAGTAGAAATTGAGATGTCTTATTAGATATTGTAATGGTAATATTGCTATGTATTTTGATTGGAATGTAGGTTTCTTTTAAAGAAATAACATTGTGATAGTTTATCCATAATTACTTTTTATTTGTTACGTTCTTACTATAACGGTGTCATTCGGAAATTAAATTATTCGCATAATTTCCCTCTCTGGATAAAATTAGTAAAATACAAAGGATATGCAAGGAAATATACGCCTCAGATGGCAAACGGTATCTCGAGTTACGAACACCCAAATCAACAACATATGATTTTTATAAGTGTTTTGAGGTAATTTATGCCACATAATTAACACTCAGCCCTTTTGAAAAAATCATTTCACAATTTTCAATCGTTTAACTCTCATTAACAAAGCTTGGCAGCGATTTACAAGTTGTCGTCCTGCTAACGCTAGACCGCATTATGGATGATTATCTTCAGCAGCACACAATTCAGTGCAAAGACTGGCCAGCTCGATCACCGGACCTGAATCCTATCGAGCATGTGTGAGATATTCTAGGAAGATGTGTAGCTGCTCTCAATCCTCCCCTTCAGACCCTTTCCACGCTCTGCAAGAGTAATGGCTCTCACTTCATATAGAACTGATACACCGCATAATTAAAGGCACGGCATCACACATCGCTGTACGTGCTGTACTGTTACTAGAGGAGCTCATACTCCATATTAAAGGTAATTTTCCTACACCAAACTGGCACATCGCAATTGTTCATTTTATACTCATGCTAATTTCTATAACATTATACTTGTCAGGTAATTTCTTTTCATGTTATTTTATACCTTACTTTTTATGTGTTATATACTGTCAATTACATTAAATTCTACATGTAACTTCTTGAGTAATCGTAATTGTTGTGATTTTTTCTTAATTAATGATAACCTGTGTGTGTGTGTATACATATATATACACTTTTGGCTCGATCGACTGCAACCAAAAACGGAGGTGCACAACTATATTTATAACCTTCAGTTATGTGAGATACATACATACGTATGTACGTACAGAAAAAAAATCTCTTCTGAATCCATTTCACAATCCATTCTGGAAAAAAAAGTCCTTTATTCCGTCCATACATACAGATGTCACGCAAAAACATCGTTCAAATGGATTTGAGAGCGGTCAAAATGGATATGTTCGTCGAAATATGATACTCGAAATTTTTTACAATACTTCTTTTACTTTGAACAAGGAAGTAAAAAGGGTTATACAATTGTTATAAGAGTTATTCATACAACAATGATATCATCTGAAAAAAGGCAGTTTTTACTGACTATCATTTCAAATCTTAAAAATTTGCCCGAATTATAACCTTTGTAAGTATTGTTTTTAGTATGGAAGCTTGTATTAATCTTAACGAAAAAATTCCATTTCAAAGGGCTAACGCTATGCAGAGGTATACTGCTGGTTTACAGAAAAATATTAATTTCGATTCAATTTCTTTTTCCGTTATGATTTGTTTGCCAGTTTTTTCGTTTTTTTATAAAAGATCCAGATTCTACACATTTATTAATTTTAAATAATTCAAATATTCAATCTCAAAATTTAAATATGAATCACGTAAAAAGTGACAAAAGTTTTATCTTAGATAGCGTTATCTTAAGAGAATACTTTTATGCACGCGAGATATTTTGTCATTGGTTTTTGTTCTTACGAAGCAAAATAACTGTAATCATTCTGCAAATTTCATGGCCTTAAATAATTATAATAAAAAAAACTTGGATTATGGCACAATTTATTGCATTAATTCAAAAGGAATATTAAGTAATACTTTTATTCTGACAGGATGAGATTATAATGTATTTTATGTTAATTAAGCAATTATTATGAATTATACCTTTACTATTCCTTCTCCTTTCCGATCTCCAGAATACAAATTGGTTGGTTGAATAATTTAAAATGAGGGTTTGAATGCTATAGAGTTAGAGCAGGGGTTCTCTAACAAGATAGAATTCCCCACTGGCGGAGGTATTTCATAGTTTAAGGGAGGAATACGGTCAGCCTTTTATTTATCTGTTTACTTAAATTTAATTTATGAATATAAAAAACTTTTATTGAAGTTTATGATATCTGTTAACATTTTTGATACTTTTCGTTGTTTAATTCATAACGTGCATTAAAAAATAACCTAAATTAAAATAGATGTATATGCACTTTTTTGAGTTTTGGAAAGGAGAGGAAAGAATGATCGTCTAACAGTAGTGAGAGGGGTCGGATGGAGTAAAAAAAGTTGAGAATCTGCTTGGTTTGGCAGTCTCGCCTGCAGTTTTTCGTCCTCCCGCCATCTCTGTCAGAGGCGATTCCGTCTTTAGCCATTTTGCCAGCCAAACCACAAAAACTCACAGTTAAATTATTTCAGAAATCTAGCAGAAATAGACCATTTAGTGTAGTCTCCGACTGCGTTATCTTGACTTTGAATTTTAAATATCCGCAACTGGCGAAGGTTATTTTTATACACAAGGGATGCATTCTATTTAGTTTGAAGATCTGATAAAAAATTTTATTTTAACTTTCTCAGGATCTCTATCATTTTAACTCAATTGGAACGATAATTAAGCTTGTCAGACTAGTAGGGACATTGATTTAATATTTTGCAGTAAGAACTCTATAGGACTGGAATTAAATTTTATGGGAAGAAACTGGAATACTCTTTTCTTACTTTTCGCATTTCACATTCATACTGCAGAACTTTGATATTTCAAACACCTATATATTACGCTGAATATCTTAATTTGCAAGTTAAGTATACGGATGTACGGTATCTAAGTCAATAAACTCAACGTGCACTCAAATTCAAATTCATAAAAATAATTCAAATTCATAAAAATTTTAGAACTGTACGTTATATTTATGTGGTATCGATATTTTGCCAATTATTAGAAAGCAAAAATAGTTATAAAAATATTAGTATTCACTTAAACTATAAAAAGAAATGTTATAACTGTAGAAAATCGTAGCAAAATAAAAGAAATAATAAATAATAAAACTAAAACAAAACAAATAAGGTACATAAATTTTATTTCTTTCTAAAAATGAATTTTAGTAAAATGAAACAATATTGCTCATTTTAGAGGAAGAAACATTCATAAATATAACATTGAAAGAATAAAAATAATGAAAATTCCTGAGAGGAACAAAGCAAAGAAAATTAAAAATATAATCATGCAGAAAATGAACAATAATTTTTCCCCTTTGCACAAATGAACATATTTACAAGAATGAGGATATTCAGGCGAATCCTTCCACATGAGTAAAATGGTCACTTATCACAACGTTCAATAAAATTAGAAGCATGTCACCGAAAAGCACAATGCTTGTGATAAAAACCATGCCGGATGTACGTCATAGCTCAACGGTTTTTCTTTAATGCGCTTCAATTCGCAGAAATACAAAAATTTCTTCAGTCTTCCAAATAAAATGTTTAAAACGGTCATTACTTAAAAATGAAATTTGACTAGCAAACTGAAATCACAGAAAAATCTTCTGATTGTTTAATTCTAAACTATCCTTTATAATTCTTTCGCTTCTCAAAGTGGCTTGCTTTAATTGTATAAGTCTCTGTTGCAAGTTTTGAATACATTGTTTAAAAAATAAAATGACACAAATATCGCAAAATGGCTCTTTTTTGATAATGCATTTTCATTATGTAGGTCATGAAACGCGTTAGAAAATACGGTATTACGTATTATCGCAACCATTTAGTAGGATCTTACTCGAGTCGAGTCGTCTATTTAAAATTATGGCAATCATACACATAATTACTCTTTCAGGTAACCATGCTTATAACAGTCCTTCAGGCAACCAAAGTCACCGTTCTCGCATGTGTGCTTTTTGCTATATTCCGAAGAGTTTATTGATAAATTGTTATATTTTTTCTTTTAAACTCATTTTTAAAATATGCTTTTATTAAATTTCCAGCAGTGGGAATAAGTTCGTAAAAATTTCTGCAAGAACACAGAATTTTGTCACAAAGAGAACAATGATGAGATGCGTCACTAAAGAGAATAATAATGAGATGCATTTTGGTGGATAGCCGGCGTCGCCTAAGTTTGCGTGACTTGCAACCGGCAAGTAACTTTTACCTTTTCATTTGTATAAAAAATCGGCAAGGTTACGTTAATATGTAAGTACCAAAGATGGCTAATTAAAAACAATAATAACAATTTAGAATATAAATTAATAAATATTATTGCAGATTCTCTATTGAAAATCTAAACAGATCCCCCCCCCCGAAAAAAACCTCTACAGCATAATTTAACTGTAAAGACCAATTTTTACAACTATTTTTCTTTAATAACTGCATTACGGCCAATTGTTGACGAAAAAGAAAGGCCAAAATTAAGTAAACGCACATATGAATGCTTTTTACAGGAGGTATAATAAAAATAGCAGCCATTTGGCGCAAAGATCAGGAATGCTAAAATACGCAGTTATAACGAATTAAAGACCAAATTCTCTTTTATTTATCACGGTCAATGTGAGTGGAGTGGTAATATAACTGCACTTTTATGTAAATGCTTCTACTTAAATTTGGGGCTTACAAAAATATACTTTCAAAATATTCAGTTTTATCCTATCTATCAAGCAACAACATATTCTCACTCAAGCCTATTCCTAACTTGACCTTAGGTGGCCGAGATTCGAACTCAGTTTAAAAAACGTTTAAAGTATTAAAATACAATGAATTTCCATTATATTCAAATAATGCATTTTACGAAAATTGTACCACATAAAAAATTATGCTACGTTTTAAACTGTAAGGTCAAATTTTCTAATACTGTTTATAAAACAAAGCAGGATTATGAGTGTCTAAGACATAAAAATTCTTTCTAGAACCCAATTCTTTATTACAAAAGTACTACGCGAAGCTTTCAAACTCGCATAACATTTTAGTTTGCTCTTCAGCTCTGTAACTTTTTAGCAATATTATGAAAACTGATTGAATAAAATAAAAAGTTAAAATAAAATGATGGCGACCATTTGCTTTATGTGAAAAGACTGGCCTGAAACAAAAAAAAAAAAATGAAAAGGACAAATAAATTTAAGATAGCTACATCACATTTAAACAAAATGAAGTGTAAAGCAAATAGTTAAATAAAATAATGATCATCTTTGCAGAATGCATGCAATTCGAATATTATCTACAGGAATGTCAAAGATAACGCATACACTATACAATGTTAGCAAAAATACACGAATGGAAAAGTATGTTATAATAGCTCTCCATTTACAAAATTAATTTAATATTTTTTTTATAGAAATAGTTCTCTTATCCATTCTGTACAAATATCACGATAAAGGATAAAGGTTTACCAATCTCGAAGATCACTTAGCAATCTAGGAGTAAAAGCAGCAGCAGTAGATGAATGACAAAGAAAAGCATCCTATTAGAATAGGATATTTGTTAAATATATTAACTATCAATCAAGAAAAACCTAGCCAACTACAACTTATTAGTAGCAGCTAAGTGGTGGTGTTATCTCTATACATGCTGGAGGTGCCGTTAATACTTCTACTGCTTACACTCAAAACTCCAATCCCCAGTGAGATTGATAAATTTGATTTCATTCTTTAGGCCTGGAATATCTTCACTGCATACACAATCATAGCGTTATGCCAAACCTACGAAAGTCTCTCAAGACGTACTCACCCATGGATGTCTGGGTTGCACAAGTGCCCCTCAGAGAAGATGAAGTACTTCCTCTGGCGCTAGAAAATTTATCCGTACCGGCACGAACAGAGTCACTAGGGACGATCCTAATGGATCTCGTCGGTTGAAGAACGGGTTCTGATCCATCCTTCTTGGTGCCTACAAATGATGATTCCATCCATATCCTAGGAGGTGGCTGAGGAGACTTAACAATAGAAAATCTCTCCTCCTCTACGCCGGGCACAATTCTTGGTACCTGGTCTACATTGTAGTTCCTCCTATCATCATCCGCAGTTCCTGGAGACACGATCACAGTCCCACTGTATAGGGATTGAGTGTATGAGTAGCGGTCCCGCCGCATCTCAGCGGAACTAAACCGCTGTTGTTGGTCGAAGGCATGGGAGTCGGAATGCGGAATCTCAACATTGCTGTTGAAGAAGACATTGGTGGTATTATCATACAAGGCCAAGGGAGAAATGCGCGAGCTGCTGTCCGCCGTCTCGCTGCCATCGGGTCGCAATGTTGCTGCGCTCGTTATCTGAAGGAAAACAATGATCCAATTTCAAGATGTATGAAAGCTGAAAATGCATTTGTAGAAATGTATTTAATATAAAAAATTTACAACTGAAATTGATAAAATATGATAAAAATGTATCATATATTTTAGCTGAGCTAGTAGTTGTTAGCATCTGTTTTTAAGTTGGGGTTATTAACCAAAAGCGTTAACAGTCTATTAGTGTTAAGAAAAGCGAAAGAAAAGCGCAAATCATGAAAATTAAGAATTCCTTTTTACACTTCATACAGCTCATAGGTTCCCAGCCTTTTTCCTGTTCCGCAACGCTAAAAAAGTTTTAACATGTTCTCACATCCCCCTAAAGCAGTTTCTTAAAAAAATGTCGTATAATTAAATTTTAAAAATGAACAAAGATGAAACAGAAATCAGAAAATACTACAAAAATTAACATCTGCATAAATTAAAAAAAATTTTTTTTGTTCTTGTTTATGCCATAAGTAATTTTCAAGTTAAAGTACTTTGTTTGTAACAGCGATTCACATATCTGCTTGTGCATCTAAGCGATTTCTGAGCTTTGTTTTATTTGACAAAAAAACATCAAATCCAGACCCGCATAAGTATGTCATCGCAAATGAGATAAGCTCAGTTAGTGCCTAAGTTTTGGATATATATTTTATTGTTCCAAAGTATTGCTTTCAAACTGCATTTCAAGAACATAATTTATGCGCAGTTCTGAAAGATCTTCCAGTAGTTTTTCGTTTTCCAACCTATTATTTAAATTGAAGGAGTATGGGTTTATAATCCATGTTTCTGAACTTGCCAGTTCCTCTCCTTTAAAGTAGCAATTAAATGACTTTTCTGATAATATTTCTAAATCATCCATAGTTTCTTAACACACACTTGGAATTAGACACTTACTTTTATCAACCATTTCTTTGAGTGATAGAAGAAGGAATCTTTCTAATTTTCTAACTCGCCAACAGCAAATCTGTAACTTTTCTTTGAAACCATTTACCTTTTTGCAGTATGTCAATATATGCTTACATTTTGCCCTTGGATACATAAATTCAAGTCATTCATACAAGTGAAAAAAAATATCATTCAAATAGGCTTGAATTCTCGTTATTTCATTTCTCCAAACAGAATATAATCTCGTTTCTAGAAAAGCTTCGACTTCTCACAGTTCAAAAAAGTGCACAAAAGAATTCAGCCAAATGACAGAGCCAGCGGAGTTCGTATGGAAAACCAAAATCGAATATTCACTTTCAAATTCTTCACAAAACAACTTAAAAGAGGCGGTGGTTTAAAACGCGACCTCTAATCCAGTTGATGATCTGCACTGAAGTGTCAAGGATTTTTCATCTTTGAAGCTAATGACTTGATGCCAAAGCATTTCAACGAAGGAAACAGTAGAAAATTTTAAGGTAATGACTTGATGCCAAAGCATTTCAACGAAGGAAACAGTAGAAAATTTTAAGGTAATGACTTGATGTCAAAGCATTTCAACGAAGGAAACAGTAGAAAATTTTTTAAGTACAGAATCTCTTATTTCATCAATGGAAAAAAAATCCTGGTTTATTTCCTAACATAGCAGGGGCACCATCAGTACAAACAGAACCAATAATTTGGATATTAAAGAGTTGACTAGTGTACAACTTGCTATGCTTTTAACTAGTAACGTAATCATTACTGTAATTTAGTAGTTACGTTGCAAAACGCGACTGAAGTTAATATGAGCGGTAAATCTGCTATCGCCGCATGCGCACGAATATGCTTTGACCGCGAATGTAATTTTTAAACAATTATTTATTTTAAACAAAATCTCAAACTTTGGTTGGGAACCCTTGATGTGACTGGAGATTTCGTACTCAAATTGGAAGATACACAGTACATTGCATTAAAATATCTCAAATGACAATCAAAGGTGCCTGGAACTCGGATGCATTCAGAATTTGAAGGAATGTTATTTCTATGCAAAAACGACCACACCAAAAAACACAGTCCTGAATGCATTTAACGTTAAAGAAAATAAAATATAAAAAATAAAACAGAACAGCAAAGAATGCATATTAAATTTTACGCATGCTAAAGAAAAGAATTTATGAAAAAGAAGAGGACGAAAATTAAATTCGCGCACCTGATTTTGCTGGAGACCATAGCCATAATGATGTTCTTGAGACCCCCTTCGGGGCGACTCAGACCTGCTGCCCTGAACAGGGGTTGTTGCTGCTACAGGACTTACTCCAGGGCTAGATCTGGAAGCTCCCCCGCTACTAGGAGTATAACCGCTGGATGCTTGAGCCGCTCTCCAGCCCAGGTAAGGTTGTCTGAACGAGCGATGCACACTTAATGCTGTTAAAGGTGCACTGCTGGTACTCAACCTAGGTAGAAAAAGAAATTATTTTTCTATACACGAATAGGATCGAGCAACATTCAGTATAATTGTTTTTTCAAATAACATTAGGATTATAGCAAAATACAGTGTAGTCTCGGTGATACGGGTGAGAATTATCGGTGCGTGGAGGCTCACCCAATGCTATGCGCGAGAGTGGATAAAAAAACAAACACGCACAAGTCTGAGTATGAAAAAAGATACTTCTCAATATAGATATCGGATATTTATATAACTGTAGACAATTCGAGGAAATAACTGAAATTCTTATGCCAAAAAACTGAAAGCGTAAAATTTTTCGAGAAGGTCGATCGGGAAAACATCGAGAAATGATTCGATAGCGATTCGATTGAGCCCGGCTTTCAACAAGAATATCGTTTCAAATATCACAAGAACAAAAAATCTAATGTAACACCATATGCCTTCCTTGTACGGAATATTAAATTATACGCAATTTCCCCTGCACTTCCTTTCATCTTATTTCCTGGAATTTCATTAGAGATATATTTCTCCTTCAATTAATTCAGTGCTCACTTCGCGACAAGGCAAAAATAATGAAACCTCAAAATATCTTAATTAAACATTGGAAAATATAAAACACATATACAGTTAAAACAAATTTAAAAAAACAATTTTTACAATTAAAATTACAGTTTCTACGCAAAAACAAGCAATTCGGCCAGCGGGCAAGAAGGCAGATTTTTCGGTGCACAAAACTAAAAGTTTATTTTGGTGTCACTCGGCAAAAAGACACTGAAGGCGTAGAAACTGACTTACTGTGAACGTTATGCTGAGTCAATATATGGAATAATTTAATAACTTAAATAATAATTCCAGAATGGATTAAGCATGATTTAATTCACAATAATAAAAGAAGACGTTATCTTTGTTGATGGGAAGCTTAATTTCTCTAGATTGGCAATAAATCCACTATTCTGTTAAGTTTCAAATGTAAACAAATATGGCTGCTATGGTAAATGAAAATTAGGCTTAGCCGTACTTAAACAACTTCTAAATTGTTGATAATTCTACAACTATAACATGCATGTTAACTAAAGGCATAAAAACCTTAACCGGAAGATAAGAACAACATAGTTCAATAATTTTTAAAGCCAAAAAAAATGTACAATTTACCAGCATATAAGAATAAAAAAACTGAGCTCAATGAACCGAGTAACAGAGTGAGTATATATATCAGATATAACAAAATACGATAGCTGCTTTAAAAAAAAATTAACATTCTAAATTCGGTGCTCTCCCCCCCCTAAATTCAAGACCTTTCTACGTTATGTAACTAAACGTCTAGTAACTAAACAATCATAGATTAGCTGTACTTGTACATCAAACTTGGTATAAATACTCTGGCGAGCTTATTACGTCATTCTTCTGCTAGCTTCTATCTTGTTAATATCTCCTCGCTTTGCTTTCCCATCTAAAATGCCTGCGTCTTAATTTTAAGAATCAATGTACATAGCAATTTATCATATTTCGTTATGATTGATTCATAGAAATGTACCGGATTTCATTATGATTGGATAAATTATCTACTGTGATGATTTTATATGCGCGGAAATAAAGGCTGGAAATTCTTCAAGTTCATGTTTTCTTATCTTCATCTGTACGCCGTCACCCTCAGCCACAACGACTGCACGCTGAATCCTCTTCTATACTCCAGAAACATGACATATATATATAGTTTTGGTGCGGCCGACTGATACAAAAAGGAACGAGCACAACTACATACTATTGCAATCATATATACAATATTTAACGTTCTGCGGCTACTCGTTTTTGAGTTATGTGAAATACATACATATATACGTACGTACGACAGACGCTACGAAAAAATCTCTGAATCCATTTTAAATTAGTTTTATAATTCGCTTTGGGGAAATGAGTCCTTTATTCTGTCCTTACGTACAGACGTCATGCAAAAAACATCGTTAAATTGCATTCGATAGTGGTCAAATATGGTACCCGGAATTTTTTGTGATCACAATACTTTACAATCGTGATACAATACTTAAAATTTACTTCGTACAAGGAAGTAAAAAGGCAGGGACTTATATTGAAAATAAAAGCGAAGAAGATATTGATAATTACATTAGTCTCGAGATAACAATGACCTTCGTTGAACTCTGTTGGACTTCGTCGACCAAAGGAGATTCGAATAAAATTAAGGTGACCAGATTTCGAAATTCAGGACGCTATATAAGATTTTTTTAGCAATTTCTTTACAAATAAATTATTTTATTATTGTGATTATGTTGGACGTAGTATGTAGGTAAAAATACGTATACATATACATATATCAAAATAAATTTTATTTTGTTTTTAATAGATACTTTTAATAAATAAAGAATAAATCAAAACGCACTACTCATTTTTAAACAAAATAATAAATCTGTAAGCTTTCTAAATTATTTTGATGAAGTAGCCTTTTATTTCTTTGAAGCATGAATATTTCTTAGAATATTTTTTTTCTTTTTTTATTTTCTTATATAAATGTCCGTGCAATTTTTATCAAAACTTATTCTGATGAAAACTGAATCAAAATTAAAAAATTAGTTTGGTTATTAATATACACTTCAAAGTGTCCACTTATCACTAGTTCAAAAACTATTTATAATGTTAAATACTCGCTTAGTTGCAGCAGCATTAGTGCTAGAAGAAAGAATAAAAAAAGAACTCTTTCAATTTTAAATTATTTGAACAACGAATCTGTCTCTTATTAAAATATACATTTGGTTCTATCCACCTCTGAACTGGGCACATCTTATTTTTTACCATTCCAACACTTTTTCTTCAGTCATATATTGTTTAAGGTAAACATATTCCTCATATACATCAATTTCAAATCATTTATGATTTGGTATCATTTCATTAATTAACAAAAAGGCTGTTTCAAGTTGACTCCAAGAAGGGGTTTCGTTTAATATGATCCAGCTGTGCGTTTCCATCTCCTGAAATACATTTTTGTCCATTTCTCCAAATAAATAAGAGCAGTCTGATAAAACGAAACAATTTTTTGAAATTCAAAAACTTCCTATCGTGACACGTCTTCATTCTCTTCAGGTTTTTCTAAGCATTTTTTTTTAACATTTATTGGAATAAAGTTAGATCTTACTCGATTTTGAAGCGCTCAGAGCATCCGCTGAAGCAATTATATCAAATGCAGACGCCAGTTTAATTTTCAGCTGTTGTAATAGCTTTATGAAATATTGAAGCCTGAATACTAGCAAAATGTACCCAGCTTCTGCAACTGGATTTTCAAAGAATTTTAAAATAAGCATGGCACACTTTTCTTGAGATTGAAACTAAGTCTTCAGTGGTAAAAACATTTGATGTACCCTTTCAATGGCGGGAAGTAATGCTAGCCATCTTGTTTGAGAATACCCTAGTATCATTAAAAAATCAGTTTTTACGAAGTTGCAGAAATTTTTCAATGTTTCTATTCTAACAGTATAAGATTTAAAGTACAAGTACATTGTAGAAATAATCATTCCTATATCACCTGGCAAAACATCAGCTGATGTTCTTACAGTATTATAGATAATATACGCTGTACAACCGACTCCAATTAATCCATGTTTAAGGTTTTGTTTCAGTTTAACAAAAATATTATTTTCTCCACGTCTGTCACCTCCTTCAAAGTTAGAATTTGTATTATCGGCACAAAGACCAATAACGTTTTCTTTAAAATTATTTTCTTCAAGACAGGTAGTTAAATAGTTGCTGACAATATCGAATATTTCACAAGGTAAGAATTTAAATTCTAAAATTTTTTTTCTAACTCCATAACTCCAAACTATAAATCTAACAAGTATTGGAAAAAATTTTATTTCCTTGTGACTGGACACATCAGTTAAGACTGAAACAAATGAACATTTTTCCAAATCATTGCGTAGCTCTTAAAACGTAAGCCGTGAAAACATTTAATATTTTATTGTTTTGGCCTTGGTTCGCTTTTGGCCTTAGTTCGCGCACATGTAAATTTAGACTCAAATGCCGCTTGAAGCAGCTTGGACGTACAAACCATAAACCTAAAGCTACAGTTATGGCAAATAGTATAGTATGCAAAAGTTCCTTCTATTGCAGCTAATTCTTCTTCCCCATCAACATTTTCTCCTGTTTGAAGAAATTGTTTAATGGCGAGCTAGATGCAGCAGCAGTTTGACATTTTATGTTTACTACTATTTATATGAAGTTTAATACCTGTACGTCCACTCTAACTTATTAAAAAATTTGAAGAACATGTATTGCACCGTACATCGGAATCATTTATAAGTTTTTTCAGTAAACGGGTCTTCTGTTAAATGTAGACTTTTTTAACCCATTTCTAAAAAAAAAATATTTGTAAAAATAAATAATATATTAAGTTAAACTACAGTAAAACATAGCCTTTGCACGTATATAATGCACCGTTGATAAACAAAAAATATATATCATTTGCAAACGGGTAACGTCCATTACACGTCACCGTTTCCGCAGATTTTTAAAAAACTTTTTAACCCTTATACAAAATCAAAATGACGATGAATTAAAAATTTTATGATCTAAACGTGACAAAATAAAGATGATTTTAGATCGATAGGTCTACAATGAAATTTCAGCAGATGACAAAATTATTTTTAGATGTCTTGTAATAATGTTTAAGAGGATGATACAAATGCACCGTTGATAATTAAAAAATATAGGCATATTTTACAAATTCAAATCATAATCGAATTAATATACCAATTAAAAATTGCAGCGCTGTCTGTAAGTGAATGTCTGAACTGCAATTGCGAGCAAAATTTCCGTGTATATTAGGTAACTAGGGAGAGAAATATAGGGAATGAGAAATAGACTTCCCCACTAAATTTTTCTAAGGTAAACGCTAGACTAGGAATCCTCTGCTTATGTAGACGATATGGCGCGCGTCTCTTAACTTACACGCTTATACTCTCAGTCTACAATCTATACTACTTAAATATATACACGTATTTGAACTTCAACATTTCCACACTACTGTTTTTCGAGACAATTTAGGAGAAGTGCTATAAATTCGGGACGAAAAAACGAGCTGTAAAAAAATCGAGAAAGAAACTGTCTCGGTCACCTTGATAAAATAGCACTTCGAAAAATATGCAGTGAAATTCGACAAATATTTAAACGTTCTCAAAAACAACGCAAAATTACTGATTTTTTAAAGAAATAAACACGTACAATATGCATGGAATTTGATAGATTGATTATTATTCGTATTTTTCAGTTATCCGGAATCTGCTTCCCAGGCATTAACCCGAATAATCAAGAGCACAGTCTATACAAGGATGCCCAGATAAAATTAATGGATTTTTAAACATAAAAAAGCTGTAATACAAATGCACTGCCCACACTTGTTTCCCAGATCTCGAAGAATGTTCGACGTACAATAAATAATCATTTTTTAAAACTCTCCAAGCGGCCAAGGATTTAGCCTTGGACCCCTTAAATTCTGAAAAGGCTATGAATAAGCGTATTTTCTAGATTATTATTTTAAAATGATCCTTCGTAGTTTTCTTTTATACTTTAATTGTCTGGGCCCATTTCAAGATATCTGTATGCTGAAAGATTGTCATGAGTAACATTTTTAACGTATATATACCGTTTGGACGCAATGATTATTAATAGTATCAAGGCCAATTAAAAATAATTAACTGAGGCTTAGAAACAATGTGACACAACCGAAATGGTACAGCTGTCATGTTAAAAAAATATATGACAAATATTGCGCTAGGACAGGCAAAAGTTTCAATGTCCTGTATCTGCTTTGTTGTGCGGGATTACGAAAAATTTATACTAACATTTCAAAATTTTTTTATACAAAATAGTAATTATAGGAACTGAACTTTGAACATATTTAAACTGAATAATAAAAAAATTCATTTTTTTCCCAAGGGCTGAGTTTGTAACTCGATATACGGTATTTCCTCGCGTATTTTCTGCCGTATCTTTTTAACGCTAAGTTTAGAAAATTTTTTAAATATTCGAATAATTTTCCCCTTCCTCTGTTGTACATAGATTTCCCTCTGAGGACTAGTTTATTCATAAACTGAATTCTCTTGGTTATTTTTATTCAGTATATTGAATTTGTATTTGCATTTTGGTTAGCATTTCATTCATTTTATTTTCCCGTGCATTTGCCATTTGAAATGCATTTTGTGTAGATTCTTCGTTAAGCTAAAAGGCCGTAGCAGGTGTTCTCACACCTAAGAAAACTTTCGAAACATACGATTTCAACCTATTTCTTACGTTTTAGCTCACTACAGCTTTATCTACTGCTGACGTGTTCGATCTTTTGAAATCCAGGTCTTCTGTTCGCCCCCTTCTCCGTTCTTAAAATCTACGTCTTGGGAACTGCGATCAAAACTCATTCATGTAAAGTGTTCATGGGGCTTTACAAAGCAACTGAGACGTACGGCTCTCAGTTATGGTCAGATATCGGCTCAAAATTCTTCAGATATAATAACGTTAATAGTACAATGTATTCTTAATCGAATGTAGGTTTCTTTTAAAGAAATTATATTATGGTAGTAACTAGTATTTTTAGCCATGACTTTTCATTTGTTACTGTCATACTCTGAACATATTATTCGAAATTAAATTACTCGCATAATTTTCCCCTTACGAGTTTCGGACGATAAAATAGTAAAAAAGGGAGGAATATGAAAGGAAATATCGTAAATGTTATGAGAAGTGACATTCCGAATGCACGTTGCCATTCACCAAACTTAATTTAGGCAAGTAATACTTACGTTGCACCAGGTTAAATGCAATATAATTTATATTTTAAAAGCTAAAAGAAAAACAACTAACCTGGAGCTGCTCCACCTGGAGAGGGAAGAGTTGAGGCCATACTGAAAAGTAGCGGAGGCACATTCTCGGGGGCTGAGGGAGGAAGGAGAAGCAGGAGTCAAGCTCTCGCGAGATGACACTAGAGATCCCACATACCGCCATTCTGTAGAGGTAGGAGTAACCCTCTTCGGCACGATAATATTGCGATGAGAGTAAGAGCTAGGAGGAGTGGTCAAGCTCGTGGCGGAAGGTGTGCGAGAGGAACTGAACCCTTGCCATCTTTTTCTTGATTCCCCGGCCGAACCTACAGAAATAAAAAGTTCAGATAAAGAATAGATTCTTCACCGCACAATTAATTGTGACAAGACAAATACATCGCAGTGGAGTTTACACATTAAGTTACTAATTCGAAAATTCTTCCCAAAATTTCAGCTTTATGAAGTTAGTAATTAATTTCCGAAGTTCTTAATTGAAACTGTCATACAAGTGTAGACAGACAAAACCCAATTACTGGCGATTAATTTAAAATTAAATCGATGAATTAAAAAAAAATTTAACCTACTGTATTCCCCCACCCCAACGCAAATTTAGAAAATGTATGGAAAAATTTTTAAAAATTAAATGAAAAATATCAAAACATGACCCCAAAATGATTTAAGCGAGTTCTCATATGCAGGTTAGGTTATTCAATTATGGCAAAGCACACGAGGGCTATCTGCCTAAAGGGAGGTATACCTTCGTGAAAGACTTTCTAAGGGAAACTGGCTCGTATACACGTTACACATGGGGAAAACCACGAGAACGCCCATGCAGCCAGCCCGTTCGCAGGATTCGAACCTCGGACCGAACTACCAGTGTTCTCTCATATGCAAGAGTTTAAAACAGTGGTTCTCAATTTTTTTAAGCCATGCATCCCTAGTTACCAGATTAATCCCCCTCTCCTTTCCAAACCTTTAAAAACACATGCATACATTTACAATGTATTCTGGATTATCCGGTTTGCCTGACGGCGTCCATGCACGCATAATCAACGGTACGCGCAAGAATGAATAAAAAAACAATAAATCCGGGCTCGATAGAAAGTAAAATTAATCACACTGGTTTGATCACGGAGAAAGATTCTTTCTAACATAGAATTCAGAGATTGATTTAATTATGAAGAAGTCTAGGCAATAACTGAAGTTGCCTCGATTTCTTCATAATTAAATAAATCTCCAAAAACGTTGAAATTGTAAAATTGTGTGGATCAGGAAAACATCGAGGAAAGGTTCCGATGGTGATTCGACTGAGACGGACTTTCAGTGCTTGGGAGATAAGGATATCTTTTCAAATGAAAAAAAAAAAAAAAAAAAAAGGAGAGAGAAAAGAAAACACAAGTGAAGAAAATACAGACGCTTAAATCAGTTCTGAAAAAACAATGACTTCCATTGAAATTCTATTGCATTTCGTCAAACCAAAGGGAATTAGAATAAAATAACAAAATAGCACTTCGAAAAATACGCAATAAAATTCAACAAACATTTAAATGTTCTCACAAACAAAGCAAAATTATTTTTTTAAGAAATAAAAGCGGACAGCATACATGAAAATTAATATTTTGGAACCCAGGTTTTTCTGTTATCCGTGACCTGCTTCTCCGGCATTAGCCCGTATATTAGAGGGTACAGTCTATTTAGATTATTTTTTATATATTCAACATCAAAAAGTACAGGATAAAAAAACTTAAACAAATTTTTATATTCATAAAGTAAATATTTAACAGCTAAAGGCTAATCGCATCCACCCCCGAAGCAATGAAATCTCTCTTAAGGGTTAACTGCCTCCTGGTTGAGAACCCTTGGCCTAAAACCTACCTATTCACATTAAGAAAAAAATCTGATGTCTACACCACATGACTTCCTTTTAAGGAATATTAAATTATACGCATTTTTTCCTGCCTTTCATTTAAACTAATTTCCTCGAATTTTATTAGACATATATTTCTCATTCAATTAATTCAGTTCTCACTTCGCGACAAGGCAAAAATACATAAAAACTCAAAATATCTATATTAAAGATTGAAAGATATAGAAAAACATAAAACACCAAATACAGTTAAAATAATTTTAAAAAATGTTTTTACAATTAAAATTACAGTTTCTACGGAAAAACAAGCCATTCGGCCAGCGGGCAAGAAGGCGTATTTTTCGGTGCACAAAACTGAAAGTTTACTTTAGGTTTCACTCGGCAAAAAGGCACTTAAGGCGTAGAAACTCAATTTGTTGTGGACGCTATGCTGAGTCAATATATGGGATAATTTAATAACTTAAATGATAATTCCAGAATGGATTAAGCATAACTTAATTCGGAATAATAAAAGAAGACGTTACTTTGTTGTTGCGAAGCTTAGTTTCTATAGCC
Organism: Stegodyphus mimosarum; assembly: GCA_000611955.2. Classification (NCBI taxonomy): domain Eukaryota; kingdom Metazoa; phylum Arthropoda; class Arachnida; order Araneae; family Eresidae; genus Stegodyphus; species Stegodyphus mimosarum. The sequence goes on from KK121934.1 coordinate 387,860, forward strand.
TGGCAACAAATCTACAATTCTGCTAAGTTTCAAATGTAAACAAATATGGCTGCTATGGTAAAAAAAAAAAATTAGGCTTAGCCGCACTTAAACAGCTTTTAAATTGTTGATAATTTCACAACTATAACATGCAGGTTAACTAAAGGCATAAAAACCTTAACCGGAAGATACGAACAACATAATTGAATCATTTTTAAAGCAAAAAATGCGCAATTTACAAACATATAAGAATAAAAAACTGAGCTCACTGAGTCGAGAAACAGAGTGG